>VZRS01010052.1:639516-720133 GCA_013398055.1 Ifrita kowaldi | reverse complement strand
GCCGCCGCCGCGACCCCCGCGCTGGGCCGGGCCGGGCCGCGGGACCCCCGCGCCGCTGCGGCAGATCGCTGTGCTCACCGTGCTCTGTTCCGTTCCGTAGAGGCCGGGATTACATAACGGCGCTGGAGCGAGCAGCTGCAGGATTACACCATGCGGATTAGGGATTACATTGATTCAGCAGATTGTCCTGTGCATGTCTGAGAAAGATTACACCAGCAGAGTTAAGAATACCCGTTTGCTGTGGTAAGCCGTGGTTTAAGTAGAAAAAATTAACTCAATACAAAATTAAATGCACCAAAAAAAAAAACAAAAAAAAAAAAACAAAACACCCCAAGGTTAAGAATGTGCTTTAAATGGACAAAATAACAGAGAGACTGAAATTCACGTTTTGACAATTATCTCCCGTATGCTGTGGAACAGCTGCTGTTAGCAGCAACCAGCTATTACTGCTGGATGAATTTTAAAAAATCAAAATCAGTATTATGAAGACTAGTTACACTTGATTCCAGATGACTGCCACATAAATATCTGAACGCTTATGGTACACATTTTTAGTAATTCAAAATTATTTAAGTGGCACTGGTCTATTTTATTATGTCACCATGTGCTAAACTGTCTCCTTGTATGTTAGCTTGTAATACGGATGTTTTGAGTTCTGATTACTGGATCTGAGATTACTGACATTTGAGAGCTGACATTATGATGGACACTACATCTGCCACTGAGGTATGAATAAAAATTAATCATGCAGAGACAAACTTTAAATTGCATTAATTTCAGTTGATTTCTTACAAGAGTTAGGGATGAAACTTGGAAGTGAAAATACCACAGAACAAATCAGTAAGCACACAGAAAGAAAGAACAGAAAGAAACAGTGGGGTTTGTTTTCCAAGACTGACAGTGATTTTTTTAATGCAAGCGTCTTGTAAGATTTATTAATTCCCCTCACATAAGCACACACAAGCTTGAGACTGGAATCTCTATCTCAAAATTACAAATCTGTAGTATGACTGCAGTAGTTCCACTTGACAGAAGCCTCAACTTTGTAGCTTTGCCAACATCCATATGAATATCTCATACAATAGAACTGGGGTTTCAGATGGAAATTTGCAGTTGGTTGCAAGCTACTTAGGAAATTTTGGTGGAGAGTTTTCCCTGAAATTCACTGTAATGTCTCACATTTCAATTTCAACATCATGACAAGAGTTTTACCCACTGTATTAGTATATAATTAATCCTAGACATACTTCAGTGGATAAAAATGAAAATGTAAACCTAAATTTTTGCTGTAGGGATTTCTAAGATCAGACGACTCAGTCATTTGTTTTCATTTCAGAAAATTGAAATGGAAAGAATTTTGAACAACTGTTGTAAAAAAAATTACCCTGTCAACCAAAGCACGTTGAGATTTGTGAGCTATTTGTCATCTGCCTTCGCTTCCTGTCTTTTGTTAGAACTTCCTGATATTGTGGCTGTCCTGTCCTAAAAGAAACTTTCACTGTGTAGATTTGAGTAAATTGTTCTTATATAGACTTGTTATAACATCTCACCTGGATTTTTTCCTTATAGAGATCCTCATTTGTTTCAGGCAGTTCAATGGATTTTTTCTGGTGCCTGATAATTTTCTGTGCTTGGATCAGTTATGAGCTTCAGACACTGAAGGTATGAGAAGTTATACCTAGGTGAGAAAAAACAGACTCCTTTTAACAAGACTTCAGGACAGTTCCTGGCTCTTGGAAAAAGCAAGAGGTGTAGACTACTGACTGCTTGACAGATATCAAGGACATCTCAGAAGGCAATTTATATTTAATCAGCCTACTAAGCTATCTTTAAAATTTTTCCCCTTCATTGTTTTCATGACACAAATATTTGAGCTCACTATTGGGGCAGAATGAGATCTTACCTTTTTTGATTTTTAGAAAGAATACATAATGCAGTAAAATCCCATTCTCGAAGACAGCTGTAAGGTGCAACTTAATCTAAATATACAAACAATGTATATTTGAAATAGCCACATGACTGAAACCATCTTCTTTAATTTGGGGGAGAGTTTATATAGAGATTAATTTTAAGAATGTTTGAATAGCAAAGATCCATAAACCAAAACCTAAATCATTATTCAATGCTTGCTTTTTATCTGCCTGTGCTCATTAAGACTTACAGGTACTGTGGATGCTTAGGCCAGCTAACCAGTAAAAGTACACAAGAGATTCTGATTTAAATAACGGGGAGTAAAGCACACAGGTTCATTTAAAGACAGATCTAATGAGTTCAAGACTTCTTTCAGTACATCTCAGTATACACATGTGACCTAACTTTAATGTATAAACATTTCAAACAATGCATTACTATTATTAATATCAGTTTAGATGACAAAGATGAGGGGAAAAGGCTAGAACTGATAAGATTTTTCAACAAGCTGGCACAGAGCAAAATATGTTATATTTTAAATTTCAGATTAAAATACTCTTAACTGGACATACAAAGTAACCTTTCATGAACTCACAAGATACATGGAAGATACATATTTGAGCATTCATACAATTGGATTGTTAGTTTCTGTGAGCATAGGCTACATCTGCATCTAGAGGAAGACTCAGTTTGGAAAATGCAAGGAAGGTGCACAGATGATCTTTGTGTTTCTAGTATGAACTCAGTGCGCACAGGTGTAAGCGAGTTAGAATTGAGTTTAGCAACAATTTCTGATGTAGTATTTTCTTTTCTTTAAATATATAATCTTATTTTCTAATGAGATGGAGTGTCCAATTTATTCTTTTTAGAACACTGATACATACTTGAACTTCTGTTCAGAGTGCAACACCTCCGAGAAAAACATCTACTTCTAAATACATGATTACCTAATTATGTACTTTTCAGTCTTAAAAAAGTCAAAACTGTGAATGCTGTCAACAACATCTCTTTCAAAAACCCAAATTATGATACTTATTATCAGAACTTAAAAATAAAGTTATGCTTACACATTGGTGAGGAAGTATTTTTACTCCCTCCCTTTGCCACCCCCTATTTCCTTAATATGCAGGCAACAAAGTTTGAAAATAAATAGGTAGTAGTTGCACAGCCTTCCTCAAGCTGTCTTGCTCTCTGCACTCAGCTTATGAACAATTTGTTGTACACGGAACAATTAGTCCTAGTCCCAAGAGCTGAGGAGTTGCATAGCACATCCATTTAACACATACATGCAGTAGAAAACGGTCAGCTTCCCCTAAGGGATTTTCTGCCAGATCACTGGATTTAAGCATCTTCTGAAAAAGTTAAACTTATATCAGGAGCAGCACCAGGGATAGTGAGGTGCATACTGACAGTAGGATGAAGGAAAGGAGATGTGAGATCTCCTTTCTGCAGTAGCAAAACTCCAGCTATTTTGTCAGTTCAAGGATTCATATCCTAATTAAATCTGGTACAGGAGCTACTCTGAAATTTAGGTTATATTTCCTGTTTATATTTTATGAGAGCTATTGGATATTACAGAATTTTGTGGAGCTCTGTGAAAAGGGAAACGAAATGAACAAGGACTACTTGCTCCAATAAAACACAAATTTAAATCAGATACTTGATGCCAGTGTAAAATATATGTATGATACAATTTATATGTACTACATTATGTGAGTATTTTGAATTCAGCAATAAACTCTTGTACTGGTAACCCTAGAAAAATATGCAAGTGATCCTGTGAGCATAACGGGGTGTTACCCTATTCTGTACTTGGCCCCTGTACACATGTTTGTCTTTGTTGTAACCTCACCCATACTGCACTATATGTAAATTTGAAACCTTTTTAACAGCACATATAGAATCCAGATCTTGACTGCTAGAAAAACTAATCTCCAGGACAATTTATTTCTTTTAAAAACAGGATTTTAGTTCTGAAGTGACTCCTGTTCATTTGTTTCTTCATGTCACATGCTATGTTAATTGTTCTTGGTTCTGTACACAGAGCAAAGCATATCTGTGAGCCAGCTCAAGAGGACGCCTTTGGGTGGGGACCTTGCTGTTACAGCCCAGTATCACAGGGAACTGCCATTTCAGATTTTCTTGTATGGACAGGACACTTAAAAAGCTAGAGAAGCCACCTGAGGTCCCATGAAAACCAGAATCATCTACTTATAAAGTAAGTACAAATGCATTATAGCTTTTGAAATGGGCCTCTACAGAAAGTCAGATTTCTGTTAGTTAAAGCTGCAGTATAGGCAATTATTTCTCGTAACGTTGGTAATTGATTTTATTTGATCATTTAATGGGGAAAAAAAAAATCTTTCTTCCAATATAGGACAGTTTGCTTAAATATTTACTTTGCGTACACTCTGAAGAAAAAAAGAGCAAACATTAAAAAATAAGATGATCTATTATGTTAGACTTGTTCAGTAACCTATTTGGTACAATAAACCTTGCCTATACCTAACAAGAAAACAGAATATAGCAAGGTTAGATGGTTATAGAGTTGGCATGTCTACAGAATAAGTTTCTTTTAGCAATGTCAAGTGAACATCGGTTTCTGTCCAGGCAGAGAGTTTCTATTGCAGATTTTAAAAATCATTGTACAATTGCTGGTAAATTCACAGCCTATATCACTAACTTCACCTGACATCCAGACATGAGGAACACTCAAGTGAAACACATATTTGCTCTGAGAAATGACAAATTAAAAACTTCTTTGTGGAATGCAAGAATTCTATCACCAAGATCTTACCTGACTGAGTAATTAGCAGTCTTGAGGAATGGTTCAGTTGTATGCACTGTCTTTCAAGGTGCATGTGTCAATCTAATTAGCTATGCAGAATCAATCAGATTGCCTAAATGCATCAGATACTAAAATTCTGAATAAATGTGGCAGTTTGAAAAAAGTATTAATTGTTTAAACATGCTTTAGTGTGAATTCAGTTTTACTCTGCCTTCGGGGATCCACTGAACTTGACAGCAGACTTGAATGTTTGCCATTAACTGTGAATTAATGGAACTTACATATAACAGTACATTACTGTTAAAGTGCAACAGATGTCTTAGCAGAAACACTGAAAGTTGCATTCCAATAGCTATTTCTTCAGGGGAAAAAGACACCAGGTTTAAAAATTACATGCTTAATTTACATGTTTGTCTTTAGGTGCTGTTGCCTCTGACCAAGAACAAAAATTGTTGTTGGAATAATATGCGAACAGGTAATTTCTTCCAAGTCTTTACTTTGATACATACACAGATATAATTAGAATTCATTAAAATTGCATTGATTTTGATAGGTATCACTGGAATTGTCACAACTGCCCTGTAGAGCTGCCATCCCTCACTAGTTTACCAGCCAGTTGTACAAATTCTGTAAGGAGATATTTGCTTTGATTAATCCTAATATGTCACAGTTTGTGATTGATTAGCATGCAGTCCAAAGTTGCTTACAAGTGAGGAAGCATGCATCAGCCCCCTTTTATCTTCTGTCAACATTTCCCACTCCTCTCTCTTCCTTTTTTGTGTTAGCAGTCTAGTATTTTAGCCTCTGGACTAGGCAAGACAGCTGAGTCAACACGTGGATTATCAAAGCTGGCTTGGCTCTTTGGGGTTAAGATGGTGTTGAGCCTGCATTTGTTTTTTCTTAATAGTCAGGACAGTCAGGTTACAAAAGTTTAAATGCAAACAGACCAGATAGTTTAGGGACACAGCACTGTACCCCAGCTACTAGGAAGAAAATTAACTCTATCCCAGCTGAAACCAGGACACCTGCATGTCCTCAAAAAGAATAATTAGGAATAAGTGTATTTAGAAGCTGCTATTACCTCAGTCAGTTTTAAGTATTCACAGTCTAGCCATAGAAAGAACAACCTCGTTTTATTCCTCTTCGCTTCTTCCACCAAAATCCAACTTTTTAAAAAAGTAACTTGTGTGTCCTACTTCTCTTCAATCTCTTACATAGAAGGGGGTTATCAAAATGCATATGTATATGTTACGTACAACATACATTGATAGAGTTCTATTAATTTCAAAGCTATATCTTTTGTATTTTTTTTAATTGCCCATCATCACTTGACTTGTTAAACTTTTCTGTCTTGATTATGGAGTCTGACTGTAGTATACATTTGACTTTCAAAGCACACAATTAGCATTTTTAGATTAATATAATGTATTAACTTACCTCATGAAAAATCATAACACATTCACCAATGCTAATGTAATTGGGTTTTGGCTTGTACTGAACCCCTTCTGATTCTCCAGTATACTCTCTTGCATCATTGACTACAGATTTAAAGGGATAAACTGGTGCTTTCACACTTTCCTGGCTATAAATACAGAACTGTAGCTTTGAAATTTGCTGCAAACTACTGCATTTCAATACAGTAGGTGTGCAGTACAATAATACCTATTTTTGTATTGTAGCAAATTACAACTCGTTAGTAGTATTTTTCCTAGTGTTAAAGTTTCCTGAATTTTCTTTTATTGTCTTTCATAATTCTAACATCTACTTTATGCTGTGTTACTCTGATAGTTTTACTAATTAGTAGCAAAGTATTAATACACAAAATAGAACTAATGAAAAGCACAACTGGATGGAAAAAGGCACCTGATCTAGATGGACATAGAGGTTTCTTCAAGTTTCTCATTACTGCTAAAATTAAGGTTACCGTTTTTCCCTTAGTATTGGAAGAAAAGTCTATCTCTAGAAAGAAACAGCCTATAGAAAAATTGTCTGTAATTACAATCAAAAAGGTTTCAAAGGCTTCCTAGGCACTTTTTGTTCTCTCTCTCCACCTCTCTCACTTTTCCCTAATAGACCTAAGAGAAAGTGCCTGAGGTATTTTGCCAGAACAGAAATGTCTGGTTGGGCTGCAGAGCTGGTCCTTGATACAAAGATCACACTTTAACAGTGTTCATTCTCCCAAATGTTCCAAGGCCTCAGTGACTCGAGGCATTTAGCTTTGTTCGGTACTCTCCCAGTATGCCAGTGTGGTACAGGTCTCCTTCTGCATAAAGGTGAAGAAAAGAAATAGAACCATAAGGCAGGATTTTAAGGAGGTTAGCAAATTCTCATTAATTCTCATGAGAATTTCTTTAAAACCTTTCCATGAGCTGTTCAAAAGGATTTTTCTGCCGGGCCCACCTTCTATCATCTTGCTTTTCCGTCTGGTAGAATTTCAACAGTTAACTCTCTGACACTTAACAGAGTTGAGAACAGGTCAAAGTTGAGAGTTTTGTTTTTCTCAGTTGATTCTTTAAATTGTATAGATATTCTGATACACTGTTGATGTCTTCAGTGCCCGCTCTTCATTTAAGGAAGGATGTAGCCTTCCACTGAATTACACTCTCACAGGAGGTCCACTGTTATGTTTGAATAGACTAAAATCAAATAAGTTGTAGTTCTTGTTTAAAAATCTCCTTGTTTTTCTCCTGTTCCCATTTTATTCCTATTGCAGTTGTACAGTTACCCATACAAAATAATTTTAAGTCTTTTAATTGTGAACTTGCAGTAGACAAGCACAGAAAGCTTCAGAGTGAAAGTAAATTTCCATTTAACTTCTAACAAGGTAGGACAGAACACGTTTCTGTGCAACAAGGTCAAACATGAACAATCTTTCCAGCCCTTCTTCTCCCCTCCTCCAGCTTCCTAATTTATCTGCACACAGGCAAGAAGGTCCAGTTACCATTTGGATGCTGGCACTTTGTTAAAAGGAACATGAAACTGAATTCCTCTTGGGCCATGGGGTATAACCGTCTTCATCTTAAAATAATGTAAGGGCTTTACTCACACTCCTACATCAGTATGCTGTCATAGAAATGGAAGAATGTAGGAAAAAAAAGGGAAAGTGGAATTGCTAGAGCTGGCCTAGAGGAGAGCAGGATGCACAATGGTTTTGTTGCAGAGAGGTAGAAGTAGCTGAGCATTTCTGCCACTCTTAAAAAAGCCAGGCCTGTTTTAGATACAAAGCTGTTGAAGGTCTCTCTAAGGTAGAATGTCTTACAGCCACACTTCTTACTTTTTTTTTCTCCGCAGGAATAAAGGGGAACCTTAACTCTTTTTCTTGAAGGACAAATAAGAAAACTAAAATCTTGAGTCCTCTTAACTCTATGTTATGTATTCTATACATGTCTTCTATACATAAATAGTGACACAGCAGAATTCTTGTTTTCAGAACTTCTGGGAGAAATAACAGCAATAACACCTAAAGTGTGCGTTAACACATGATTCTCACCCTTGTGACGTCAGAAGACTGCTCTATTTTTGTTTTGATTGAGATACTGTGGTTTCATAAGAATGAAGAAATATATAAAAATATAGATGCATATATATGAAATGAGTTACTGATGCATTAAATCTGTCATAAATCTATTCAGTCCAACTTCCAAATTTAGAATGCTTTCAGAAAGAGTGAAGTGGTACAGTTAGATTTGCTTTTTTAAGCACAAATGGACAAGTGCTGCTACAAGTGCCAACATTAGTGTCCTGTATTTGGGGTGTTATTAGAATGCCTAATTATGTTTAACACATTAACAATTCATCTAAGAAGCCTACTGAGTTAGGAAAAAGCCTTTTTGAGATCTGTGGAAATTATATTGTAGCCAGCAATCCTCTACATAAGTGACTGCTTGCAGGCTGTCTCCTGGTTTGGCCATTGAGAACTGGGGTGGGAAAACCTGGTGGTGTCCCAGTGTGCTTAATTCAGCTTTAATGCAGCCCAGAGCAGTCTCAGAATGTCCTGGCCCACACCTGAGACTATTCTGGGTGCATCTGTACTGACTGACTCTCCTGCAGGGGCTAGTTAAGCTAAAGATAGTTCGTGCTACTGGAACAGGACAAACCAGACTTCACACAGGTCATCATGTGAATCACTGTACTCACTATGGTGAGTGGTCATGAAAGGCAAAGGAAGTGATGGAAAATTCAAAAGTTCCTCTCACTGCAAGAGAAAATTTGATTTATTCATCCAATTTAGGTGTTTCATGTCTGATATGGTGATAAATTGGTGATCTTTTCTGCATATTGTTACATGAAACAATTCTGCAAAATAGTGCTCTGTGTTGCTGGCCTGGAAGGAAAGACCTGTACCTTTTTTGTTCATAGGGTGGGTTTTTTTGTGTGGTGGTTTATTTTTGTGGGTTTTGGGTTTGAAGTCTCTATTTTTCTCAGTGTTTGTTTTGGTCCTACCTTTAAGATCATGAAGAACTCTGTGGCACCAGTTATGGATCTTTTTGTCTAAATGGAGGGATTTGTTATATGATTCCTACTGTATCCAGTCCATTCTGCAGGTCAGTGAAACTAAAGTTTGTGTGTTTAAGTATTGGACAGTAGCTGTCTAAATACTATTTCTCCATTTTGTTTCTTTAAGAAATCACTTCTAAAGCATTATCTAAAAGAAAATACCTATTAGCTATTACTCACCTAGCTTATAGAGACATGACAATATGAGAAAAATGTATGTGTATACTTGGTGAATACTTGCTTGACAGGTGCAACAGTATTCAGTTACGTATGCATTCAGGATTATATCTATATTTAGAGCCACATTTCCTCATTACAATACAGAAAGAACAAAATACCCTTTGCCTCATGGAATATAGACTGTGGGAAAGGCATTCAGAAAGGCAAAGCACATTCCCAGTTTTTCTTACAAATTAATTATATTGCAAAAATTTTTGTAACGTAAAATGGACTAACCCAAACAAAATGCAGAGACACAAAAAATAATATAATCTTTTAAGGGGGGGAAAAGAATGTAAATCAATACTTACTGTGTTCTTCGAATCTTGCTGAAATACTCAAAGGGCAGCTTTATAATGACAGCCAAAGACTACTTGATAAAGAAACATCAAGGCAGCAAATACAGGTACTTCTTACACCACTCCATAACAGAACTGTTCTTCCTTTTGAAGCCCATGTAGCAAACTGGAAAGGAAGCACTTCCTGGTTTTGCATGTGGATACATTTCCTGCATAAATACTGCCCTATCTTTTTATTCTTTGATTTACCAAGACATAAGATGCAAAATAAAACTCTCATTTTTCATGGTGCTGCATTTACTAATTCTGAGTTATCATTCTTCAAAATAAATTATGGTTGATTTAATGGGTTTGCTTAACAAAAAAATAGGCATTCAGACAAATATTACATACACATAAGGGTATTACCTTTTTTCTTCCATGGCAACTTCTGTTCCCTCTTCTATCTTGAGCTACAACTAATGATAACTGGATAAAACAGTTGAAGAAGGGAAGAACGTATTTTCTCAGATGCCTAGTTAAAATATTACTTGCTTTTGTTTGGGACAGTTCAACTTAAATACTTAAGCATGCAAACTCATTTAGTTAGACAGGGAGAAAAGAGGCAATTTTGTGGTAAACGCTCATTGGAAAATATACACAGCACATCACTGTCATTGTTCAGTGTCACAATGAATCAGACCAGAAGTGAGATTAAAGCTCTGAAGTGCTGTATGATGATGATTTATTCTAACTGCTAAACCTTGCAAGCTTGTGCAATATAAAATGAATACTACACACACAAAAAGTAAAACATTTTGAAATACATGATGGTTTTTTCTAGAAGGAATCCTGTATTATTGTACATAAATGAAAAATGAAACATTAAACTAAATAACAGCAGTTACACAATTTCAAAGCACCTTCTCAACTACTGCTAGACTGTGTAACAAGGAAGATGTATTTGATGCAGTAACTGTAAATATGAAGTAACAAATACTCAGAACAATTCATTCTTCAGGAGCACAGACTAGTCAGCATAGATAATTTCCACTTTAACAGCTCCAAGTGAAGTAATTTTCAATTCAGGTACTATAGGATTTTATAATCTGCTGAAGCAGAAAAGTAACATCTTAAGAACATTTCTGGTGTACTCAGGCAATCTTATTGCATTTAAATTATCAACTATTTTTTTCTGTATCTAGTGGTTGATTATGAAGTTAGATGGGTTTAAATAGCAGCATTCTATTTAAGCACATCCTCATTCTAAGCATGTTCCTTAATCAGTCAGAGAAGGCTAATTATAGATGAGAAAGGTTTTGTTTACACACAGATATCTTAGTAATCAGCAGTGATGTGAATAGAAACAACAGAAAAAATGCATCACTATTCAGCAGAATTCAGAAAATATTTGGTGCTTTGGAACTTCATGACTGGCATCATCACACAGTTGCGCAGTTTCTTTGATGAAGGTTTCTGCCAAATCCCACCCAAAGATCCCCAGTGTTCTCAAATTATCATCTCCCACTGAAAGGAAACTCAAATCACTTTTAGACTCAAGGGCTGAATGATTGTTAATTAAAAGGAGGAGATGGAGAAAGAACAGACTAGCAAACTGTAAAAATACCTTAAAACACATTTGCCTTGACATGGTACTTAGTTACACAAATGTGTTGTGCTAAACAGAGTTAGTCCAGATTACCCTATGCAACATCACTGGAAGTAATTTCACCATGTGACTAAGAAAAATCCATCATTCTTTAGAACTATGTTTTTTAGCATGATAACAAATTAAGAGCTGCTGTTTACCTTTGGAATTTCAGTTTTTATCATTCAGGAACATATATACAAGGTGGAGATTTAATATAAACAAAACATTAGTTGACACCTCCCTCCCCCCCCATGCAACAGTAGCAGATTTTAAATACAGCTGATGTGTGTTAAAACATGAGGTTGCTCAGCTGCCATCTTCCCTCATTGCTTTTCTAACAATAGTTAATGTTCTCAGCAGCAAAAGGCACACCTGTCACCATAAACCAGATGAGCTTCAAACCCAGGAACACTCAAATGAACTAAATAAACAGGCAGCAGGACAGAGAAGGATGGAAAAGCAGCTGCCTCAGGTGTATCATGAAACACAAGGCTGAAAGCTGTTTGCCTCAGCACTTGATGCACAGCTGTCCCATAATCATTAATTAATGCACAGCAGAATTAAGTGAAGATTTTGGGTTCTGAGGGGAAGCTCTGGTACTCCCATTTTTTCTTACACTTGGCAGACTTCTGAGGGTATTCTTTGTGTATTTCAAGCAAAATACAGATGGCATAAGACAACACACACAGAGCTCTTCTTCGGAGGGCAGTACACACAGAAATTAACAGTGAATGCTCTCCTTTTGGGAAAAGGCTCGTACTCTGCAGAGGCCTAAGTACTGCAAGAAACACAGGCAGACCTTGCAAATCTCCTCCCTGGAATTCCTGTGTATCTTTCAAGGATATCTCTGATTCTCCCTTCCTTTGCTTCTATCCTAGGAATCTCTCACCCACGTTTCCTATGCTAATCCAGTAAATCCCATGCAAATTCCTTCTACCACTTTGTGCATACTCCCTCCTCGCCTGGCTCTCTGTGATGGGCCCTTCATTCCCCATTTCAGATATCCCCACAAGTCATCCACTTGCTGTGCTGTCAGCCTTCAGAATATGCACCCTGCAAATTGCCAGGGAATGACTTCCCACTCATTTGGGTTTTTCTTCTTTCTCTGCCTCCAAAAATACACTTTCATGTACCTCAGGCTCTTCTGAAAACAAACTGCCCAATTAGAATTTTTCAAGTCATTTTTAGCTTGAAAGGTAGCAACAAAAGTTAGAACACACACCAAAAATATAGCTAAAAAGAGTAATTAGTTAAGATTTATTTTTAATGGGACATAAAATGTAAAATGCAACACTATCTTATGTGTTTGAAAACTACCAGTAATCAGAATTAATATCACTGCCAGATATGGAAAAGCTTGCCATATAAACACATAGCTAAGGGACTTTTAGGGAAGAATAACCCATTCTTTCAACTTCTGTCCAATAGGAACATTTTATTTTACTCTCAATGTATAGAGAGTAACAGTTTTTAAACTCCTCTAAAGGCAAAACTTTTTAAAAAGCTGCTTAGGTGTCCAGTTAACTTTGCCATTGCCTATTCACTTAGGCTTTAAATTATTTTTCATACTTACTAGATGTTCTTGGAGTTGATTTTGAAGTTATTAGCCATGTAATCTGAATTGCATTGACAAGCAGATAATTTTTCAGCTTTTTCTGCTCAGAGCTTTGTATTTACATGCAAGTAGTTTTTATACCAAGAAGTATCCAGGATTTTCCTGACTAAGGGAAGACTAAATGAAAACTAAAGTCAACACCCTGACAGTATAATGCAAAACAGTGAGAACCTGTGTGCCTATTTGACTCAAATTCTACTTCCTACTTTTAAGGTCTGTCAGATACTTTCTTATGATGTCCACCTTAGAGTCTGGCAAAGGAAGAAACTTTACCTTCTTACTAAATCACAGTGCCATAAGATCATTTCCACTGTCCCACAAACAGCATCTCAAAGGAGACAGCAGTAATGCCTGTGTTACTGCAAGGCCGTTATGCTTATATTTTAGTTACTAATCAGATTGTAAAGGATCAATGTAATTTCAGACCTGCTGGTCACCTCCTGGCATTTTATCCAATGCAATCTATTTTCTTCCACCTTGCATTGATGCTGACATGATTAATACCCTGAGCTGAAAGATTCTATGGATTTCTTTCCATATGCTGGTGTTTTGTCTGGAGCTTCTATAGTATGTTTGTACACAACAGTTAAGGCTGGCTCGTGTCATCTGACAAGAGGTGTGGGCGTGTGTGCAGGCATCCAGGAAAGCAGAAATCCGGATGCTATCTGAAAGTAGAAGGTTTTAGTCACAGATTTTCCTCAAACATTGAAGGCTGCTGTCTTTCAACTCTGATTGAATTAGAAATCCTAGAAGGGGAAAGACCTTTTTTCCAGTTTAAAAATCGACTTTGGAATGCTGCATAGTAGGACCATTGAAAGGCAGCACCGGGCACGTGCAGAAACAGCAGGTTAACAGCATGCAGGTGATGTGCAACAGCAACACCTGGGCCCAGTGAACACAAACTCAGTGAGTGTAACTCTCCCTTACTGCAGCCTGCACCAGGCTCCTCTGGGTTTTGCCTCAATTCATTCAAGTGCAGCTGCACAGTGCCTGCCATGTCAACAACTGCTCTTAACTTGTGCTCTACTTTTAGGCATCCATTATAAACAAGATAAACTAGGAGTTGCTACTGGCTTTTAAGGCTGTGTATAGTAAGACTGACTGCCTCTAGGAGACACTATATAGACACCATCATTCTGGATTATGTTCACAGCCCATATGCTTGTTACAGACTGTGTTTCTGTCTTGCTTGCAGTCACTGCATATTTAACTCCACTGAAATTATCAGAGCTCTGCTACTGCAACAGGAGAAGCAGGTCTTCTGAGTGAATTCCACTGCTAATTACTGAAGTCTGCTTAGTTTCTTTCTCACATATTTTAGCAAAGGACTTGCAGAAGAAACCTTTCCTGGTTGTCTTAAAGCATCAGTTGCTTCTATCTTTAACATAGGCCTTTACCTATTTGTGTATCAGGAAAGGTGACTTCATAAAAGCTTGTTCAAACCAATATTTGAACATCTGGATTTTCAGACATGCCCTAACTGTAGCACAGCTTGGTCGCATTAGCTGTAATTTTATTATTTAAATGTAACCCAGAGATACCTCATCTTAATTTTCCTGTTTCTATGAAAACCTACATAATTTTGTATGACAGCATTTTCTACATAGCATGGAATCACTTTCAGCAAGTGTGTCAACAGGTCAGCCTAGAGAAAGTGGATGGGTAGTTTTGTAATCCCTAATGCATTGCTCACAGTTAAACAGATACTCTCAAACTAGCTAGTCACGTTTCTACAACTTGTTTTTGTTACAACCAGGCAGAATTAACAGGTTCAGCATCCAGGATGTTTTAAGTTTGGCATGTGCTTTTTTAGTATAGGGTTTTTTTCTCTTTGCTATGACCTTGGATTCATATTACTGTAGTTTATCCCTTATCATCTTAGGCCTTCAAGCTCTTTTCCCTCTTAAAGACTTGTGACTACCTTAAGCATCTGGTTCTGTTTTCTGTTTAGTAGGAAGTGCTACAATCTTAGTGACCTTTTTGCTATGCTGTCAACGCATTCCCAATTTTTTTCCTACGGTCTTTTGTAGAACGTGAATACAGCTTCCATGCACTGTTCACACCAACTCACTCTACTGTATCACAACAGTTCAGTAACCCTCATCCTTTACCTGATCCTGTATGCAACTCTCTGCAGCTATGGCTGTCTTTTCTTCCTCCTGCTTCATCTAGCTCTTTAGGCTACTGACTTACTCCCTTTATACTCATTCTTTAGAACTTTTCCATGAGCCTTAATTTGATGCCAAAACCTATTTTTTTTCTTCCTGTATCATTTTAGCCCTGCATTATTCTCCAGTTTTCATTGCTATTCAAGAATGCTCCTATGAATTTCTTATTCCATTTTCTGTCCCTGTTACTCTATTCAGCTCTCCAAAGCATTTTTCTCTCACTAGCTAGAGAACAATGCCCCACTCAAACTACACTTCTATTCTTAAAGTATTCTACAGTATTTCTGAAATAGGCCACTGAAAAGCCACTACACTTAAAATAAATATCTGGAACATTATCTCAAGCAATCAGAGCAGTCTGCCTACCCTTGCTTCTCCCAGCAGTGAAACATCATGACTTTGAAAAGTCTCAGATTGTCCTTAGTAAATGGTGTCTATTTGATCAGTTGCATAGCTTTAATATATGATGATAATTAGATGTCTTTTTTTAGTGTCTAAATCTTCCATTATATTTCCAAAGACAAAGAATTAAAATAAAAGGATAGTAACTGTTTGTGCAGTGGTTTAGGGCAGCAGTACTGAAATACTGGTCCATAACCTACAGAAATTGTAGTGGGAGTCACATCAGGCATTGTGGCAGAAAACTCACAGGGATCCTTTGGTCTTAGTTAGATATGCTAAACATTCTTCTTCTGGCAGTTCCTCCCCACTCCACCTTCTTATCCCTCATCTGAAATTATACCTTGCAGCTGCCAATGGCAGTTGAGAACTTCAAGTATGTTGCAGAGTTTAGCCCATTTTTCTCAGCTGGAGCCTGAAATTGCTTATGTCACAGATTATTATGACTTCAGTGCCAGAAATAGCAAGAAGGAGCAAGATCTTTAGTAATACAAATAGAGAGAAGCAAATTTACATATATAAAAAATACATGCAGAATGCAGATACTGAAAGAAGTGCTTTCCATTTTCTGTAAGAAAACTTAGCAGAATAAGTGCAAAATACGTGACAAATGAAGATTAGTTTAGCTTCAACCTACCTATTTTTGACTGAATATGAATTACTAAACCATTAATTTTATTTATTTGTAATAAAATATCATACCATTTTACCATGGTAAAATACCATATTCACTTTAATCCTTTCTTCAGAGGAAGTTTTTAGAAGCTCAACACATAAAATAAGCATAGTAGAGAAGACTTTTACCTAGGTCTCTCCAAGAGGGGGTTGTTCACCAAGCATGTAACATGTCCTGGCATGAATTATTACACTGCATAAACTACTTCCACAATTTGAGCTGTACTGTGTCTCAATGAATTCCCATTTCCTTGATCTCTTTAGCTGACAGTACTATCTTCCACAAAGGAAGCCAGAAAGTTACCTGAAACGGGGAAAAGAAAGCATGACTACTGTGTGAGAACCAGTGGGATGACACAGTTAACACTAAAGAAGTAGGCTTAATTAACTAATTCTGTCAGTGATGAATACATTAAACTTAATATATAAGAGCAGTACGGACCAGAATGTAAACTTGATGCCCAGCATGCCTAATTCCCTTTGTTCCAGAAATATGAGGTGAGAGGAAATTCTGTAAGGAAACTTGCTGTGAAGCAAATGTAACCTTTGAATTAGGTCATAACAAGTTCTCTATCCAGAAGAAGCCTTTGCGCTTTTCGTCGTAGATGACAAGCTACCATCTAATCCAAATACAATTTGGTTTCCCAGGTGTATTGAGAATTACACAGGAGCTCGTTGTGAGGAAGTTTTACTGCCCAGCATCAAGTCCCAAACAAAAGGTGACCTGTTTGCAGCTTTCTTGGCTTCCCTTCTTCTTCTAGGAGTTCTTGTAATTGGAGCATTCTACTTCCTTTGCAGGTAAAAGTGATTCATAAGGCTGAAGCTATTCAATCAAGTAGAAATTTCTTCTGGTAATCATGTACTAATTATTTGAATGTAAAAGTATGTAATGAATTATCCATAAGGTTGTATGGTTATTCAACATAATGAATGTGGATGTCTCAACTTGTTGCTTGTAATATTTACTTCCTGGCTTGAAGTTTTCTCCGTGTTATTTCTAAGCTATTACTTACAGTTGCTTTGTAAAAAATACACATACTACACCCATATCTGAGGTTTTACAGTCTATCTAGAGTTAGTGCTAACATTTTAAAACATTAGTCTACCTTATGTTGTCCAAAGAATGAGAAATAGAAGTAAATTAACAAAGTGCTTAGGGATCAGAAACTGTTCCTACTGAACTGGCAATCAAAGCAACGGGTACCATTAGCTCCTAATTCCTCTACCACTCCTGGTCTAAAAAGGAAAACTAAGGAAAGAATGAAACTGAAGAATACTTCCAGGTAGATGTTTACTAGCATTTAGGACAAATCAGAGAGCTAACTAATTTGTCCAGGATGATCCATGTTTGAGTAGAAAGAAAATGTTAGTGCTAGACAGCAAGTGCTGCCGGGCTGGTTTTAGTAGCATTTTAGACATATTAGGACTTGGAATGAAAACACATAAGCAGTTACTGGGATTGAGGCAACTATTTGGTGCTGTACATACATCACCACACTTACACCAAATCCAAACAAACTTATCATCTTCATCTGCAATGCAAGTCAACTTCCTATGTCCTCTTTAGAGTACAGCACTTCTTGTAAGAACTCATTTTGTCATATACCATTAACATGTGTTTATGCATGTCCATGCCTCTATAAGGCAACTAATACCCCCTGTAATTCTTTGCCATCACAGACTTGCAGCCTCTTCCTTTTCTCCTATACTGTGTTTTTCCTTGGTTATGATAACCAAAGGTTCTTGCAATTCTGTTCTTTGTGCTCCCATGGTCACGTTGGCAAATCAACCTTTCTGATCTGTGCCTTTCAATGAGCGACCTTTGGAATAGCTGGTCTAGTTTTACCTCAGCTGCTGTCATGGAAACCCAATGAATGCCAGCTTCTCCCACAGCTGAATGTATTTAGAAGAGATAGAGAGCATTTGATAAAACAGTTGGTATAAAAAACCCCCTTGTTGTAAAGGATACCCCCCACATTAGCAATTTCAGTTAAATTAATCCTGCTTAGCCATTGAATGACACAGCAGTTGTTTGCTAAAGAACATTTACAAATTACTATAAAGTTATTAGAACAAAATACAGCTTTAACTAACTTAAGAAAAAATCATTCAAGTCTCATAGAGATACAGACAGTATTTCTTTAGAAGTAAAATTGTCTCTGAGAAAAGGAAAAAAAGTCTTCAGAGAGTAATGTGTGAAAAGATCCCTTTTTTCTCACATACAGTAAAATTAGGAGAAAGCTGGAGACAATCTGTTGAGTTTTATGGCCCAAGTACAGAAGCTTAGAGTGACAGCAATGACAGGTCTGTGCAAGTTCTTTTATTAGACAGTCGGAACCTCAACTTCTCTTTACTCAAGCTTTACCTAACTGGCAGAACAAGTAGTAGTGCCTCTTCATTAGCAAAATAAGAAGGGCAACAACTCATAACAAGTCATAACATAGTTGCCCTTGAACCCTATCTTACATACCAGACTAACTTGGGAAATCTTATAAAACCATTATCAACTTCTTTAGTACAGACAAAAGAACCTAACTGGCTAAAAACTGTCTTACCTTTACACTCCAGAGGCTGATGTAGGATGATCATCTGCTAGAGAACTCATCTATAAATGAAACACTTTACATCTGTAAGTCCTTATCTCTTGGCTGAAGCGACCAACACGTGAGGAGTCTCAAGTGGATACTTTAATCTACTCCCCTCTTTTCAGCTGAGTGAATGAGGATTATTGCTAAGAGCTGTCATTAATCTAGACTTTTTTTCTCAAACTTGATATATCACCTGTATCTTAGAAGAGGGTGGAACTAGGGCTTATAAGGGTTAGCTGAGAGGTTGCATCATCTTTGACTTGGCCTCCTGACAGGATATATTAAGTTTAAAATGTTAAGAGACATACTGTGCTAAAGTTTCCACTATTCCACTTTATTAACAAAGACATTTGATCCACAATCAGGAAGAAGGAAGTCTTTTCCCTGATACTGTGTTAGTAAGCCTTTCCATGGCTCTTTCAGCAGAGGGTTCTAGTGGGGTTTTAGTATAAACAGTAATGTAATCTGGAGGGGTGCAGCAGAGGGGATAGTAATTGAAGTTCAGGACAAGGAAACTGAATTCCTAAAATTATACATCAAATCTTTTGGAATATAGGAACTTAGTGCTCTACTTTCTTGTCTGTATCATCACTTGTATCTCCCTTCCTTTCCAAGTTTTCTTTCTCTCAGGCTATTTGGGGCAGATTTGGGGACCAAGCATGTGCAAGTGCATTTAATGGTCCCCAGAAACAAATCCATTCAACATACAAGGGTGGAGAGAAAGGGTTTCATTGCTCTGCTTATAAAACTAAATCATAACTAACAGTGAAAGTAATGCATAAAAGAGTAGGGCTGCATATGAAAGCTCTGGGTGACCAGTGGGAAATAATTCTCCTTTTACATTTAGCTGAGTCATCACATTTTTATCAGCTGATGATTTATTTTTTCCAATCTGCAGAGTGCATAGAGGCAGGGCAAATGCAGATCTAGCTGCTCTCCATCTAGAAACAACCCCCCCCCCACCCTCTCCAACAAACAGTACTGATAAAGTTTGTCCTTCTGACATGGGCAAAACAGGAAAGAAGTGTACAAAAATCCCTGCTATTACACTGCTACTGAGGAACAAATGGCGTATTTTGCTTCCAGCAATTCACCTATCAGACCAAGTCCATCTGGTCTTCTTCCTCCAGAAACATATTGTACGAGGGTTACTGGAAGAAGAATAAGAAAGGTAGCTGATGAGAATTGATGCCACGAGCCAGCTTTTCTTTAAAAGCCATAGAGAAGCCTAAATGCCATGCATGTAGCTCAGAGGAATAGAGCAAACCCTAGGGAAAACTAAGATAAATCTGCAATTCATTTTTATATTTCATTGTAAGTGCATGCTGAAATGCCAAATTACCTGTAAGGTAAGTGTAATATTGATAAACAGGAACTCAGCCAGCCAAAACAACAGGGTCTAGGAATAAAGCCATTTAAGCTGTCCAAGACAACAGACTTTGTGGAGGTGTTACATCACCACAGGACACAAACTGGACAGAACAGAGAATAGCTCATGACTCTTCTCAAGAGAGCAGATATCTGATTACTATTAAAAGAAAGGGAACTAGACAGCAAGCGATCAGCTCCATTTACAAGATTTGCTTCTCCTCAACCAAGTGTGGAAAATTTCACATCATTTCCAAACACTAAGAGAATTGATAAATAATTATGTGCTATTTACTAATTGTTTAAATAAAGACCTAAGAAATCAGACAAACAGGAACATTACCTTCAGGAGAGAAGCCATGTAGTTCCCAATGCTGTACTGCCCTCTGTTCTTCTCCCTCGAATACATGCTTCTCAAAATCAATGAGTATTAATTAGAAAGTAATTGGAGAAGATCCGTGTCACTTTTTTCAATGGAAACATCATTCCATTAATTTGTCTCTTCCCTGATAACTTTTTTCACTCTGTGTGTATTCCTCTCTCTCTCTCTATTGTCTCTTTTGTTTCTTATGGTCAGGAAAGTTTCCATTCCAAGGACAAGTTCTTCCGAGTGTGCCGCCAACCTAGTTGAAACTACAAGCAGCAATGGCTGTAACAGTGAGTACAGTTTAAAATTAAACAACCAGACTCCACAAGGAAAGTGGGGGAGGAAGTTTTTGTTAATTAAAGTCACATGTTTTGTTTATTTTTCAGAAATAACAACAGCATAAAGCATTAGAGTGGAAGAATGGTGGGGAAACACCATGCAGAGCAACCCTAAGAATCTAAGTTGTAGAGGGTGACATGGTAAGCAAGATGAGAGAAGAAAGTTGACTGAAATAGAAGGCTAACATGTTGGAGAAGACTACATCTAAGACATAAACAGTTCCACTTAATGGAGTTCCTATGTATTTTTAAAGCTGTATCAATTTTACAGGAATTACTATAATTTATGTTTGAATTCTGTAAGATTTTTTATGGTTTTCAATAACGCACAGGTAGATGCATGAGATCATTTTGGGTTTTACTACATGGGAAATACATAAAATACAATAATTTTTTTTTTCATGGCACAGAGACTATGAGATATCACAGGGTTTTAGCATGAGGTGATGCTATGAATTTTTGATAGGGGTTTTTCATTTTTCCCAGGATTTCCTCAGAGGAGCTGAAGACAGTCTTGATTGAATAGTTTCAAAACTGATATGTGTGATACATGTCCAGACTTTGGCTTGTTTCAGATACCCTTACCAGATGTAGGGGAAAAAACCCTACCCTTCTCCCAGCTAATACTTACTTTTTTTTTTAAAATTGTAAGACAACATCAGCATGAGGTACCACTGGTAGTTTATTGACCAGCTTCCAGGCACACAATTTTAATTCAAATTCAAGGGAAATGTTAAGAGAAGAGATTGAGAATGGTTAAAAAAGTTTTTTAGGCAGAGTTTGGTGTACATTCCTAATATTAAGCAAGACATCTTTCTTGACAGTTTTTAATTTTGTCTGGCTTTCTTCTGAAAATCTCAGTGCTGAGGGAAATTTAAACCTTACCTTAAATGTTCCAGTTGATATTTCAGATAGCAAAAATCAGGAATTTTGTTCATCAGGTCAATTTCTGGCAAAAAATCTTATCCAGACAGGTGTCTTGGCTGAAAAAAATGCTACCCTCTCCAAAGATTTATTTCTTTTATTCACATAAGCATCTGTTGATCACGCTAAAATATTATAAACCACACTTTGGTCCCTTACAGGATTCTCTTACTCAGACAAAGAGAGGCCACCTGCCATGGTCCATGTCTTTTTTTTGCCTTCACAACACAAAGAGAATGTCTGGTTAGTCAGAGGCACAGAAAATGTGAACTGAACAATTTTCTTTTCAACTTATTTCTAGCACTGGAGATCAGCAAAAATCAGATATGTTACCATAATGGCATGTTACCAAGCACGTCATTATATGGGATTTATAAGGTTATATTGAAGGGAAGATTAGCTGAGAAAACTTCATTAATTGAAAGGAGAGAAAATGCAAAACAGAGATTTCTTATCTCCAATATAAACAATCTGGAGATGTGTAAAAACAGAGGTGCAGAGAAAATGCTGAATAAGCTCCTATACCTAGGATGTCTACTACATGCTCTAGTGTCAGAAAAAGCAGTGTGTACTTTGTATCAATGTAGACAAAAGCACAGTGGGACAGAGAGGAAAAGGCACGTGGCTACAGTGCATAAGATGAGAAGTCAAAGAGAAATCATGTTACAATGGCTACTAGAACACAACCGAAAAAATTCATTACCTTCTGAAAACTGTCAGAGAGGTCAGAGTCCAAGTTAGTACTCAGCATGTGAAAAAAGAATCTGAGAGCACCAAATCAGGTAGAGGACCTGATCCAGAGATCAAGTTATATAAAGCACTAGAAGATCACTTTCTCCCCAGATTAACCAATCTTACGTGTTATTTTCTGGACTTCAAATCTTTAGCAGATAAGCTGAAGGAAGCTGATAATATTGTTTTAAAGGCTAGGAAGGATAAAAGTTATTTTTCATCACATAGGGACAGGCCACTGTTGTACAGAGAGTTCAGGAGATGTGTAGCAGTACTGACAGCTACATCAGAACCAGCGTTACCTGAAGTACTTTGCACAGCCTCAGTGAAAATTAATCAGAGATGACAGCTGTTAGATCACTTTGCTGTGTTATTGATCATGAGACAATCAAGACTTGCAGTTTGGTATACTGTCTCCACTGAAGAAGGAAAAGCTTGTGGTCATCTCAAGTGGCAATTCAGGAAGGAGCTACTAACAGAAGATATAAGAAATAAATGGACTGAAGTTATTCTTTAAAAACTATTAGAATCCTCTCAGCTTTCTAGACAGACATAGAACAATTATTCATTGTTACTGAGCTTGTTTGTGTTATTTGGGAAACAATCTGTGCAAAAAGTGAGGCTGAATAAACTAACCCCATGTTTAAATGCAAAGAAGTTGATTTATGGAACAGTGTTACCTGTGAAGGAAATGCTATCAGCAATTCAGACCGCCTCAAACCCATTCATCTGAGAACATTTTGGGTTCTAAAATTATTTCAGTTCACAAACTTTGTGACTATGATGTTCAAATCAAAATGAGATGAGGCTACAAATTCATTTTAAGGTGGTCAAATGCCACAGAAAGTACAGGGTAATCAACATTATATATAATTTATTAAAATAGTGCAACACTCT
The DNA here is from genome assembly GCA_013398055.1 of Ifrita kowaldi. Classification (NCBI taxonomy): domain Eukaryota; kingdom Metazoa; phylum Chordata; class Aves; order Passeriformes; family Cinclosomatidae; genus Ifrita; species Ifrita kowaldi. Next base: position 696,718 of record VZRS01010052.1, on the reverse strand, counting down.
TCAGCAATGACTGCTTACAAGATTAATTAAGTAGTCCTGTGAGCAATAAAGTTAAGGAAACTCCAGTTCCAATGGATCAGATCTTGTGGTTGGTGTCACCGGAGTCTTAAAAATTATTACATGTTTATGAAGGGGTGAATAATAAGGGCTCTCTCTTGTCTGACTCCCATTCTCCTGTAACAGAAGATCTCATGTCTTTGAAATTACCTCTCCACCAGCTGAAAGGTTGTGTAGGGAAGAAACTGGAAAAGACTAATTTCCTAGGAAACTCCATTGGTATAATTACGCAACAATCTATTATAGTGTTATGGCAAAAATTCTTTTATACCTGGGGATCACGTTATCCTGCCAGAACCTTGTAGTAGAAGTCTCTTCATAATGTATTGCAAATACCTTTTGATCACTTGCAGAACTGACAGCCATTAGCAGGAAATCTCTTTATAGACCTAAGTAAGAGGTTGCTTATATGTTACTCAATATTTACTTGTTTTTCATTAGCAGCCCAAACAAACACTAGAACAAAGTACAGTTAAAGAAGAAAGTCAAATGGCTTTTCAAAGAAAATTAGGATTTCTCTGTGCTAACAGTCTTTTGATTTATAATGTTAAATATTAAGCAGAAAAACCAGCAGAAGTCTGTTTGGTAGCACTCCCCGTTTTAAAGATAATTTCAGTGTTGTGCAACCCCTTCAAAATTTACTGCACTAAAAGAAAACATTTTCCTTCTGGCCCTGAAGTTTTGAAGAGCTGTAGAGAGGCTCTGTGTAACTCAGTTATTTGAGAATGAAAAGCCAAGAAGAAATGCAGGATAGAACTTCTCACAACAGAAATGGTCATTATTTCATGTAACTTTATCTGCTTATGCTTATGCTTATCCAAGTCTGCTCTTGCTTTCCTGGTGACTGTAGCCTGTTCAACATAATCTGTATGTAAGGCAAGAGATCCATTTCATGATAGCAGAGTAGGCAATACAAACTGTGAGAAACCAATAGTCAGGTTGCTGCTCAGTTCCATCTTTGACACTGATACTCCACTTTCAGCAGGAACCATTTCTAGAGCTAGATAAGGGTGTGTGAACAGAACCTACAGCTGCAGAACCTGAAATAATAAGAAGATACTGCTGGTTTTGTCCCCCAAATTAAAGCTCACTTTTCAATGCACCTCTATGTCAGTTTCTGTAGCATTTGAAAACTCTTTTTTCAGTGTACATTAAAAGAGACTGTTTTCAAATTATCCTCTCAATGCAAGTCATGATTATCTCATCTAAAACTTTTGTGCAGGTAAACAGTGGGCTGTAAAAATCTGAGTGAGCATCTACTGGTAGAGTTTTTTAAGAGGGCTGGGTCACTTGAATCTGTATTGTACATTCTCCATCACAGAATTTGCTGCTGTGTCAAACCATTCAGTCATTTTCACCAGTTCTGAAGAGTCTAGGGAAGTTCCTCTTTTGAGGGGATTATTGTTTGCTGTCACTGTTGCCATATTGACAACTCAGCTGAGTTTATTTCAAAAAAGCTGTTTCTAACTCTCATAGCTGTGAAAATTTATCATGGAAAGGTGACATGACCCACCACTGACTCAGTGATGTGAATCTTCAAAACATTTATTTTGAGAATTTTGTGCTACCTGCTGATCTCAGGGAAGATCTACCTGTGAAATGTAGTGACAACAATTTATACATTGTATTTTAAAAGCATTTAGAAGCACAAATCCCAATCATTTACGAATACAATTTTTTCTCCTAAATTATCAAAGCACTTGGAAAAAAAATCTAATTAGCTATTTCTCTGCTAATAATTCTAATATAAGTATCCAGGTGATATCACTTCCAAATAATCCAAACCTGTCTTCCTTTGAGTTTCCAGTTTCTCACTGTAACTGTATGTTTTCTTTAGAAAAATACCCCCCACTGTCCTGAAGTGCTAGTAGGCATGAAATAATCAATAAAAAGGCCCTACAATGTTTCAACTTGTATTTGTTTGACCTAAAACAGTCGTACAGGACCAATGCACGTCACCAGCAGAAGTGAGCTTGGTTTACCTCACTGCACACCTTGGAGCCTGTAGTTCAGAACCCCCTCAAGGCTGATCTGGAGTCCTGCCGAAACAGCCTCTTCTGGAGCTTGTGTCTGGCTGAGAAATGGGCTTAGCAACAGGAAAAATTTCAGATGACAGACTCAAACAACTGTGTTACCTGCATTTGTGTGCAGAACATACAACTGCTGTATTAAAAGGATTTTAGAGATCCACCACAGATTCATAAATTAAAAAAAAAATCTTCACCACCACGTAATCATGAAAAATAATTCCAGTGGAGGAAATCATTACTTTCTTAATGTTTGCAGAGTGCTCAGAGACTATAAGAGATCCTATAAAAGACCATTTAACTGTACACGTATGATCTTTGTAACTTCTAACTATGCAAACTTCTATACCTCAAATGTTATTTTTCTGTATCATTCTGCTGAGTAAAACAGAAGTAGGTATCTGAATGACAAATGCTTTTTGCTTGTTGTCTCACTGGGCCAAACACCAGGAAACTTAATTCCAATTTCTCATATGAAAGCTAAGAACCACCACCACAAAGTTACTTCTAGTAGAAAGAAGTTCTCCATTTTTAGAAAGAAAAATATAAACTAAGAGGGGGTAACGACACCAAGTGAGTTTTGAGGTAAATTTTTAACTAAAAATCAATTCATAATCATATGTAACTATTTGTTCTTAGAAATTTTGCTCCTCTTTATCAATTTATTCTCGCTTAATTACAACTGCATGTTACATAATCATCCTATAATCAAGATACCTTTGGATAGTAAATTAAAATAAAAGTTGCAGTAATAGCTTTATGTTTGGTAGTTCCTACTTTGGTTGTGTGAGTACAAGGTTATACATCACACTGCTTGCCTATTATTTTTTGGGCTTTTGAAACCTACAGATTGGTTAATTGAGTGATGCATCAAGAACAAATGTGCAGCAAAACACATTGGAAAAAACAATGTCTTTACCTTTTGTCAGCAAAACTATCACTCCTTCCTGCAGGTCTTGTGACTTTGCAAGTTTTACTTTTTTCATAACAAAATCAAAACCCAGTTGTGGTCACTTAGGGACTCTATTCTCTTGTTGGAAACATGTCACTGTCAGCACTGTAACTGCAGATAAACCTAATCTTTAGATATCTTTAGAGCAGTCCTGCTATTCACATTTGCCTCAATTGCTGAATACTCATTTAAGTAACTTTACCGACTTTAAAACCTCGTGCTTGCTTATTTTGAGTGACAGAAGTATAAATTTTGGCACTGAGAAACTTTCTATCAATTATCTCTGCCTTTTGGTACATGCACCTTGTAAGCAAATATATTTTGGGTTCTCTCAGGAGTTGTTGTGGTCGAAGAGCAAGTAACAGCATGGAGGCAAAATGAATTTGGATAGCAAAACACTTTAATCACAGATGTTGCAATTTTATCACTTACACCACTTCCCTGTCGCATGGAAGGCATGATGTGGCCTGGGACAGACAGTGTAGTGGTTCCAGCCACGTGCATGGTTCTAGGGTCTTTTGGGCTCATCCCCACACTTGTTGATGCTGGAGAAGGATTCCTTGTTCTGATGCAGACCCCCCCCACTCCTCCACCCCTTTTCTTTACTATGTTTACCTCTGAAGTTTCCTCAGCTACAGGACCTGCTGACTATGCCCTGCAGACCATCCTGTCCGTTCTGGTTTAGCTGCACTATTGTCTGAGCTCACCCTCAGCTTCTCTGACGTTCTGGCCGAGTCTGCACTGTTAGTGAGGACACGTGGTTGATCACAATTCTATCACAGCAACCAGTTAACCTTCCTAGGCTGGTCAGCATGGCTAACAGCACCAGGAATACTATCTGCATTACAGAAATTAAACATTTCCTTTCTGTCCTGTTAAACATGAAGGTTATGCAGTTTCAAAGGGCCAAATGTGAGATTCTGGTTATGCTAAAATAACAGTCACCTCCCACCAAGGGGCTTCTCTGAAAATTCAACCATACTCCATTTTCAGATACCTTTCCTTCTAAATGAAGTAACTGAACGTTGCCCAAGTCACACCCACACTTACTAATCTCCCATCCACAGATGGTCACTGGGAGTTCACAGCTCATCCCATCTTCTAATTAAAAAAACCCATCATCAATACAGCCAAGGGAAAGTGCTGTCTGTGCTCAGCACACACTGACACCAACAGTTAAGTCTCAGGACAGATAACACCCCTACCTCAGCTCGTCAGGCCAAGTTCACGAAAAGTTTTAACTAGACATGGGCATAAAGTTGCTAACTGAAGTCTTGCTTAGTGCATTTAAAGCAAAAAAAATGTTACTTTGTTGTACAACATACAGGTAAGTATTTTATTTTTACTACACTGAAAATGGGCCAGCTGCCTGATTTTGCATTTAGAAATCTGGTGATATGGTGCAAAACTGATCTTATTTTCTTGTCATTCTATTACTAAGTGAAAATAAAAGGGAGGAAAGAATTTAAAAAGCAGCAAATATATTATTAGCTATACTAAGACTATGCTGAATTTACTTACTTGATACTGCATGCCAGCTGCAGCAATCAAAACAGGTGACTGATGTAAAACACAGGAAAAACATGCAAAAGCACAAGTCTTGTTTAAAGTCTCTATATAAATATAATATAGCCAGATCCTGTGTACCCCACAATTCCAAATTTAAGAGCAAAAAACTTTTAAAAGAAACTTAAAGATAAGACTTATTTCTAAGTACTCTGGATTTAAAACACTGTAATCATGCTACAAGAGAAGAGGCAACCACTATATTCTAAACCACACAGTTAAGACAACTGAAATTCAGTTCAAGATAGTGAGCCCAGCTGAACTCTTAGCTGGATAACATCTTTAAATCAGAGCTTTTTCTCTAAGAATAGAAGGCGAGGTACTTTGACATACTTCTATCTTTATTTCACAAGTACTTTGTTACTATTTTCTAAAGATTTTAATTAATTTTATCTAGTAAAACTGTTCAGTTCTGTAAATAGGACTCTGGCAAAGTTGTATACCTCTCTAGAAATAAAATCCAGGAAATGGTAGATTTAATGCATCACTAGTTTTCCTAGAGTGCTTTACATATGTAAATAGAGCATATCAAAGTACTGTTTCTTTCTACACTTGGGTTTGCCATTGACACTAAATTGGGAGGAGCTGTCAACTCCCTCAAGGACAGAGGCCCTGCAGAGACCTCGACCAAGAGAGATGGGCAATCACCAACCATATGAAATTTAGCAAGGGTTAGTGCTGGATTCTGCACCTGGGACAGGACAACCCTGGTTGTGTGTATGGACTGGGGAACAAGAGGGTGGAGGCAGCTGTGGGAAGGGACCTGGGGGTCCTGGTTGATAGTAAGCTGGATATGAGTCAGCAGTGCCCTGGCAGCCAGGAGGGCCAATCATGTCCTGGGGCGCATCAGGTCCAGCATCGCCAGCCAGGCCAGGGAGGGGATTGTCCTGCTCTGCTCTGTGCTGGGGCAGTCTCCAGTCCTGGGGGCAGTTAAGGGCACCTCAATATAAAAAAGACATTAAGCTTTAGAGAGGGTCCAAAGGAGGGCCATGAGGAAGTGAGAGGGGAAGCCTTACGAGGAGCGGCTGAGGACACTTGGCTTGCTCAGCCTGGAGGAGACTGCGGGGAGACCTCATTGTGGTCTTCAACATCTCTCCACTCTCATGACCACTGACAGGACTTGAGGAAACAGCATGAAGCTTAGTCAGGGAGGTTTAAGTTGGATATCAGGAAAAAGTTTTTCACCCACAGAGTAACTGGGCACTGGAACAGGCTCCCCAGGAAAGTGGTCAGAGCACCAAGCCCTGCCTGAGCTCAAGAAGCGTTTGGACAACACTCTCAGGCACCTGGTGGGATTCCTGGGGTGTCCTGTTCAGGGCCAAGAGTTGGAACTCAATGATCCTGATGAGTCCCTTCCAATTCAGCATATTCTATGATGTGTAGAAACCATGTTCATTTTGGAAGAAAAATGAAAATTCTTCAACTGCAGAATTCCATCAAATATAATTTCCTGCAATTCTGATGTGTACAGGGGATTACACAAGATGCAAGGCTTTCTCACAGATACTATAGTAAACTCTATTGCAACTACAAGACTCGATATTATTACCAAAATGATGTTTACGTTTTGGAAGGGCTTTGACTGCAAGATGTCCACTCTTCCAGACTTCTCAGCTCTCTGGAATGAAACAAACAGCTCACTGAAGCATTAAACCTTACTTATGCTTGGTTTGCTTTAGTTGAACCAAGGTGAATAAGAGTCATAACGGTAGTATAACCGTGAAGCAGGTCATCCTTTATGTCATTACATTCTCTTAATACGAAATTCCCAGTAACTATTCGATCACATCCTATTTCCCCATGTCCAAAAAAGCCAAAGAGGGGTACGTTTGGAAAAAACTTCCTAAATGCATCTGCTTCCATATTCCTTTTGGTTTTGTAATGCCGATATCCTCTGCCAACACACGCAAACATGAAGCCAATGGTGTTGTGCTCGGGGATGTTTGCTGCTTTGAGACGCTGCATGGCCGCTTCTGCTGTCCTCTCATCAGCCACATCCTGGTCTAACAGGACAGTGGCACTCTGGATCTGGGGACCGCTGAAAGCCAACCCAACCACACCGCAGGCATCACCGGGCTGGGCATGGTTACTGAAAGGCAACAGGCACCAAGTTAGAGAACATTTGGGGGAGACCACTTCTCACCTGACTAAACTGCTGCTGCAGCAGACGTAGGTTCAAAGCAGCCATTGTTGAGATTCTGATACCATCCGGAGTTAAAAAGCAAACCGAAGACTTCACATTTTAGCAATGTTTTTTTGTAGCAACCTTTCACAAGGAAAAACTTCCACATCCATTACTGGCTATTAAGCATAAACTTGTTTCACACGTGCCAAATTCAGCAGTTTGTGTATGTCACAGCTCTGCAATTCCAACTAAACCATCAGTTAAACTTAAGACAAGCAAAGGCACTCAGGATTTATATATCGAAGCAGGACAGCAGTCAGTAAAGGTTTCAGATTCATTTTGCTTTAAATTGGTTGGCCAGGACACACGGGGTTAAGTAGTTACATACTTAACCTTTATCTGCAGTGACTTTATTTAAGGTCAGCTCTCTTATCTGGGGCAATGGTGCAGCTGGCAAAATCAGATGCAAGAAAAATGTTCATATTAGTGTGGACTCCAGACCTGCAATGGCATGAGAGGAGGCTATGGGCATGGCTGTACTGTGCTCCACAGGACGGCGTGCCACGTCCTTCACCCACCACAGTGGGTCAGGTGAGCGCCTGGGGCACACACCCATTGTGTGCGCAGCGACTGCTCTGAGCTGTGAGCCAAACCAAGGCAGATACACAAACATACGTTCACATCCTGGGCTCCGTCACAATGGGGACACATTTACCTGCACTCCAGACATGAAATGCTGACTGCAATAAATACACAAAGGTATCTGAGGCTGGAAATCTCCTTTTCTGTGGGTTTCTCCTAGCTAGGTTTCCAGAATCCAAATTGTAACACAGCCATACAAAGCTTCCAGCTTTTCTGGCTAATCACAGTGTAGCAGTTGGGACACTTTTCCCTTTAAGAAATTATTATTTCACTACTGGTAAAGGGCATTTCTGATATGACTAGAAGGCTATGGATCTGCAATGTTTCTCTCACTTTAAATCATTTCATCATTTACCTCGAAAAAAATACCTACTTCTCAGAGGTCAGTGATGTAAAGCTCTCCACTTGTCCCCCAGCCAGGATGATACTTTTCTCATTCAATGGATTGACTATTTGATGAAGAAATCGAGTAGCTCCAGTCTTCCAGGAGTTGTAGCCAAACAGAAGAACGACACGGAGATCTGGGTTATTCTTCAGACCTACAAACAAAAACAAACACTGATCCTTTTATTTTTAAATCCTGAACTCTGAAGTCCAACCATCCTAGTTTCTCCTCAAATAATACATCACACCTCTCTCTGAACAGCTCCACTTGAAACGTAACTGAGGTAACTGGAAACCGATACTCAGGATAACTTAACCTTAGTCCTCCAGAGACTGGGAGGAGCAGAGATACTACCAACCGTAGCCCTACAGAGCCACAGAGCTCTTGGAGCCAGTACAGAAGCTGCTGGTTCTATGCAGAACTCCAGTCTGGCACCTCAGAGAACAGCACAGCACCTCACAAAAGCCCACGTAAAGGAGAGAAAAATGACATACCTGCTTCAGCAAATTTACTTTCATCAAAGACCCTGTTCTTCACGTCTTTAGAGAAATGGAAGGTATGAATTTTCACCCCATCAATTTTGGGAAACAACAGAGCAAACCCAGCTTCGCCATCTTCAATTTCTTGAGGCTGATTGCTACTTGAACCCATCGGGGTAACTACAGAGACAAAACCAAGCATCTTGTGTTCACGGATTCTAATACTTTCATTTACACTGTACCATAGGTAGAAAGAGGTTGAACAGCTCAGGTGATACAAAACATGACAATCTATTTCCATAACAACTTACCGAATTGCAAACTGATGTGATTTTTTTGTTAATGTTTTGGAAAGATGAAATGTGTAAGTCCTGCGGGCTATGGATCACGCTGAAGTCAGTTTTGACAAGGAGACACGGATGTATTTACACGTATTTTCCCAGGTACACCAAATATAAAACATTAGGAAAACAAGAACAGTGCAATACAAGCCTTCCTGCCAACTTCTGCAGGCACACAGACATACTCAAGTTTTTAAGGTGTCCTATAAGCATGTGATGACAGTATAAAGCAAACTGACGCAAAAATTGGAAATGTATTATTAAAATATGGTAGCAACAATCAAATACCTTACTTATGATGTGGGAAGTGAATTTAAGGTGAGAAACTATAAAAAACCAGCTTTCTAATGATAAGAGTGAAGCATGAGAAAAAGCCTGCCAAAAGAGGCTGTAAATTTTCCAGTTACTGCATACGCCTCCTGCTAGAGCATTACAAATAGGTATATATCAAGATGCCCTGTACAGTTAGTCACAATATGACTGAAATATATACATAAATCCAAGCAACATTCAGCAAGTACGTTAAGGTGCCAGGGAAAGCTGCCTGCCCAATTAAATCAACCTGTTTAATTATAACTGCAATATATGAAGTAAGCTCCACATCACTTAGCAGCGACACTGAACTCCTCAACACTGAAGCCAGTACTGAACAAGGCAGGAGATGACACCTTCAACCTGATCTCTCAAAAACCCACACATTTTGCTCCTACCTACAATCCCTGGGGTGACCAGTCCAAGAACCTGACATCGCTTTGGCAACAACTTTTCAAGTGCGAGTGCTGTTTCTTTACTGTTTCTTTTTCTGGCTGTTAAAAGAAGAGACCAGAAAAACCATCAGAGAGCAGTAAAAGCGTGTTCTGAGCAAATCACACAGCCAACCCCGTCCTGTTTAACCAATGCTGCCCATCAGTGGCCGCCCTGGTAATAGCACACAGGTTTGTGCTGCTCCCTGAGAGCACAGGGCTGCCGGCAGGTAAACACACTCAGTGCCCTCCACAGAAGGGAAAGGAACCCATCTGTGCACATCAACACAGATCTGTGAGCTGCTTCGTACCACAAATGCAAATACTACGCATACCACAAATGCAATACTACAAATACTACGTGGTCATAGTTTCTGCAAAAGATTTACTTTCCACTCAAACCAAAACTCAGAGAATTCCCTTTCAGCTGACTATGCTCTACTTACATCCCACGTGTATCTTGAAGTGGGAGTGAGTTACGTCCAGGCTTTACCTTTCTTTTGCTCGTGACACTCCTCGTGCCCGCTGAACGTCTCCGCATCAGCGATGTAGAGCACGGTCTGGGGCAGCACGTGCACCTTCTGCAAAGATACAGGAGGAGGAGTACACGAGACGGAACGGAGTGGAGGGAAAATGGGGGCAGAAACCGAGGAGAAACCGCTCTCGCTCCACCGGCAGTCCACGGTGGTCCCCTCCCCCCTCACCAGGCTCCTGTCAACCAACAAACCCCGTTAGCCTCAGAAGTGCCCAGATTTATCTAATGAATTGATAGCACGGGCAGGGAGCTGACCCGAACCTCACACGAGCAAGAACAGCTCTACAGACTAGCCCCATGACTCTGCTTCGTCTTTTAGCACTACCGAAACTCCTTGCATTTATGGTTGTCGGCTTCTGCTATTCACCAGTGCTGATGCTGGGAAACAGCGTAGAGGCGCTTCCGGCCTTTTTTGTCCCAGTTGGTTTAACACTGATCTGTCTGCTGCTTAAGACCGTGACAAGAATCTCTGTGTAGTGAAGACCCAGCACCAGGTTAACACTGGAAAGGAATCGTGCCAGAGAAACCCTGCAGTGTTTTCTCAGTGTCTCCCAGCCTATAAGGGTTTACCTCTTAACAAGATTGCCAAGATGAACAGATGTGCCCTGAACTGCAAATCCTCAGCGTTTTGATAGGTGTATTGACACGCAACACTTGAACTGTCAAAACCACCTACGCCTCCGAGCACGTCCCTTTTGCCAGGCGGGTGGAAGAAGCGCGTTAAGTGTTTAAACGAAGGCGCTGAGCTCGCGCCCCCTCAGGCCGCCCCTCGCGCCCCCTCACCTCCAGCTCGAGGGCCAGCGCGCGCACCAGCGAGTGGCTCTCGGTGGGGCCCGGCTCCAGCGCCGACACCCACGCGATTCGCTGCCGCGTCCGCAGCGTCCGCCGTGCGCACTCCCTCCATAGCCGGCATACGCTGCAACACAACACGGACACACCGCGTCGGCCGCACCGCCCCCGCGAACCGGAGCCGGCCGCCGCCCACCCCACGGCTCCAGGCCTGGCCCTTACCAGGCGGCGCGCAGCAGCGCCTTGGTGGGCAGGAAGCCGAGGACGCGCTCCACCACCTCGGCGAGGTTGGCGAGGACGAAGCCGCCCTTGGCCGCGGATTCCATGGCCCGGCCGCCTCCCCGGCCCCGCCGCGGCCACGGCACCCTGCGTCACCCGCGCGCCGCCGCGCCTGAGGCAACTTCCGGTCAGTGCGCGCGGGCACAGGCCGCCACACTGGCGCCGCCTGGCGGCGGGGAGGACCCGCCCCGCTCTCACCTCCCCGCTTCCCTCGCGCCCCGGTCCCCAGCACGGACACAGCGCTTCGTAAAATGCTTTTTATTCATAAACTTGATGCAAGTTTACAAATTACTGTACATTGCCAAGGAACTCTGCCAGAAGAAATGGAACCCAAACCGAAGCACGCGCCGAAGGGCGGAGGCCGGGGCCGCCCCCAGCCCCGCTGCGCCCGGACAGCGGCACAGTCGCGGCTGTCACCCGCCGCACCGGGGGACAGCACGCACTGGAAGCAGTGCCAAACCTCTCCCATCGTTTCTTTCGAGCTAAAAACTGGATCTAGAAGCAAATGCACAAGGACCCGCGGGTGCCTGACAGAGAAAATAGCACAAGTTCGATAGTCAACTAAAAAAAAAAAACAACCAAAACCATAACAAAAACATGCTTCTGCACTTCTGAAAGTGCTTAATCCATGGAACACACCCTTAGCTCGGCCCCGAGGGGTGCACAGGCCTAATGACTAGTACTACAACCAAAATAGAGTCGATTCCGGTAAGGCAATGAAATTGTGTAAGTACACAGACCCAGATTCATCTCCTAATAAAGAACAGTTCCCATTAGTCTTTCAATACCAAAACCACCGTCATGACTACGGCAGCATTTCTTACGCCTCTGAATTGGATGACATGTTTTTGTACTTTATTGTAGCTTTTATATAAAAATTTTCATTCAAGGACTTTCATCTCAATTTGTGCCAATCACTTTATAAGTTCATTAGTTTACAAATGATTGCAACAACCCGTTAATAAAATGGAACACCTAAAAAGGTTTTTAGTATTTTAAATAACTTCAAGCTTCATACTGTGGCTCTTCTTGTTAAGGAGGTTGAGCCAACAAGTAGCAGGAACAGCCCAGCAAGTTCTGATGCCCCAGTGGAAGTGACTAGTTACAAGGTTTTATTGGCACAGCCTTGCTCTGCATAAAAACAAAAAACCAAACCAAAATAAAAAAGAAAAAACCAAACCAAAAAATTAAGATAATCTAAACAAAGAGCATCTTTTCCAATAAACAGTTCATATTCTCATACAGCCATGAAAAATGTTTAATGACTTAACATACATGTGTTTTTCCTATATCATTAATTTGGAAATACTACAAACGCTGTCATTTTAGACCAGAAAAACTACTGTGATTTGCAAGACCTGACATTTCCTAAAACAGTATTAAACATGTATTAAACTTCTTGGCTTTAAATGAAACAATACAACGCAAGTCTCTGCAGTCTGCATTTTGCAAAAGGTAAGAAATACACAGAAGTGTGTGAACAACTCACTCCTATTGAATGATCTTTAGTAAGTCAATAGCCTGCTGCAAGGAGAGCTTATGCTTTCAAATAAAAAAAGGGAGAAGGGAGGGCATGGTGCAAATATGCTTAATCTGTAAGAACAAATATGGTAAAGGCCCAAACTGCTCAGTCCAGATACCTAAGAAGAGCGGAATGGTAAGGCTGTAACTTATACTGTACGTGTCAGTTGACAGATTATCCACTAACTTATCTAATAGCTAAAGTCCTCAGTACAGCTGTTATAGGGGCACTCATAGCTTGAGTCTGTGTGTTGGAAAACATAAAAAAGAGCTTGTTTTGTTGACATTGGTCCAGGTATACAACAGTCCTCAGCATTAGCCATCTTCTTTTGGAGGAGTGTACCAGCCTGTGGAGAACAGAGACACATTAGGTACCAGCATTGCTGTGTCCAAACCATCCTGCTCTTTATCTGTGGGACATGGAAGCCTAACCTGGCTCATTCCTTCCCTCTTAAAGCAGGCCAGCTCAGCGAGACTCAGCGTCCTAAACGCTACTAGTCAGTACTGGGAGACAAACCACATGGCACATTCCAGGATCAGACCCAGTATTTGGGTGTGCAAGCACGGATTTTTGTGGCAGCAGTTTCCTGAGCTGGACAAGCTGAACACCAGCAAGAGGAAGCTGCTGAAGGAGGAATATTGCTCTAACCAAACTGAGTAGAAGAGAGGTAAAACCCCCAAGTCTTCAAGCTACTCAAAGCATAGACATACAAACATGATTGCACCGGGACACTTACATAAATACCATTTTGTGTACTGCAGAGTTAGGCATGCACAAGCAACTGAATGGTTTATCCTATTTCTGCAAATTTCACTGTAGGAATAAGCTCAGAAATGTCCATTGAATAACTGGTCTCCTGACATAATTTGGCACGTTTAGCAGCTGAATCATACCTGATCAAGTGTGCACAGCTTTATTTCTAGAGACCTCCAGAGATCCAATCTTAATTCTCCCAGCCCCTCCTGTAAAATTTCCTCTAAATGTGTGTACAGTGACTACAGGGCCTATTTGTGCTGTCCCAAAGAGCAGGTAGCAGCTCTAAGCTCAAGACACCTTTCACAACTGCACTGAGTACTATGAATGCTTTGTGTACAGCTCCTGAGGCAGGACTGATCACTTGTAGCACATAGATAGAAGTAAACAGACAGCCACGCTGGCTTTTGTAGCAAACTAAAGGAGCAAAAGATTCAGTTAACAGCAAGATCAAAATATTGTAAAATTGGAAAGCATGTTAAAGTCATTATGTTTGATCTTCCTCCCAAGAATACAGGTGTTATGTTCCATTTTACTGTAGGGAAGCTGAGGTGCTCTCTGCAGTCACACTGAAACACGTTCACAGTAACCCAAATTCCTGGAGGACACTGCATCCAACCCAGAGCAAAGAGCATCACGAAGAGGTAACTGGACTAACTCCCTCATCACAAGACCAGGGTATCAATTCTGCTTACTACCTTTATGTAACATGTAAGCTACTTAAACCTTTTAAAGCCTAAGGCTTCTCATACTGCCACAGAAAATTCAGTTATACCTGAAGCACTTGTTCACTTTTTTTTATGCAGCAGAGAGACTTTAAATAGAGTAAAAACGCCCAAACTAAAACAGGTGTCTCCCTATTCTACTGTAGTTTCCCAACTAGTGCACTTCACTTGGACTTCCTGTATTTTTTAGTCTCAGGTCTTTCTTTCCACTTTATCTCTTCCTTAATGATTATTTCCAATAGGTTTTTGCCACATTTAAACAAAATCTTTCAGGGAAAGGAATAAACTTCCAGCAGATACTTCACCAATACCAAAGTCCTTAAAGCTGCAGTAACAATGAAGTTCCTAGATCAACTGGCTGAGAATGAAATGGAGCTGCCTTTCAAGAAGCAGTAGGAACACACACAGAACATTCAAGTACATTGGAAACGTTGCAATGATTGCAGTCAAGTTATTTAAGCACTACTGTCTTTCTCATGCAAGAAGAAAAGAAGCAAAAAACATTTATGGTCTCCCCAAGCCAAAATAAGACACTGTCACTTCAAGTTTCTCCGTGGCCAAACACCAATTCCTAAGGTGCTGTGCAGACAAGAACGAAGTGGCGAGAACATACATACCATTTTTCTCATGTATTTGTACTAGTGACTTATAGGACTGCTGTGCTCTTGCTAGATTATATTGATTCTGAAAGAAGAAAAAGCTAACATAAAAACCTGCATCTAGATATGCAAGACTCAGAAACAGTTCTACAAGGAAACTCTACAGTGGGCTGAAAAATAAAAACCATGCACAATGTTAGAACATTCCTGGCTTTCAAGATTCCCTTCTCAGAGCCAGAAATTCCAAATCCTCCCAATTCTGATCCTCCTTCCCTCCCTTTCCAATACAAGGATAGCAAAAGCCTAACTACTTAAATACCCTGCCCATCCCAAGGCTTTATCCACTTCATATGCTCATAATTACATTAAAAATTCTTAATTGCCAATAAAATACTCATATAGGAACCAGACAATTCAAAATGCAAATATATTTGCAATAACAATTCTGTCATTAAACATCTTCTATGCAAGTCAGCAAGGAAATGGAAACCCAACAGTGATTTGTGCAGTTGATAAACACAGCACATTTACCTTATTGGCTCCAAACTGTACTCTGGCTTTTCCTTTGACTAAAGTGGCATTGATCTGCATGATGACTGATTCTATTGAGTAGGCACTGCTCCAGCCCTGGAGGAGGAAAGGAATATTAACATACAACATGTACTTGCTGCTTGTGCTCACCTTGCAAATCTATTTTGGAATGTGTGCTTTGGGATTTTTTTTTCCTGCACTGCAGTTTTAGTTTTAACTACTTCTTTTCAGTTAACTTTTATTTTTCACAGAAAATCTGTAAAATGATAGACGGTATTAGTACTAAGAACTCGTAAGAAGAATGAAAAGGCTTAATCACATTCCCAAAATACAGCAAGACAGAAACAAAAAAGCTCCATCCTTACAGCACTGACATATTTTCAGCAATGTCACAACAGAAATTACAACTTCTTGTTCCAAGAAGCAAAAAAGACTGTTTTCTAACGAAGTCAATTCAGTAAGCTATAAGAATTTTGCTCATCTCTGGCATTGCTTTACCTTCCAGAGTTCACAAGAGTTTCTGCCAGAGCCTGCAAGTAAGTTACTTCATTCATTTACTTATTTTAAAGAGAAAATCACACTGTCTACATCAATCATCTATGCCTATAATCTTCTGTATTCTTCACTTCTCCAGAGCTGACTTTATGCAGTTGAAGAGGCTTCTAGAAAAGAAAACAATGTGTCTTGCTCCCCAGAACTCACTCTTCACACTGCCTTCCTCACAGAAATTCTGAGAATTCCAAGTTGACATGCTCACACTTCCTGCCTCTTCCTCAGATCTCCTGTAAGCCATCCAAGGCAGAAGAGAAGATCTCAAACAAGATCAACAAGGCAAATCTTGTGGGATTGAGGTTTCATTCTACCATGTTTCCTTTGGAGTGTGTAATTTTTTCCACATAGGGATTCTTCAAACCAAGGGAAGCACCAATTTTCACTACTTTAAAGCATGTTTTATTATCCAGATAAAAGAGCCCATATTCACCTGTTTAGTAAGAAGTTCCATGCATAACGCACCTCCACCTAGGACATACCTAGAAACAAATGTGAAAGAAAATATACTTGACATCAGCAGTTGGTAAAAAGATGCAAGTGCTCACAGCACTTTAAGCTCTTGCCAGCTTGTTAAATTCTTTGTTCATAAAGCTGAAATGCCCTTTAACCAGTAATATATTAAAACTAGTTAGCCGTGTTATACTTAGGAAAAGAAGATTAGCACTGTGAGACAGAAAAAGTTGTTTGCTAGCTAGACTTAGTTTAAACCACTGACTGAGCTGGTCTGCACAACTGCAGACACCATGGAAAAAGGGAAGTTACTTTTTATGGCTACTCTACATATACATAGTACTGATGTGTAGCTAAAAGAAACCAAGAAAATTTAATTCTGTAAAGAAATTTCACACCATTTCAAACAATGTAGGTGCACTTATAAATAGTATGAGATAATCAGATCTTTGCTCTTTTCCTGTAAATCACTTTCTAATTTCAGTAACACTTCATCCATTGTGCTGACTGGGACTCAGCAGAAAACCTGAGCATCACAAAAACTGGACTGAGGGAAGAGAATTTACCACTGCCAAAATGTATTCTCCTCTATGATCAAGACATTTAAACCTCATATATCCATATGACATTCAGAGGGAAATGACCACTGAAAAGCCACCCTTTTTTCATTCTACAAAGAAGTCTGAGTACAACAAAACTAGAATCCTGTGAATTTTCTGGTGTTTGGCTCTGCTCGTTTAGTTCTGAGATAGCAGCACCCCTCATGAACCCTATTTAACTGCACTAACCATTTACTGAATTCAAAAAGGATACATGGCACTTCAAATCAAATCAGAATCAGCTCCAGCTAGCACAGACTGCATTTTCAAATGCAAGTATCATTTCCTGTCACCAGGAGATGCATAAAAGCCTTGGAAGGTGAATTTAACCTTCTCTCCAGGGATATATACAAGTTTCCATGCCACAGACAGCACTTCAAACATGCTTTAGATGACCTCTGGAGCATGTTTTCAATTAAATTCCGTATTTTTGGATTAGTATTTGAGGAATTTTTAAACAAAAACTTTATGGCACTGTTACCAGCAAGAGAGAGACAGTTAAGACTATACAGCAGACTTAAGGCAACACAGGGATCAAGACCCATTCAAAGCACAAACTCAGAACACCTTACAACAGAAGTAACAGCAGTGTTAATTCCCCACTGAGGTCAGGTCTTAAATGTTATGGCAGGCACGGAGTTTTTCGAGTTGTAACATTTCTACCACAAAGCACAATTTCTGCAGGGCAACTCAAACCTACCCTCCCGTGAGCACAGGAGACACCACTCGCACAAAGGGAGGATCAAAAGGGAAGTTATCCTGAAAAGAATAATAATAAAAAAACAGGTTAAGAAAAACTCTGTGACATTGCTTCCCAACCAGAAAGTATTTCAATAGCCTTATTTGTCAAATCAGATTTGAAGTACTACAATTTTTCAGTTCTGTAAAAATTCCCTTTCCACATACTGGCCAAAAAGCATTTTTCTGGGAAGCTTTAGTGCCAAACTGAAAAGGTAGTTTTCTTTTTTTTCTTCCATTTTTTTATGCTACAGATCTATTATTACCCAAGTAACAGCTGAGGGTCACTTCAGTCACTTTCTATAGTAAGCCTCAAGTTTAACTGCAGCTTTTCATCCCACACTTACCTTAAAAGAGAAGTTGAGTAAAATGTATTCTACACCTTCTTTTTCTTTTAAGACCTGAAGATCACTATGCAGTGGGCTATCAGGATCAACCCTATAAAAGCAGCAGGTGAGAGATCATGGATGAAGTTAGTATTTTCAATACCTGTAAACAGTAATTCCTCTTAAAGACTTTATGTATTTATGTAGTTTAAGGTGAACTGTAGGAAATTCTTGCTCCTTTTACAAAGTAAAAACTTTGCCACAAGATCAGCATGAAAACTTGCTGCAATGTACTACATTCCCCATGCTATCAAGTGTTACTTAAACACAGCACAAAGTAAGCTGTTTATTTGAAAAGAGCAATTTTAATTCTCTTCAGTTCAGTTATGTTCAAATAAGAGGGGAGAAAACCAGGAAGACTGTAGTCATCCAGTTTTCAGCACATAGTTAGTGAATCCTTTATGGAATATGTAATTGTAGTTCTCCATCAGCTGTTAAAAGTAATCTGCATCAGCAGAAGGACTAAAGCCAGCAGCTTCTGCTCAGCAGAATTTCAACAACTCTTTGTTCCAAAATGCTGGTGGTGAGCAGCCTGGCCGTTAATTCAGACACTACTGGGTTAATCTCACCAAGCTCTGACACCCCATCAGCTTTTAAATAGAAGAGACTAGTCAAAAACACCTGCAGCAAGCCAAAAGCATACGTTAAAGGGACTGAAGGCCATTAAATCTAATCCTCTGCTACAGGTGAAACGACAAAGTTACTAGATCTCTTTTCAGAATACTTGGGCAGTTTGTCCTCATCCTACCAGAGAGAAGTTATTTCAGACGAGAAATCTTGCAGTGCTTAGGAACCTCTCATTTCAAACCATGGCTTTTGCTAGGCCAGTTCAAAGGGACTTGTTCTAGTAACAATACTGGTCCTTTCTCACATGGGCTCTTTCCTCTGACATCTACCCCCCCCAGCTACTCTGCACACAGTGTGTTTGTTTCCAGAAACTTTTTGCTGCAATAAACAAACAACACTTATTCTCTTAGACATTCTGGAAGGCATTTGCTGCATGTACTCCATTTCCTCTTTTCTGAAGGCAGAAAATGAGACCTGTTCACAGCACTTGAACTGAGGTTTCAAATCACTGCACAGTGGTTTGAGCACTTGGTTACAGAAGCGCTCGGTAGCAAAGGCCTCCTATAACGCGACACAGATTTCTCTTATTTGTCATTCCTGCCATTTTCAGCCTCAAAACCTTCAT
This sequence comes from Ifrita kowaldi, assembly GCA_013398055.1. Classification (NCBI taxonomy): domain Eukaryota; kingdom Metazoa; phylum Chordata; class Aves; order Passeriformes; family Cinclosomatidae; genus Ifrita; species Ifrita kowaldi. The sequence continues at coordinate 677,751 of VZRS01010052.1, read as the reverse complement.
ATGCCCATGATTAGACTAAGAAGGAAACAAAACTATTTCAGCAGCTGGTGACCCAGTTTGCACCAGTCTCACCCGTACGACAAGGCAACAATTCCCACAAGCAGGTCAACCACTGTGCTGAAACAGCCTCTGTCCTTATAGCTATCCACCATGACATATCTGAACCGATGGAAGCTCTTTCATCCATTGCCAGATTTTGCAGCCACCCAGCATAGTTTGGGTAGGCTCTTCCTTTCTTTAGGGTACTGCATAGGCATGACAGCAGATGATCCTCTTACCAGGAATAATTTCACTCTAACACCTCTAGGATTAAAGTTATTGGACTATGGATGTAACAAGGTGAGTTATGTACTGCTTTTCATTTTACATACTAGGCAATGACAGAAGACAAGTTATATATAGTTATATAACTCACATTTATATGATAGCTCAAAGTTTCAGTCCTATGTGTCTGTTTAACTGTAGAAATAAACAACTAATGACACTAAGGCAGTTCTGTTCTTTCTTACACCTTGAATGAAACTAGAAGTTGAATATTCCTGTCATTACAAACTAATAAAAATAAAACCATGCAGAAACTTCAAAAAATATTTCATCATTTGAGGCTGCATATTTTGGAGCAGTTTTAGAATTGAACAGTAATGACAGTTAATGTAATACAAATAGTGTTGGCACTGAAAAGCAGGTCTTTTTGCCAGCTCAATTACTACAGTTCCATCTCTACACATTTCTATGTATCAGAATTACAGCCACTATCTAGTGGCTACAATTACCATTACTGCTACTACTATTGTAACACGCTATTTTATATGCTCTGACTAGAGATTCTATTTATCAAAAGAATCTCTGCAGAAATAAAACAGATTGTTCAAAACACGAAAAAGCTTTAATAACTTACTTGAGAAGCTTAACATGCCATTCATACAAGCTGTCATTTACCAGTTCCACTGAATATATCCCTGTAGAAATATTAGATGGAATTAATTAAGCACTAACAGTGTAATAAGAGAACTTAGTAAAAACATTCTCTGCTTTTAAATATGAATACTGTCAGCAGGTGTAAGCAATGGGTAAGATACTGAGGCACGTCCTTCCTCCAGTAGCAGAAGCACTTCTGAGCAACTACAAGGAAAAAGTGTTTTCACGTCTATTAAAAAATTCCACATAAATCCAAACTTTTTTCTGATATTTAACCATTTCACCTTCAAAATTCCACAACTACAACTCCATCTTGCTTATTACTCACTATATTTTATGCCCAGTACACAACTAGCACGCTTTTAAGACACTTCACAACACAGTTTGAGTACGCAGCATTGTATTTCACAGGTTCTCATCAGTACAGGCAGACCAGGACAGCACACTGGACAGTGTATGCAGTAGAAACCCAAAAAAAAGGGATACTGCAGTGGATGAAACACATTCCCAACAGCTGACTGTAGAAGCCAGAAAGATGCATCTAAAGAATGGAATGGTCTGTGGGAGCCAGCTGGTGATTTTCAGTGGCCTGTTTGTTTCAAGCATGTTAAACAACAGTTGTGCATTTCACTCCCAAGGAAGGATGGAAATTATCTTCCATTTTCTTGTATATTCAAAGTTTCCTCTCTGCATAAATTCACAAGCAGCTCTGGAAAAAGCAATAAATCTTTAACCACCAGACAAGATTTAGAGCATGGGATCAGTAGTACAAAAGTTAAACCTCTTCTTTTGCAGAATATTCATGCATATAGACTAACCCACTATTATTAAACTCGTTAGCTGGCCTAATATTTAACAGCATCTCTGTTGCTAACCTAATTATTTGGAAGTCATATGCAAATCAGGAACCTGCCTAGGATTTCTGAAGGCAATACAACCACATCAGATTGCAGTTACCACATTCTCTCCAAGGAATGGGGGTATTCATTTCTGAGTTTTATTATGCTAGCATAAAAATAATCTTGCAGTTGAAACTTATAAGCATTAGTACTTGGAGTACAGATGACATTTCAAGCTGTCCAGACACCTTTATTTCTAAAGCATTTCAAAACTTGGCACACAAGTTAAAGCACTCATGCTTGTTTCTCCTTACTGAGTGCCACTAACAAATGGGTACTGCAGCCAAGAGCACGATTTCTAATTTTTCTATGTCTAGAATAACAGTATAGGCCTGAACACATGCTCGCTGAGCTTTCTGTGTCCCTTTTAATCAGCAGCTACTTCAGAGACATGATATTTCTGTTTGAGGATCAACCAAAGGAGCTATTAAGGCCTTTTTCCAATTCCCCAGATCCAAGGACACTATTTTCTAAACTGACCTTAGTGCAAGTCACAAACTGTAAGAATTTCAATTTGTACTGCTCTGATGTAACAACAAAGGAGTTGACATTCAGAACTCTGCTCATTGTCAACTCCCATTAATGACAAATCTATTCCATTGCTATATCCAGAATATTTTCTTCCACCTGCATCCAAATGGGAGCAAAGACTGGAAAGAAGCAGCCTCTCAATATTACAGTTTTGGCCCCCAGCACGAGCATAGAATACTTATTACAGACAAGGGAATAAGTTACAGCAAGGATCCTGACACCATCCTAAACAATGGAAGATCACAAGAGAACTCCCATCCCTTGGTTCACTCGCTAAGCCTCCAGCCCCACTCCTGCACTCCTTCCATCACCCTGGGACTCCTGTTCTCAGCCACAGTTCATGTCCCAGTCCTTCAGCTCCAAGGCCCAGGCATTTTGCCAGCTTCCCCAACAGGAAGAGTTGTACTGCACGTAAGCCAGAAGCTGCAAGAGGGTTCTTCAAGAGAGAGGCTCAGCTCAGGAGTGACAAGCATGAGCCTTAACACCACAGCAACACCGATTCCATCAGCCTTGCAAGCACCCAAGTTTTGAGCCAAATAGTATCTGTGTCGCCTCAGCACAGGAACAGCAGCAGGGGTCTCTGTGTCTTGATACAGAAGCTACTTAACAACGCTATCCAAAGCTGAGGGAGGGCATTGTTTGGGATTTTCTGAATAATCAAGAGGTAACTTTTGGAAGTAACTCATATGCCTTTTTTTTGTAATTTTGACAGTGAGAGAAAAAAGGTTCCTATCAAATAGAATTTAGCTTATTAATAGCAGTTTTTGAGAGGTCCTTAATGTAGGAAAGGAATCAAGGTAGGTTCCTCTTGCTTAAACACAAGGTGGGTTTTTTATTCCTCAAAGGTGATCAAGTAAAAGAGGTGATCAAGTAAAAAGAAGCCCACAGAACCATGAAGCAAGCAAAAAAGTAAGAAACTGAAATGTAGAAAGAAAAACAACTCCTTTCAAAACAGAGGCAATGTCTTACTTACAGTAACGTTACTATATCAAAAAGTAAATCCCATACAGTCTTTGGATAACAACAGTGAATTGAACTCTATATGAACTATATATAAACAAAACAGATGCTAAAGATATGAACAGAAAAGATTTCATTTAATATCCCCAAATTCTTTGTTTCTTGCCCTCCTTTCCCAATCCCCTAAATGACATTAAGTCCTTTGTGAATCTCCAATCTGATATCTGGAAATGAGATAATCTGACTTTGCAGGACTTGTGGCTCCCATTATCTGAACAAGTTAATGAAACTGTCTAATTCACAACAGAGCATCTTAATTTGCTGGAGTATTTTTTGCTTCTGCCAGCTCATAAGAAAATTATTTTCAGTTTCTTTAAGGGCAATTTTTCCCCTAGATTTCCCAGATAGATAAGCAACTGCTGTTGAGAGCAAGCTTGTTGTCTTTTGCTTGAACTCCAGCAGCATTACTTCAATTGATAAAGGAAATTAATTCCCAAAATAGATACTACCTTGAGTACACATCTACAATTGAAGCCACTGTCTTTTAACAGTTCTTTTTTATAAAATAGTCTAATAGAAAAAAAAAAATCTAAAAGACTATTGCTACAAGTATTACTCACTTCAGAGCTCCCAGTGTTATCCTACTGTCAGTCCTAAAAACATGTAACCTCACGCAAACTAAATAAAGTTATCCTCACCCAACTAAAAATCAGCCTTAGCCTTTCTGGTTTGTCTTACAAAAAAATGAAAACAGCATTAAATTACCTTGCAACAGTTATCAGAACCTGTAAGTTTCACAATGGTTCCCTGTGCGCATTAGTAGGAAGAAATTAAATTTAGGGTAAAATGGACCATGGGGCAAGTAATCCAAACAAAAACGACATTGAAAAAGCCAATTCACTGCCACAGCCTGTGCACATGGTGACAGTTACCTAACAAAAGGCAGAACTAGGCTATAAAAGCAGGAGTTTTGTGCAAAGGAAAAGAACCAATAACATAAATTCACTCAAGGTCGAAGAATAAATGAAGCCATAAGGAACAAATCTAGGTAAGTTTTGTAACAAACAGCATCAATTTGCCAGCAAAATGTAATAAATGTGTCAGTAGGACGGTGTTTCAAAGCAGAATTTCCATCATCTTTGTAGTGTCAACCTCCACTTGACACTACTTCACTACCATGTTTTAGAGATCAACATGAGGCATCCAGTTACAATGTTTTTACATATTTCCAAAGTCATAAACTGTAAGTTACTGCACTCACCTTTTAGAGCCTCAATTTTCTGTCAGCAAGTTTAGCAAGATTTGCTCTTCCTCATAATTTAGAGTATGCTTTCCTACATCGAGATCAGTCTTTAGCAACTCGTTAAGACTTGTTTATCTAAAGCCAAGAAATGGCATTATTAAAGAGCCTAAATCCTCACCTCAAACCACACCTACCCCAGGGGCCCCTGGCTGACTCCAGTGGTACCACCCCATGATTGAGCACCACACAGCAGTCTTTACAGTCAAGTTGGTTTGTTATATCCAACCTTAGTTCTAATCATGAAAACAAACCCTGAAGATCAAAAATGGGCAGTAAAGCATCCTCCATGACTTCATACAGATCTATTTCTAGCTCTTCCCTAGACCCACTAATCCATTCCTTCCCGGATAGATGGTGATTAGGGCACACTGGCAAGCACTCAGTAGCAACAAAGCTAAAAGAAGTAGGCTGCGTTAGATCAGCACTAGGTTACCTCATTGAATTTATACCCTGGACATTTTACCACTGTCCCCAGCACCTCCATGCATGAAGCAATTGACCTAAAAGTTAAATATGACAAATCAAAACAGGAACCTATTGTCCCTTCACCTCTGTTCTTTTACATACAATTGAAATGGCATTGCCAAGTGAGATTTAAGTCCACTACAAATAAAAAAAAGTAAAGGGGTATTTAAGTTTATACTGACTCTCTAATTAGGCATTCCTCCTGTTCCTCACCTGGCCTGCACCAGGGTCTCACACCTGGCTGCAGTGACAGAGCTGTCTATTTGGCAGACTTAGAAGAATACAACTTGCCCAAAATCTATGTAATTTCTATTTCTCATACACTAACACTCAGACAATTCAATATGCTGAATCCTTGGCTGAGCTAGTTTAGATACAGCTCCTATAAAAAGCCATTCACTACCTAAAGATAATCCCTGGTCATTATTCAAACTAATTTAAAATACAAGCTTGTTTTCCACTGTAATTCACATCATTATTCCAAGGAATATATGTTCTGGCTTTTCTCCACAAATAAACTACTTTATGTAAAAAGAGTATATATAATGAATCTATGTATTTTTACATATGTGCACACACAAACACATACGTAGATACAAACACAGGACAACAAAACACAGAAAAATTAGCAGGAAGTATCTCCCAAGACAATTCATTTAAAGTATAGTTTAACAAAGGAAATCTGAGGCATTTTACCTGTTTTATAGCTCTGTGATCTATATATATCCCTGAGTTCTTTCATAAGTCGATCTGAAGCCTGAACTGACCCAGAGACTGCACCCTGAAACAAACAAAATACTCCAAATAAGTGAAAAGTAATATTTACAAACAGCTTTACATTACAAAGTTACACTAACTAGAAGGTATTAACAATATATTAATTTCTGAATGAGAATTAGGTTTCTGAAAAGTTAAATATTCTAGTGAGCAAAGTCAACTCCAAAGAAACAAGGCCCTCCCTCTAAAGAAGCATATTGATATATACTACTAAATGCTATAGGTGATACAAACTTTTAAACAAGGTACAACAGGCATTTTTCTGTAAAGGACCTAAATCTTTGGCATTTTAATTTCCAAGATGGATGCACAGTACATCTCAGAGGGAAATATTTCCTTTTAGTTTCTGCTTTTACACACTGGGAAGAAGAGTAAGACTAATCCTAAGAACAAGCTTCTACACAGAAGGTTTTATTGCTTTCTCAGAGGTATATTTTTATTTGGTCATGAAAAAAGGTACAGGAGTTGGGAAGTATCCACTCTAGAACAGCAGCTTCCAGACAAATAAGACCAACCAGTGAATTTAGAAAATGTGGAACAAAAGCAATACTTATTGCAATTGAGTGAAAAAAATCAACACCTACACAAAGGAAGACTAAGATACATAAACCTTAAAATACAAAATGTTTCTTGTGACTTGTCATAGTTCTTGTGATTTATGCAACCAGGGCAAAAATCTCTTCTGTTCTTTTAGAGCTCAGTTCTGTACTACTCAGCACCTCAAAGTGAGAGAAAACTTAGCACACAATTTTCTTATACATTATGTGATTACTCTGCTTATATATCCCACCCAAAATACCACTTTAGGTTCAAGAGTTTCAAAAAATAGAGATAAAAGTTAGCATTATAAGATTTAAAATACTGAATAGGAACAAGGACTCCAAGTGAGCTAAGGCAGTTACCACCCCAAACCCTGACCCTGTGACACTTGGGCTGTCACCAACAGTCTGTTTCCCGAAGGTAGATGATTCCATTAGACCTTTGCAGTTGCCTTCTGCTCCTGTTCTTCAGTCACTGCACTGAAATACAGGCTGATACACGGAGCTCATAAGCGTGGCAGGGGGAACCATGACAAAAAATAAAACCGCCCCACTACCAAATAAAAAAGACCCACCTAGAATAATTCAGCCTGTCTGTACCAAGTACTGAAAGAGTAAGTAGATGAGTTTGCTTTTTTACTCCATCTAAAAATTCAAAGATACTTATTTCTTCAGTTTCCTTGCAGACACTATGAACATCTACAAACACATCCTTTTTGGACAGAAGTGTCAGAAAAGTATTTCTGGAAGAATATGAAGCAGCTGTGACCAGTGCCTAATACCTGAAACATCATCCCTGTTTGCCTGAAGTCCACAGTGATGTTTTATATTCTGCAAGCTCTTAATTGTAGGACGAAATTACTTCTTAATAAGAATTAAGCATCAGTAACAGTTACTTGATGCTAAAGCCTCCACATAGTCCTCTGACTTCTCTGTCCAGTAGTATCAAGTAATACACTTGGCTTCACACTAGAATCTGTAGACTATTCTTTTAAGACTATGCATTTTCATTTGCCTTTGGATTTAATTATGCAGATTTCTGAAATTCCACTAGTTTTTCCTAACAGACCGGTATGAAGGATGAACCTTGCAATTAAACATGCAAATAACAGGCAACTCCTCTCATCTGATTAAACAAAAGCTACATAAAGACAGGGCTTCAGACGAGTAATTTTTCCGTTTACTACGCCCCTCTCTATAGAGTAGCATCAGACAAAGAAGGGATTTCTCTAACACCAAGTACCTGAAATTTTACAGAAAAAGGTTGTTTATATCTATTATCTGCATATGACTACTATTTATGCCCACTATTTGCAGATTAGATGAAAAAGGAAGCATTACACTTGACCAGTGAACAGTGTTAACCACCATGCTTCGTACAGTTGTTGTGCTTTGTGAGAGTTAAGATTGAGACTTATCAGTATGTTGAGTCTGGGGGAAAGAAATTTCATAGACAAGTGTCAAGATTTTGGTTTTCTTCTGGGCAGAGCTGTGCAGATCCTTGCCTCTGCTACTGCATTTCTTACTGAAAGAAGGAATTTTCTTACACTTTTCACAGATTATCAACCTATAAATACAGGCAATTTAAGAACAAGTTAGATGGTCAAAGACATCCTGTGGAAAACTACCTCTCTCATTGCATCTCTATTGCCATCCAATTAAACTACTGAATTTCTATACATAGTGTTAGAAGCTCATCTTGGCAAATGAGGATTTAAATATCTTCTATACTGGAGACATTTAAAAACCAAAGCTTAACACACCCGCCACATCCCCTAACTGCCATTATAACTGCTGATAAAATGAGGTGGCATTAAAGAAGTTAGTTCCAGTGTGTGTAAGCAAGCCTCAACACACTTTGTCTAGAACAGTGTTTTTCCCCCTTTTCTTCCCTAGGAGTTTCTAATTGGGCTGCCCACTCCTTATATAGCAGCATTAAATACAGTTACACTTGCTACTCTGAAGAATCGATAGACTGTAAACCAGTAATCTACAATCAGGAGAAAGAGGATAGCAAGCTTAATGTAAGAAGTTTAGCACAGGAGCTTACTTTATGTGCTCTGAACTACCCTTGGAGGAACTTGAAGAGGAAGGTAACAGCTAAACCTGATGGTAAGCCTAATGCCAAACACCCCTGCTCTGAAGCACGTCTTCGTTCTGGTGTCACTTGTGGGATTTGTAGCTACTGTTAAAGTGCAGTTTAGAAGAGTGCACAACTTGCATCACACCATTGCACGATACAGAGCATTGAGGTCAGTTTTGACTATAGCGATACTAAAATTAAAAACTTTTTCCATAACTCACTACATGCAAGTTATAATTTCAAAGATTGAACTCAGATATAAATAACAGTATCCTTCTGGAAAAGTGGGACTTGACACTCCAAGGGAGATAAAGTTCCCATTTCTCAAATTGTGACAGTAAGATTTATAGTTGCAACTGCCTCAGAAATAACTGGTCAATCATGGGACCTGACGGGTATCGGTCATGTGGGGCTGATGCCAAAAGCAGAAAGGCAAAGCCAATTCATATGAAGTAGTTAACTGAGCTGCCAGACCAGACCCAAGTGACTTTTTTTTCCTAATAAGTAATCAAATAGGCACAAGAAGTCTCACTCGATCATCCTCTCCTGTACATATTTTTTTGGCTCTCCAGAATGAGCAGGAAAGATGGAGAAATCCCTGCTACAAGAGGCAAACATCTATGTTGACAGCATGCCAATTGCTGAGAGCTGCAAATAACAGAAATACCTGATGCAGGAATTCCCACAGCCAAAACTGTTGGACATGAAAAATATTCATGAGATGTATCACTACAAGCCTGTTCCATTCTCAAACTCTTCCCTGCAAGGACGAGCTTCTGCCACTGTCGGAAACATGAAACCTGTGCCGCAGTCGGACCAGCACTTGCCACTGCCCTGCTGCACTAAGGCCATAGAGACATCAGGGGTTTCTTTTCCCCTTCCAACCCTCAAAATGCACCCACAGCCTGCTCCTCCCCAGAAGTTATAGGAGGTAGGAGGTGCAGTTCACTGCAGTTTTATATGCAAAGATCCGATTGTTTGTTTTCTGTCTGATCAGAAAAATCTTGTGAACACATCAGAACACTACAGGAAACCTCCTCACTCAATACATTTCAGATGATTTAGCCACAAGACCAAAAATTAACTACTGAAACAAAACATGAAAACTTCTCCAAGAAAATAAACTGAAATCTACAATGACCCAAAAAGAGCTAAATTACACAAGTTCCACTGTCACTGAACTTTCTCAGTATTTGTGCAGAAGCACATTCATTCCTAGAAGTTAAAGTAGGTTCATACTTCCTTCAAGGATTAGACTAAAAATAGAAATGACACCTTAGATTTTATAAAATCTGAAGATGAAAGTAGAGACATTGGAGACTTCTAAAGGGAAGTGCTTAAACTCCTCAGTATGAAATGGGAAAAGCTAATAGCATTATCTAAATAAGAAAGGCATTAATCTTTAAAATGACTATGTGGGCAAAGACCTCTGAAAAGCAAGCAGCAGCAAGTTGTTAAATATTTGAAGTTAATGATTTGAGTTCAAAGACCTTTTTTAACTCCAGGTAAGCAAGTGGTTCTTTAAAGTTATTACAATGTTAAGAGAAGGATTAATTCTTGCTCCAAGTTACATACTGTACCACAAGCCAAATTTATTTCCTGATGCCAGCAAGAAGGATGGGATTAAGGATACTGCCAAGGACAGAACTAATTTACAAAATTAGTAAATACGCATTATTAACTTGTACAACACACATAAACCCTAAAAACTCCTATGGCAATGTCTTGAGAAGCAGAAAAATGTCTTTAACCTATCAGGACTAAATGAGAACGCGAGTTCACACACTGCTTTCCCATGAACAAGCCTTGAGCATGATCCGTAACTCCAGCCTGCACTGCAGCCAGGGGGAGAGAGGACAACCCATGGACTTGAGCCAAAGAACATGGAAAGGAACTGAAAAGTCTTCTGGCTGCACTGGGCACCAGTCAAAGCCCTATGTTATGCTGCACATTCCCTTTTCCAACAAGCAGCTTGTAAATGGCAGGGGTTTGTTTTACCGGCCTCTGCTGAGGAAACAGTATCCCAAAAGGCTGCATGGCTCCCATAAGAAACAGACTGTGTTTAGCCACTGCATTTAAGTTTGTGGAACTCATACTGTCCTCTAAGAAATCCAGTTGTGAGGGCTGTACAGACTTAAATTTTGCTTTGTGTCAGAATACTCAGCAAACTTCTTCTCTCTTAGAGCATGGTTAACACATTCTATTAGAAGTTCCCTGTTTTGGCAGCATGGAGGAACGTTAAAGTGCTACTGGGTTAGCTCTTTCCTAGGTCAGTAGCACAGCTACAGCTTTTGGTTCCCCAGCATCTAAGAGTAAACCCTCATAAGTCCTTTGAGAAATTATTTCAGCAGCACAGCTATTTCTGGTGACCCACAAAAATACCACAGTTCCTCAGCAGCAGTTGAATACCCTGTTCCCTGTACTCAGCTGACCTTGTTTATGCACCAGCATCAACGAGAGCGTCTTGGCATGAGAAACAGCTATTATGTAAGTTGAATCTGCTGTTGTCAAACAGAAAACCAGCAATGTTCATTTTGGCTCTACTAAATGTGGAGGGAAAAAGCAACAGGAAAGGTAATTTTTGCCAAATGGGAAAAGAACAGATAGCAAAAGAAAATCTGCAGTTTTAAGATGCTTTCTGCACCAAGGAAGAATGCTGACACTACAAAAACCTTTTTTCTGTTCTACCAAATTTTAGATGGTTGTAAAGCAGGCTATGCCTTTCAGGTTGCAAGAGGATATGTTTTCTTTAACAATTAAAGACTCCTTACTATTACAAGTGAGTTATACACACAGAAATGCAAAACCTCACTGCATCTTCTCAAATGGTGAACATTCAAGTTTAAATAAAACCAGTAAGTGACCGTTGTGTTTATGGCTAGTCAAGTCTCCAAACCAGACTTGACTGTACAGCAAAAGCAGTTTGGGACCTTACGTATACCTGCTTTTAAACCCTGAAATACCAATCAGGTTTGGGTGTTAAAATTTTAAAACCCTTTGGCTGAAGCAGATCAAACAGAAGTATTACATTTCATGTTTTACACATTTTAAGCCTCTATGAAACAAAAGCTTTGATTTCTTTGGAAGTCAGGGTAAACAAAATTAAGGTTGTATGACATCATCATACCCTCCTACATGCACCTTTGAGAAGTAGAAGCCTCTCTGGAACTTGGCACTTGTGACAGAATATTTCTAAACCTCTGGAGAATAAGCACTTTTTCTACAACTGCCTGCTGGCAAGATCACTCAGGAAACTAACAACAAAGATGCAGAGCTGCTGAAGGCCTCTTGCTTTATGTATGGCAATAAAAAAGCTGCACAACAATCCACCACCCTCCAGTAATTTCCAGGTGGCAAGCTATTACTGAAAAATAAGCTCATGCATAAAATGGATTTAAAGCACAGGTTTACCAAGTATTTACAGTCACCCATGACTTTTAATACAGTCAATTTTAAATACGGCTTTATTTTTTTACTTTAATAAGGGTTTAGCAACAAAAGTCACGCTCACAGCCTAGATGCATTCTGCTGATTCTGCAAGGAGAACTAATGTTTCTAACAAAGGCACCAAGCAAGAAACAGAGGGACAACCACATGAATATATCTGGAAATGAGATGAGCAGCTAAACAGTCAGCTACAGGTTAATTTATGTCTAGGTGCATAGCAGTGGGCTTTCTTTGCTGAAAACCACCTCTATTTTAAAGTCAGAAGTATTGCGAAGAAGAAGCATGGAATCATTAACTCACATTTAAGTGATCTTGCCTTTGATTTTTTCTGATTTTTTCTAAGATTGCAAGGTTCTCTTTTTCAATGCCTTCATCCTCAGATTTCTTCCCATCAACTGGTTCCTCCTCCTTCATATCATAGTGATCCAGATCTTCAATGTCCTACAGGAGAGAGGAAAGTTAATTGCAAATAACTGTACAATGCTCTTCATTCAATGAAACCCTCTCCAAGGGTACTTGGGATACAGTCACATACTGCACAGCACTAGGTATTTGTGATTGTTGGATGCCATTTCTCTTTTGTTCTAACTTCACTCTCAGCCAACACTATCCACTGGAAGTATAGGGAGCCTTCATAATATAAATGAAATCTGAATTCACAGCATGTTTCTGGTCACAGAAACAATTACAACCTCTGCAAGAAGATAGGATTGTAGAGAATTAGCCCACTGAAGTAGGTAGCAAACAGGACTTGAGAATCCAAAAGTACCCAAAGTTAGGGTGGCTACAAGATGTTTCTAAAAGCAGACTTTTGCAATCAGAATCCTAGCTATAATACACCTCTGGCAAGCAGTAATTAACACATCTGGCAGGGCTACAGCAACCCTTCAAGAAAGTTAAATATTAGAAAACTAGGTGTACTTTATTCAAGGTTAACATTTCAGCTAAAGATTAGATGCAGTAATTCTGGAATCAGGATGCAAGACAAAATTCTGTGGTCAAGCACTGTGATCACACAAGCCAACACCTTGGTTCTACGTTCTAGACCAAGGCACTAAAAACCCCTCCGCTCAGTATCCTGAGATGGGGTTATCTTGTTGCAGAGGAGCACTCTGAGCTTCAGACAACTGCCTTAAGGAGATTTAAATGCTGGCTGTGGAGAGGGGGGGAAGGATGCAAATACCTTGACATGAAAAAGGAAGCACTGCAGCAGCCACACCAGCAAGCTTTGGTTACACAACTACCAGATATACTCCAGTATGCAGAGCTCTGCCACACCTGGGGCTGCTCATTAAGCACCATCTGTTTGCATGGCAGGAAAACTCAAATTCAAGGATGCCCTATGTAATAAGAAACACACCCGGTGCATTTGACAACACTGTTTTCTTCACCTGTAACAGACTTTAAAATGCTCATGTTTCTCCAAATAGAGCTGAGGAATTGCAAACTGCTTCTCCATTTAGAACTGGGACTAGATTACAAGTTGCAGATATCACTGCCACACACAATGCCCCCGACAGCTTATAAATAATGGAGACCATTTCTTTTTTGTGCAAAGTAACACAAAAAGAATGCAAAAGGCTACTCTAGAAGTCTGCAAGCAACAAGAGCCGTGTGGCAGCAGGATATGGGACACACCACCCTTACAGAAACACCGGCTCCAGCAAACATAGATCAGGCTAAGTACGGCTTAAGAAAGGCTGCTTCAAATTAATTTTAAGAACTTGGTAACATTTAGATCTTTTCTATAGGAAGATCTTTTATTCAGAAAGAGTTGTTCATTCTTACTACACCTTCATTAAAAATCTAAATCTGAAGTAGTCAAAACAGTTCTACTATAAGGCCATCTATAGTGGTGTAGAAAGCAAGCATCTTGGAGCTATTCCAACATGTAACAGAAGCAAGCAAAAAGGGTGATTCTTACAACTAAAGAGCTCATTAAAGAGAGCACCATCTTGCCAGACATGGACATAAAAGTCTGGTGTGTCTGTTTCAATGTCCTTCCATTTCCTTGAATTTATCACAGTTAAAATCTAGCTCACCCATTTAATGAGTCAGCAAACTGATTTACTCTCACAGCCAGTTTGCTTCAATCTGGGAGGCACTTCCAACTGCATCAGAGCCAGTTCACATGCTGCTTGAAATAGGAGTTAACAATGCAAAAACTTACTGATTTGGCACACAATGTTATGTATTGTTTGACTAAAGCACAAACAGATGTCCAATTCTCTGTATCCAAGTACCTCACAGCTGAGATCTAGGTTTAAGAAAAAAATTTCACTAGTTTTGTGGTTGAAGTGAAAGCTGACATTCAGGTAAACATCCAAATTTTAATTATCTTTTCTGTTGAACTCCAGGGAGGTTACATTTTACAGTTTGGTTTAATTATTAGCCAGACATTGCAGAGCAAAATGCCAAAATTCTACTAGATTAGGACAACAATCTCATATATAGACGTACTTCACCCATATCTTCTTCTTCCTCCTCCTCTGATGTAACTTCTTCTGTTGTTCCATTCTGCAATACAACAATGAAGGTTCTGCATAAATTCTGCATAGGCTCCTTTCTTTCAATATCAGCAAGTCTACTCTCAAAGAGAAGCAATAAGTGCAAAAGTTACCCTTATCTGTAAAGGACTGAAGTTTGACATGTAAGATGCATAAAGATGCTTTTCTGGAGTATGACAGTGAAGAGATTTTTGCATGAAGCAAAAATACATAGAATGTCACAATTAATTCCAATTAAGCTGTAAGTAGAAACTTTAGATTCAGATAAGGAACATCCTGTTCTGAGACAGTGACAAACGCAACAAACACATCAAGTGGCTTATAACCCACGATCTCTTAACCATGAAATCAGATCGTGCCTCTGACTGGTACCCATCTACATGCAACACCCCTAGAAAGAAAAAACCCAACAAACTTTAGACCTCTAGAACTTAATGGATTCTTTTTCTCACTACCTAGAACTTCTATGCAGCCACTACTATCATCATGTAGCCATTGCTATTAGACTACTTGAGGAAATATCAAAACAATACATTGAGTTCATTTTTCATTACTTTCTATTTCAGGACACCACTCCAAGCTCAGGAAGTGTGAGCTGCAGAAATAGTCAAGAGCATTCTGATATGCTTGTCCTCTGCTTACTCTTCCTTTGGCAAAGAAGGAACGACACTGCTCTAGACAATATACGGGACCAGATGGATCTTTGGTCAGAGTTACTAAGGCCACTCTTACTTAACTTGCAAACTCTCTGACATTTCTGGCTAAGAAACCTTCCACAACTTTGTTTTTGAGTTTCACAGCACGTGAGACCCTTCACAAAGATCACAGCCCATTTCCTTACAGCTGCACTGCTGAGTGGGTGGCTTAGAGGAAAGACCTATAAGGATTACAATTTGGCACGTGACCAAAAATTAAGCAAGTTATTTGTCATTACTATAGTACTGTCACCACAGGAAAGCCATCTGTTACTCTACAGGAGTTTTTTAGCAATCATTTCATCTTAATGTGTACAAGCAAAAGAAGATCCCATAATCTTATTAAAAATACAAAAAAAGAACAGTTACTGTCAGTTACCAGTTCTGTTTTCAGCATAATACAAAACATTTTGGTTAACAAGAACACCCCACAGGCCTTCACAATCCTTAATTTTCCAAGTGCACAAGAAATAAACAAGGCACCTCCCTACCCAAAGTAACATATGGCCTTGATATCCCATGTCTCTGCATGGGATTGAAGAAGGAAAACATCAATAGCAGTTCATCCAAGTGCACACTGTAAAACTCTTCAACAAAGAGCCAAACATTTCAGAAAAAGTAAGTTTGGGAAGCACTCCAAGTACACAGCAATTGGCTTGAACAGTGTTTAGGAGGGAATTAAACTTGACAGCACTGGTATCACATACACACCTTTCAATGATACAGGAACTTCAAAGAGAATTGTGTAATATTATCACACCATTATTAAATGGATTTTGCAAACAAAATTCAGATTGAAGACACCATAATGCAAAAGTGTTTTATATCTCAGTTCTGGCTTACACAAGGTTTAATCATTCCCATTATCTTGTTTCTTGGAGTTGAAAAAACAATTCCTTTATTGGCATAAGAAGGTGTCCACAGCTTTTTAATTTACCTGTCCAGCTGGCAATGGCTGATCTAACATTTCAACATCTGGATGCTGAGGAAGATTATATAATCTGCAGAGGTCACATATTAATCGCTTCAGCTGCTGAAGAAGCTATAAAAACCAAGAAAACATGGAAATTTTTATTTAAACCAAAGCACAGAGCAATATATTTTGAATTCTCTTCACACATTTATACTGAACTTAAAGTCAGGGTACAGCATTTAAATCTGCTCAGGCTGGGATAAAATTTCCTCTGTAATCTTTGTAGTAAAGTCCCCACAATAGAAACTCAAGGACATGGCAAGTTAAAGATGACTCCCATTTATCTTCCTACGTCTAAGAAGAAAGCCATGAGCAGAAATCTACCCTGACAGCATCATCTATTCCAAACATAGGTGTCTGAGCCACAAATCACTATGGAATAAGCAAACGGTCACAGTCACACTCCATGAGACAAAATGGCCCATTCCCATTTCCCAGGTTAAAAAAACCACGTCTTCAAAACACCAAGGAGGAAGTCTGGTTTTCCATATCCTGAATTCCTTTACAGGGCATACCAGCAAGGCACTAGAAGCAAGGGAAACCCTGTCCAAGTCCCAGGAGCCAGGCAGGCTCTGAGCTGGAGCCCAGGCACTGTGTTTGCTGTCTCTTGTGTCAGGGTGAGGCACAACCTGTTACTAGCTCTGACTTCTGTTTCCAGCCTGCAGCACTCCATTGACCCTGCTCTGTTAACTGCGAACTATGGAACACCTCACACTCACTAGTGCAAGGCAGAAAAAAAAAATGTACTCCTGCAGAAACAAACATTAAGTTTGCCTTTTGATTGCCACAGTAATTAAGTTGATTTCTACAGCTGTTAACTTTCTCTAGGCAGCCTCAGATTCCTAGTTAAGGCCAAGACATCAAAGACCGTACTACTACAATTCCTAACTTTCCAAGGACTTTGTACAGCTATGTCAAGAAAACAAACAAAAAAAAAGGATTGCAAAATCCATTTGTAAACGGGTCAACATCGCATTATTTGCAAAATAATACCCTAGATGAAACTTGCAAAAATTATACAACCATTTATCTTGGTATCTGGACTTTTCTTCCACATACCAAGGAGATTTTATCTTGCCACTCGTTGAGGGCAGCGTGCAAGACAGGCATTTCTGCACACACACTCCAAAATACATTTCTAAAGCCTTGCTATTGGCCAGTTTAAATGCTCTCACCTTACCCCACTGGAAGTGAAAAATTCAGTCTCTCCAGGGTTAAGAACTCATTTCCAAGCCCAAATCACTAGCAGAGATTAGCAAATGTTGCCCTTATGCCATCTGAAAGCTTCAGTGCTTTTCCCTTCTACAGCAGAATTCCACATTGTGTTTAATAGGAATGTTATTTATTCATCTGAGGCCATGAACTGAGATACCAGCCTGCATTACAACACTATCACACCACGTCTGCTGTTTCTGCATCATTCACGATAGTCAACCCAACTCAAAAATAAAGCAGATAATCAACCTTACTCAAAAATAAAGCAGATATCACCAAAAGGACTGGGGTACCAACACCACATTTCTTAGGAGTATATACATGAGACATGATAAGTTTTGGCAAAACACTTTCATTAACAAACACATTGCTCATCAGCGTTAAGACTCTACACTTGTTTGAAGTTTCCTGTGTATCTGAAACATCAGGAAATCTTTTAGGAGGCAGGAATCAGGTTAATCCATCAAAATGTTAGTTGCCAGATAAATCACAGGTCTTAGAACTATTATTTTCAATATGTGCAAGATGCTTAAAGTTGCACTGCTACACATTTTGTTGAGAAACTTTTTCTCTGCACAAACATTGCCTCACGGAGTGCTGGAGCATAAACCATGCAATTCCAGGAGCTGTAATTTTTCTTGCAGAGCCAATAATTTGTTTACATCTTCTGTGAACCATATAAAAATAAATCTAAGTGGTGAGGGAAGACTGCCACCATTGGCGTTGTGCTGGTCAATTAGCACTGACCTTGAAAAAGCAGATGAACACAGTATTAGATGTGTCTTGACAGAGACAATACGGAGTTAAGAACTGTTTCCTGCCCTGCTTCCTTCACACCCCCTCCTCCCCACGAAACATCCTGTTACCTGAACTGAAATTCAGAAGGAATTTTTGCAGCCAGGACCTAACACACTGTAAGTTTCCCTTGCTTCTGAGCACAGCACCACAAGCAAGGAACAGGAGCACCTTCAAAACAACAAGCTGCTGGCACAACTTGGGCCAAATTACAGCAGCTGTGCCTGACAAGGTCCTCCAGCAGCTTTTCACCTTCTCGCTTCCACTGGCACCAGAGATCACACAACTACGTGGCAGCTTATCAGCTTTGCAGCAGATCAATTCCTGATGTGCTTCAGCACACAAGCACCATTTCACCATGAAGGGGCAGGCAGAGACCTGCAGCTGAGAGCAGGGATCCCCTTCCTTGGCAGGATTCTACACTTCAGGGTTAGCTTAATGCAACTCACACTGCAGTTAATTTTTACAGATCAGCTGCTTTATTTGAAATCAGTGTCGACAATTTGCAAAGGTGGTGGCAGAGCAAGAAGCTGATCCTGTCTGTACAACCCTTCCACCCTTCTTCCTTATTGCCACATTTTTCCTCCACAGGAATTAATTTCATACCATTGATCTTTCTGCCATGGATCACCATCACTGTTATCTCTTATCCCCTGCTCCTCTGTATGAAAAATCACAGGACAATTTGAGCTGAAAGGCACATCTAGAAGACATCCGATCCAACCCTGTGCTCTAAGCAGGGCCTGGTACGATTTGGTATGTGTTGGTATGTACATAAACAGATTATCAAAAGGAAAAGCAGATTTCTATCACATATTAATAACTTAAATATATTTCCAGGGTAACTTCACAGGCTTGACTAACGTAAAATGAATGCTTAACACACACTTCGAGGCTACTGAAGAAACGTGAACTATCAGTACACCAGTAGTTTCCCTGGAATACTAACTGCCTAAAGCACAAAGTAAACAGCAACCAGAATGCATAACCCACAGGGTAAAGGAGCAACGTGAATAGCCTGCAGAAGGGAAATGGTCAAGTGACAAAATACAACAACACACTTATAAATTTGTTATATTGATTATAATTAATATCAAAATAACAAAAATTAAACAATTGGAATACACACCCCTATGATTTTCAATGCTTCAGGAGTTCTGAGAAGTTGGTGGTTCTTGTGGACACCATAAGGCTGGTTTAGAACACAAACACCTCTTGGAATTTTGTTTCCTATCTTAATATCCTGCACATCTGAAAACAGTCTAGAAGAATTTTTTCTGAAACCCAGCCTACATTAGGAGACTTTTTCTATGTATGAAGAGATCTTCCTAATGCATTATGAAAGCACTAACAACTTTAGGATACCTTTGAAGATATTAATATCCTGCTGGGTTCACTATGAAGTACCCTGTTTCCTGATTACCAAGAAAAATGAATTTAAGAAGTACAGTTTAATCCTAGAAAGACTTAATTATTCTATGTGTCTCTACCTACACCCATAATATCTATATAAAAATAAATGCATCAATAAATCTTAGCCTACCACCGAGAAAGTGCTGAAGAAGGATACAAATGGAAACAGAGGGAAGCAATAATTGTCACTTGGAGTGTGGCCACTACTTGGCTATCAGGTAACAGTCACAGCACCTCACCCAGCCTCCCCCACACGCAGCAGCCTTGGGCACTTTCAGAAAGTAAAGCAAAGCTTATTCCTGCATTTTGTCTCTGCGACTCCCAGTACAGAAATAGCTGCTGCCACACTGGGAGTTTGCAAGAGACAAAATTCTTCCCTGAAATGCCTCTATGTGGGACTTAATCTAAATTATTAACACAGAAGCAGTGTGCTTCAAGACAGCAGCTTATCCAAGCTGTAAACATACTTATGCCAGGAATTGTGTACTTTTGACATCTTCCATGCAAGTTTAAGGTCTCTAGAGTGTGAGAATTAAAGCTGCCTCTCTGAATTGAAGCCCATTTCCCTATTCTCTTTAAAAAGCAAACCTCCAAATAGTGTAGAGTTATATTTAACATCTCATGAAATAAGGTTTGAAGCTTCAGACTTCCATCATGTAACTTCCATCGTATTAAACAGAACAAGGGAATTGCAGTAAGATTTGTCTTTTGCATAGCACAGCCACTAGAAGGCAGGTGGCAGTTTCATACTTATGAAGTCTAGAGCGTGGCTGATTTTCAGAAGGAAATTCAGGAGACACTAGGGGCTGAAAGAACTCTGTAGGCCCCTTCATCTGCTGACTGAAATTTGTTCAACATTGACAACCAAGCAGCCAAGCTGTCCAAACCTAGCGAAATCTATGCTGATCACATTCTTAACAACTTTTCAACATTTTTAGTGTTTTGACAAATTTTCATAGCACAAGCGGCATGCTGATGCACGGAAACTAACACAGTTTCAGACCCACAGAAGATTTTCCAAGAAACGTGCATGATTTCAACATCATAAACTAGTTTTCCTTTTACCATGTCAAATGACAAGGCTTCCACATGTCAAACACTTATGCCTGAAGAGCATGTTCTTCAGTTTCCCAAACAGCTGACACCTGTCACAAGTCACAAAGCACATAGAAAGGGCAGTGTAATACCAAAGACTAAACCAGGGTACATGTGCTAGCAGTGCTTTTAGCACAGCTGAGCTCCTGGAAGAGCCCACTGCCTTTTCCCATTCACAGCTTGACTGCTCTCATAACTGTGAGTTAAGAGCAACATGGCACTAATAATCCTTTACCTGCAGTAAACTAAATGAAAGCTGATTTGAAACATTCTAGATTATCCTAAACTAAGCAAAGTGAATTTTTATGAGACTGTGATGAATTAGAAGCCTTTGGATTTCTACAGGTAGTTCCCTATCCTTTCCTACCCTACTGCAAAAAGCCTGTGTGTGAGCTGCTCCAATGCCATTGAAAGGGAGGGTGTTTCATGGGGAAGAGCTGTAGGGAGAAAAAATCCAATCAAAACCTCACAAGCCAAGTCTTCGGAACAAAAAAAGAAGTCAGACTATGTAGTGCAAGTATTTGTCTCCTCAACCACTCCCATCTGCCTTCACCTTGGCATAGCACGATGCAGGGTGGATTCCTGAGAAACCAACGGGCCATCACAGGTGTCTATTACATCAACCCAGCAGCTTTTACACGGGCAAGTACAATCTTGATAGCAGAAGCTGTTTTCTTACCAGGTACATCAGCAGTCTGTGTGCATATGCAATTCAGCACAGCAAGTCCCATGCATGTTTACAACAAAGCTTTCCACCCTCTTGCAGGCAGTTGCACACAGGAAATGTCTTGTTCAGAACCTTTAGGCTGAATACCAGCCACAGCAGCTTCAAGCTGCACAATCTTCTGAAAAGTGTCTTTAAGCAAAAAGCTTGTTTGGCCAGATTTTCTGTTACTGTCCCTTTCCTATGTCTTAGGCAAAACGTACAAAGACTAAGATTTGTAATACTCTTCTGAATGTAGTTTAGTCTAAATTTTAGGTTGACTTAGAAAATACAAAGACGTCCATCTTGTGCAATCAGATCCAACAAAACGCATTAAAACACTGATGTTCCTCTACAACTGCTTTTAATTATGTCAAGGCCCACAAAAACTCTCACTTCTATTAGTTTCCTAGTTATTTCTGCCAGAAATCAAATGCATCCTAAACTATCTTTAGAAAAATACACTTGTACATTCTTGTTTAAGGTTGGGTATCCTAGATTACCATTACCCCAGTAAACATAATAAGTAGTAGATTTTCCTAAGAAAGAATATTCCCAATTTTTCCCCAACCAGACAAATACTAAGCATATAACCCATGCAATAAGCAGTATTCAGCAGACTGATTTTTGTATGCATCACATCCCTGTCCACCAAATAAACACAAAATGTTAATATCATTTATTAATAAAGACCATCTGAATTTGTCAGTATGCTGCTTTTTGTGGAACAAACTGCATTTGTACTGAAATTTATTTCCAAGCAGTATTCAAGGAGAGCTCCCTACATAAGAATGGCAAGTTAATTTTTATATTCATGTGGCCTTCCCCCGAGCTCCCACCACTACAGGAAAAGGGTATTTAAGCACGACGTAATGCTTGAGCGCTTTCTGAAATACAAAATAACCATTAGATTCTGTATACAAAGTTTTCCTTTAAGTAGCATTAGTGCAAAGTCGCAACACTGATTAAATGTATCAGTACCTAAGGAACATTCTGATGAACCAGAAGCTATCAGGTCAAGTTTCCTTTACTGAAACCAAGAATTCTTTGTATTGTAGTCATGTTTTGGAGAATATACACTCTCAAGAGTACAAAGTTTTGCCTCTGTAATTGATTTCTGTGCAAAGAAAACTCTGCAACAGCTGTTTTGTTCAGTAGTTTTAATATTTTCATCCACTTCAGTGTTTAATCATTTTCAGAAAACTTTGCACTGTAATTACTGGAGCTGCAACTTTACTTAAATGCTTACTCTCTAAAAGAAGTTATCTTTTCCTTCTTGCCTCAAATCTTTTGGATTACTTTTGGCTCATAAGTTTTTTTAGAAGAGAAAGTTGTGTTCATAAAATCCCCCAAATAACCCTAAAACTGAACTAGTTGACCTGCTTGTTAATGTGACAAAGTCAAGAAAACACCCAAGCCCAAGCAAATGCCAAAAATAACCAAAAGACTTCACTCACCAGAGTATTGCTCTTCTTAATATCTTCTAAACGCTCTAAGACTGAAGTCAGGTTTGGGTCATCTGATTCTACAAACCATATTGGTGATGAAGAGGGGTAAGACTCCTGTTAAAAAAACAAACAACACAAGACCCAACAAATAAACAAAAAGTCCCGAAGCTTTTAAAAACCATTTACCCTAAGAATTTCATAACACAGTACTAACATCACCTTTTATCTTACTCTATGTCAGGTAACACAGAAGCTTTTAGCACCACATTTTTAGGCAATGCAAAAGAATTTGAAAGAAATCCAGCTAACTGGTTCTCTAGTATTTCATCCTATTTTCATCTTTCTCAGATGATGGATATACATAAGAAACAGTGCTGAAATGTTTAAAACCTTGGGGGCAGGTGGAGCAGGAGGGAGAAATTTAAAAATGCAGTACGGGTGATAATTAGCAAAAAATGGAATCACAAGTAGTACATGTCAAAGAATAAAACTGATGCTGATTTTGCATAAAAACACAGCTTCTTCCGAAGAAAAGTTGTGAAAGCAATAAAACCTGGAATCTTTAGATTTCCTCCTCAAACAGGATTATTGAAACTCTTCTAGACCCACAGATCAAAGCAATACAGCTCAAATTTCCTGCCTTGGAGGACAGTTTAACTGGCAGATCACAGGGCCAAAATCTGCCATTTTATCTTTGTACCACCAAGGCTCATAGAGGACTTTCCACTGTTAAAGGTTTCTCATGCAATGTACTGCACACAGGAAGAAAGTTCACAGCATAACTTCATTCCATCCACAGCGTCCTACAGCTGCCAGGCAGGTGCCAGGACACAGCCAAGTGAGATCAAACAGGCTCACAGGATTATAAGTGTGCTCCATTTTCCACAACAAGCCATGGTTTGGGCACATGGAAGCCATGGAAGAGATGTGGCCCACAGCTGCTCACAGGGCCACTGTCACTAAAGTGCCTCAGTATGCAGCCCTTCCAAAGGTGCTTGACAGACCCCTGCTAGAGAAAGGTGAACAGAAATCCCTTGGCTCTTGTTTATGTGTTTTAAAAAGCAATTCCAAATTTCTTCTCACACAGATTTGGTAACATTGTGAGGATGGAGGAAACTATGTAGCTTCTAATTCAACAGTAGGTGTCCCTTCATACCATTGATGTGTATGGATTTTACTTGTTTTGCTTTAGTTATTTAAGGTATTCTCCACTTCTCACCCATTCAATTAAATTTTAGTAGCTGAGGACAAATTGCTGAACCTCAGTTTTATCATCCAGATATTATCTTCATATCCCCAGGTCTTACAAAATAATGAGGGAATTTTCATTCATTTCCCTCACTGCAGTTGAAAATGAAAAAAAATCCATCTTTCTCATTCCAGAAACAAATTATGCTTCATTCTTCAACACTTAACAGTCAAGATTTGACAACTGGAGAAAAATACAAGCATGTCAGAACGGGCTGTTAATAAAGTGTATTTTCTAACTGACCTTCTAGCTGAAGTGCTGAACCCCATAAGGAGCCATGTGACTAAAGGACATCAGTTTTGGAAAAACAGACTCAGAGTTCCTACCTGGCACCATACTCCAGAGAAGTTCTAGATACAGAGGTCTAAAATTCCTACCTGTAAACTGAAGCCTTTGCATAAACTTATTTTTTAACGAGGTCAATCCTCTCAAGTTTATGTATTTTTTTTTTTTAATCACAGCTAAAAACACCTTGAAGGAATACATTATATTCCCTGTATCTTTCCATAAAGATATGAATGATATCTTTCACCTTCACTTCAAAGGACACTATACACAAAGCAGAGACCTTGGAATATTTATTCTTGATTAACTAAGGCCTAACATCTCAAATATCTATCAAGAAAGTCCAGTGCTCAGCTTCCCAATATTTATAGCTAAGGCAGGCTTACGGATGTGGTTTAATCACTTTCTTCCTTTACACAACACAGCACTTGAGAAGAGCATATTTTCTCCTCAGTTTCACTTAATAGATTAACCACTGTCTCTGTGGGAGAAACAAAGCTGAATCCCCCATTGCCACTGGGTTTCTAAACTGTTATTTTTAGGAGCTCAACTTTATTAAAGGTATTTCAGGTTTTGTACTGAAAACATCTCACTCATTTTTAATAACATGCAACCTACTTGTGAAGCCTTCTGCAATGGAGCAATCTTCTCAAGCCTTTCACGCTGCGCACTGATCTGGATGCACAGTGGGGAACAGCATAAGGGAACCTCTGCTAACTGTGGCCCCACTGCCTGAATACTTGTTTGACCCAGCTGTTTTTGAGACCTGAGCTTCTCTGGCCAGCTCACGAAGTTAAGAGAAAGGCAGTAGGGTAAACACTACTACCATGACTTCAGATTACACCAACATTCCCATCAAGAACAAGCAAAATCCCTTCCAAGATCCACCAAGCCATCTGTTTCTTAAAATCCTCAGACTCATTAGAATAAAAATATTCTCCAGATACAGTCAACATTTGGACTGTGCATGCATGCACCATTCTGCTAACAGGTATTTTTGGCTTTTTTTTTAATCAAGCATTTTCAAAATTATGTTAGTCCTGATCTATACAAGTCTATTAATTGCAAAGATTTACAGAAGACAAACACCTGCTAGTCCTCTCTTCTAAATCATATCTGGAATCAGAAGACTGCTTAGAGAGTGGAACTCAACTCTTCACTGTCTATATTCCTTTTTTCTGACAATTTTATTTCTCCTTTCTCCACCCGAAGAATTTGAGGAACAACCGCACAGGAGGACATTCCTTACTGTAACCAGTATCTATTCCAGTCTGGGGGCCTATATAAATATCTCCTCCAAAATACTTGCAGCATGATTGTCATCAATCAGAGACATGACTGACAGTGCAGCTCTGATGATTAAGCAATCCCACTACGAGTTTAAATACATTGCAGTGGCTGCTTGAATGTGCTGCTGCCTCCTGCTCTGAATGACAGTCCTTACTCATGGTTTACACTTACTCCATTTTTTGCCCAAAAACCAAATCCTCCTGTAGGTAAGGAAACTTACAAGGACTCTAGCGTATAGCACATATGACTGACTATGTCCTAAAAATCATTAACTATTCAAATTTTTAGTCTGATCTAGCTTTTGAAACATGAATGGGAAAAATGGACTTCTCAGAGAGGCTCTTCTTTAACACTGCAAGCATATTTGCCCAGCTCTATCAGAAAATACTTCAAATTTTAGATTTTTGGAGTATGACTATTTAATTGCACATTCCAACTTTTTCACAATGGATGCTTAATATTAAAATACAAATTTAATCAAACTTCCATTTCGTTGTGATGCTTCTTAATTCTTCAGACTTACCAATAAATATATTAGTTTAATTTAAAAACATAAAAGGCATTAAGTTTCTTTAGATCTGTAAGTAATCCATATTTTTGGAACAGCTGATTTCCACGCGGATATGAGTCACTATATTTTGAAATACAGAATTCACACAGAAACTTCAAACGTTCTGAACTTGAGATATAAAAAGGCTCATGAGTTTGTAATAACCACAGCAGGCAACTTGAAGCTAAGCTTGTGGTTTGTAAGGTCAAACAACTGAACTTCACAAGAGCTAATTCTGTTGAGAGAATTAAGTCAGCTTTTTTTTCTGTATCTGCATCCTATAGAGATAAGAGGTGGATTTGAGCTGTTGTGTCATGTAAGGAACACAGGCTTCTCAAAGACAACACTTCATGAGAGGAACCCTAAAATAGCAGTTATTTTACTACTAATTGTCAGTGGCTAAACAGCCCCATTACTGTGGGCCTTTCACTAGAGAGCTGCCATGTCTGTATGATTTCTCTCAGCTGCACAGCTATCACCATATTCAGTATCTGAGATGTTTTATGTAACTGCTGCTTTTTCCCTGCTCTCCACAAGCGAAGGCAGAAGCTCATCCCAAGAGGGAGGGCTGTGGAGCACAGCAGTGCCCGCTGGACAGCAGTGACATCACACCTCGCCTGCACTGGGCAGGACAAAGGCAGGATGTTTACAGCAGCACAGATACAATTACAATTCATGGCATCATCACTTCTAGAGACTCTTTGTATCAGCACCGGGACAGACCGGGAGCTTTGTCAACACAAACGCTTCTGTGACAGAATGCAGTGAAAGAATTTAGCCCACTAACAAACACACAAAATACAAAGAGAATAAAGCCCTGCACTTCTGCCATGGGAACAATTTCAAAACTGATCAAAGTCATTTAGGAAAACCACAGCATGTTAGAAGAATACACACGGGATCTCACTGTTCAGATGTTCCATTACATCGTCTGTAAGAGCTCTACATACATTTTACTAAGAGTTTTGCTTACCAAAGAAAAAAAAAAACAGCAAAATGTGACAGAAGATTCCAGGAACAAACACATTAAGACAGCTTTTCCTGGACAGGATCTGTCATCTAAGTATATCCTATCTAAGCTTTCTCATCCTTAACAATGAGGCCGTTTCCTTGCAATGTTATATAATCTTTTATCCTGCTTTCTAAAGCTACAGTGACACAATTTTGACATTAGTAAGAGACTTTTTAAAATGAGACATTTCTAAATTACTACAATACTGTTAAATTGTGATGTTGCCAAATCAAAACATCTTGCTTTCACTCTTAACATTAGAACAACCTGTATCTGCAGTCTGCTGCAAGGCAATAGAGTAATCATATCTCCTTGCACACAACTGAGCCATTTTACCACAGCTACATGGTAGGAAAACACATTTAAATGTGTGGCTACTGCATTATTATTTCAAATCACAATTACAAGGTGGCAGTTTTTAATTTTCTTTAATTTCCAGATCACACTAGATGGAAGAAGTGTGGGGGTGGTTTCCTTTAAAAATCCTTAGCATACTGTCTGAACAAACGTAAGTCAGTTTTATTTCTTTTCTGTTGGTTAGTTTTTGCAAAATCTCCATCATAGGCAGACTCTAGTTCTGTTCTTTTTACACCAGATACAACTCAATCGTAGCTAATTTTCCTAACAGTCCTTCTAATATTAACCTTCTCAGTCCCGAATTTTTTCTTCACCCCTCCTTTACCTACAAAAAGCAGAACACCAAGCTCCCAGATCTTTTAACCAGCTTAGATACTCTGAAAAGGCTGGAAAGAGACCATTCTTGCTCACACAGATCTTGGTAATGAAGTAAATCCTAATGGAACAAGACGTCTCAGAAGGCTAATACAATCTTCTCAAGGTGAATACATTTGCAGCTATAAACATGCCAAATAATTGATTTCAAATCACAAATGTCTTTCCAACTTTCCAATTTATTTAATTAAACAGCAGAATCAGATCTTTATTAGGGGTCATATGTACATCCTACATGAACATTCAATAAATACTGAAGAATAAACAACACCTAGCTACAATTTAGTACACATTTTTTTGCAAGTGTTAGTTAATCATTCACTGTTTATTTTTCACCTGTATCAAGCTGCCTTTAGAGGAAAAAGCCCACAGAGTTAATACTAACAAAAATATCAGGATTTAGGAAGATATTTGTAAAGCTAAAGTTCAGCTTGGTAACCATAAAACACTAGTACTTACAGCTACTTAAAACAGCATTAGTTGTGATTACACAACTGACAGATTGTTTCCCATTATTAGGGGCCAAATTTTCCAAAGGCAGCTTAAGAAGCAGTAAGCATTTTCTACCACTAGCAGCTCAAGTGCCAGTGAAATCTACAGGCTTAAGAACCTTTAAAAGCCAGCATATTGTCATCTGCCCTCTCAACTGATCCTTTATAATAATTAAGAAAGAAAAAAGCATGAAGAATCACTTTCATTGAAAGTAATCCAACTAAAACCATTTTCCAGAAACCTCCAGTTACTTAAACCCCCCAAAAT
Source organism: Ifrita kowaldi (assembly GCA_013398055.1). NCBI lineage: Eukaryota > Metazoa > Chordata > Aves > Passeriformes > Cinclosomatidae > Ifrita > Ifrita kowaldi. The sequence continues at coordinate 649,108 of VZRS01010052.1, read as the reverse complement.
TTTATTTTCAAACATTCAGACACCACCATTTGCTGTGTTGTATCGATCAAGTTATTGAACATTACAGTACCCTAACATTTTCACTTTCAGATATGAAAAATTTGTCATTTCTTAAAGAATCTAACATGTCAGTGATCCAGAGTTCTAAAAGATAAGAAAAGTGTTTGCAATGGAGGGTTTAAAATGAAATTTAGTATTTGTGGTAGCAAGGAAGCAAAGTGAACCCATCACTACCAAACGAGGAAAACTTCAACTTGCTTCTCCTCTTGAATTTTAAAATTGTACATAACATGCTATTAACTTGCCCGAAGGCAAGCTTGTATAGCTTTACTTTACTTCCACCCTCCCGAAAGCCTGACAGGCTTCAGTTCAGCGAGAACACTTACAAGTCCTGCGCTTGGGAAGGCACCAAGTTCAGCTGTCTGAAATACACATCTCTCTCTACAACATACAAAATTACTGCAATTCTACTCTCAAATTTAATGGCTGTATTGACAGCTACAGCCTATACATGACAATCCCAGGTGAAGCATCATCCTTTGGTCGGATCCCTGGGATTGCAAGAGTTTAATCATCTTGCACCTTTGCAGGAGGAAGGTGAAAGAATCCCCTAATCCTGTTCTGTGTCAGTTCTGCTAATACGCTCAGCGCTGCAGAAGCCAATACCTTCAGGAGCGTATTAAAGCAACACAACTAACAGGGTCACAGTTTGCCTCTCCCACACACTCTCCAGGGAACGAGGCAAGCGTAGCAGAGTACCTTGCTTTAGAATTGTTTATGTTATTAAATACAGCCATGCTAGAGAAGGGAGGGTCAAAGGTATGTGCCTCACGGAGCAGAAAGACCATAACAAACCACAACTCTATAGAGGCAGGTGACATTCACTCTGCAACCAGAAATTGTCCCAAACAAAAACACAGTTCTCTGTATGAACAAGTTCTACTGATTGCAGAAAGCTACCACAAAAGTAACCAGGAGGAAACATTTGTTGAGAGTATACAGTGGTTCTGGAGATCCCTTTTGTCTTCACAATAGCCTTCTGAGAGCAAAGCCACTGCCCTGCTGCCACGTCAGGTGTCACAGCCACACAAGCGGTGCTCTGAAACTGCACCTTCTACAGCCGGCTTCTGCATGAGTGCACAGGGACCACACAGCACGTTTCTAAATCACTGAAAGCTTAGATCATGGAACACTTTTTGCAATATACAGATTCAGCATCATCTGTAAGTGCCAATCTTCATTGATAGTGACCACAGAACTAAGGAAGTATCAACAGAGACTGTATTTCAATGGCAATTCACTTGTGTACAAATCATTCCAAAATCCAAGCAGTTTGTAATCTTCACCTTCACCTGCACTAATTCATTTGTTCAACCCAAGCCCATAGAATTCTCTTGAAATTATTATGGAATCTTCAACTTTTAAAAATTTTTTTTATACACCCAAGACAGAAAATAACATTTTGAGAAAAAAAATCCTGAAAACTTCAGCAACTGCTGCTTTCAAACAGGCACATACAAGAGGCTAATAACTTCAAAGTTTGTGAAATAATCCAAGCTCCTTTTGTGTTTTACTTCCATATCTCTCTGTCCAGGTACACAAATCTCTCACTGCTCAAAACATCATGACCTGATAAGAAGCAAAAACATCTACAACCAAAGTAGCAAAGGCACAAAATATCACTTCAAATGGTCACAAACATGACTGCAAATGTGGCAGCACAGTTCTTACATTTCTTGTGGTCAGGTTCTTTCAGTCAAGTTTTTACAGACAGTTGTTCTCAAATTATTTAATCTATGCAAAATGTCCCAACTGCCAATTCCAATAGATGGAATTGCACATAACCCTACGAAAAACAGGTTTATCAGACTCTTATCAGTTGCCAAAACCTCATTCTCCCTCCATACCAAGCAAAATGCAGGAGGCTACCTGTCCAGTGTAACAAAACTACACAGAATTAAAACACGAATTTGTAGCATAAAAGAAAAAAAATGCACTTTTCTGACAAAATGCAGTTACTGTTCATCACTGTGAAGCAGCATTTTACTTTCTACATCATCATCATGCAGCACGTCATCTCTCCACTCAAGGAAATTCACAGAAAAACCCAAACACTCTTAGCACTTTTTTCCAGACCCAAACTAAAATCCACCAAATGTTACAGAACTGCTGCTCAAACACAACCCAACACTACACAGGATTGCATTAACAACATAGCAAGTCAGTTGTTCTAGAGCAGCGTGCAGTCTCTGAAAACGTACACTGTCGTGGAGGGCCAACACAAGTGAGCTAAGGAACATTGCTTTGCCAGTGTTAACAGCAACAAATAAAGTTACAGATCCTCCACACTCAAAATTGAGCAGAGCACACAGCACTGCTGAAAACAAAGTGACTTGCTCATTGGGAACATGGCTGTAGACCTGAGACTATACCGAGGTTTTTATTACAGCACCTCACAGCAGTAGGATCAAGCTATCCTGCTCCTCACACACAAAAAACCCACTGTGTGCTTGTACCCTCAGCCGGGCAGTTGTCAGAGGCTGGTTGTTTGGGAGCCCTCAGACACAAGGGGTACACTTTAATGCACATATTACACATGCATTCAAGCTGGCAATGCTTTACGTAAGAGCAGCTACACACAGTGGCTCAAGAGAAAGGTATTTTGCGAATCTCATTCTGCAATACTCTCGTTACTACCAGCACAGAATCTGATGTGCCCAAATTCCTCCGGGAAGTCTGGTTATTTGAAACAAGTTATCAACTCATTCTAATCATCGAGAATTATTAATTACCTACTTTTGCAACTACACAGGCCAGTTATCATCAACATGAGTGTCACAAGGGCAGAATAACAAGAAATGGCTTCTAATATGGCTAGAACAGAAGAACTGGTTATAACTAAGTTGTGACACATCTCTCTCTCACCAGCTTAACTTCATAAAGTTTCCTTGCAGACCTCCTCTCACCTTTATCACTTACACAGTAACTCCACAGTATGAAGAGTCTGGTAACACCTTTGCTGTCACCCAAAAGATTCAGGCTTCTCCTCTCTCTAACTTCAGAAATTTACATCTTTCAAGTGTTCAAATCACTCAGCATCCCCTTCTACCTGTGCCCTTTCCCCTCTCTGAGAGCAACCTCTTTTCCACCTTTTCCCTTTGCAAACTTGCTGTGCTCCAGATACCCCTGCAGGTAGAAGGACTTTTCATTCTCACTTACAGCTAAGAGAGGTCCTGCTGCTCCTCACACCTGAGAGCATTCCAGCCACCACTCACCACGCTCCCAAGCTCTCCCCTCATAGTAACATGTTCACAGCTGCCCTGATGCTGCTTAGCCATGGGCCTTCAGATTTGAGCCATTTGGATTAAACTTTGTCCCCCACATGCAAAATCGCAGTACCACGGAGTTCAACCAATGTTTACCACTAATAAATTAAATACCACAACTCTTACCACAGTTATTTCCTACTTCAAAAATTCAAGGAAGCCTGTGGTATGTTGAACACCACTGCTCAGGAACGCTTTGATTTTTTTCTAATGCCACTATACAAGTTCTAACAGAGCTTATGTTCCTGCTTTCCTGAATATGCACTGAAGAAGCTACTGCAAGATCTCCAACTGTATTGAACTCTTTTTGCTACAAGGCGGAAAAAAATTTTGAGGTCTGAGAGAAAGGAGAATACAGTTCATACTTCAGAAATCATGTATTAGCTGCTCTACAATACTTAGTACACCAAGATGTCTTGTAAGCAAGAGATAAAGAAAAAAATCCCCACATGTAAGGTCATTATTTTCATACCACGCTTAGAGATTACAGCTGGAAGCAAGACATCAGTGAGACATACACTAACTGGTATGCTTGTTTCCACTAGAGATCAACTGAGAACTATTTTGATCATATTAGCTTCAAGTGTACTGCATACAGGCAGACTGATTGAAGATCTAAATGTTTAATAGCCTCTTCTTACTATAATCAGTCATTTAATTTTCCAGTTGTCTTCTAGGAGCTGGTGAAAGGTCATTTTTGCTTCTCTTACAGAGCTTGCAGCTGAAGAAACACAGTGGAACACATACTAAATCATCAACTGTCATGTCTCTTAAAAATGGAATATTACCATTTAAAGGAAAAAAAACCCCTAATACTCCAGCCAGAAATTCAGGCATTTACAACCTTGCAAAACTACAAAAAGGCAAACAACCTGACAATACTGAACAGTAGTCCACACTGAGACATAACTAAAACAGTAGTCACTTCTGTTAATCAACTTCAACAAATATTTGCTCCTAACAAGAAATTTCACACCCTCTTTTTCTTTCGCAATAATAATACTATTTAGAGAACTGTCTCCATTTTTCTGCATCTTGCACTCTCCTGGAAAGAATCAGATTTTTCAAGTAAATGAACTCCTTGCAGTTAAGTCTGGTCCAGCTGTCACTGTAACAACACAGACACTGGTGGAGGCCCAGGGGCCTGGTGCCACCCCAGGCGCTGCACCCAGGAGAGGTCAGTTCCAAGAGCCACCCAGGGCTCTGCCAGCAGCGCTGGATCCAGCAGCTCTCACTCAGTCCTGTGTCCTTGCTGTGACGGGACAGCTGTTTGTGCAGCTGAACCAGACTGGGAAATAGTCCAGATCAACAAGAACTTGGTAAGAATTTTTATATGCCAGCCCAGGTCCTTAATCCAGCAAACTCAATTTCAGCCACCTCACAGGGCACATAGCCTCTGTTGGTCTGCAAGGAACAGCACTATTACAGAATGCACAGGACACCATCACACTTTGTTCTTGCTAACAATCCTAATTTTCAATACATGTTGAGGATATCAACAAGGCATCAATACACAAAACCTCCTGAATAGCTCACATGCGGAAGGATGTTCAATAAAAAGAATGTAATTCTTTCTACAAAACTTCTTTAATTATCAAAGGGCTCAGACAGCTTTTTCAAGGACCACAACAATCCTAGTTCTGAAGTTACTGTATCATTAACTCACATGAGCAACACACTGGAAATGAACATAATTTACTGCACATTGAGATCCCAACATATGCCGGCATTGCTATTTGAAGACCACCGTTGTAGCTTTCTAGGATATTTTAGGAGCACTTCATACCTTGTAGCAAGGACAGAACCATCTGTAAAGTCCTGAGGTACTGGTTACAGCCTTTCACACATCACACAACCAGACTATGGTGTCAGAAAGGTTTTGCCTTCCAGACACAAAAGATTCCTCCTACTCCTTTTTGTGATATTCTTTTTCCAATTACAGTTTTGACATAAAAAAAAGAAATTAAAATCCTCACTACTCTTTTAGTAATTTTTTGCTAGCTTAATTTTGGTTTGCTAAATAAAACAATACTAACCTTGTCAATTTCTATTGCATGGTATGTTTGATAATAGTTGCATGAGCGCTTCTTTAAAATCACCAAGTATATCTAACCATAGCTAAAAAGTACATATTATCAAGATAAAGCTGTGTATGTTTTTATACAGTCCTGGCATCCATATGCTGCAAGACAAAGGTCTCAACCTCACTACAGAATGTCTAATGATCTACAAAAAAAATAAATCTGTGGTTGGAACTGAATGCCCCATTCATTATGTGGTTAGTTCTGTGTACAAATAAATAATCTTTTAAAAAGGTTACCAGCTGTCTAGGCACTAGCTAGGAGTGAGTTCAATATGAAAATCCTATGCCTTTGAAGAACTGTCACATGTTCCAATACACTCACTCTCTGTATACACCCAGCTTGTCAAAAGCTTCACAGGTAATATCTTTTTATCCATTTTGCTTTAGAAGGGAAAATAAAGTCTTGTCCCATCAATTGCAGTTATCTGTAGACAGCAACCTTTTCAAGTCTTTCACAGCAGCTTCTAACTCTGATTTAGCAGCAGGGTTATTTTGCAGCAGAAGATGCTTCTTTCCAACAGAGAAGCAAGAGTTTATTGAGTCAGCCACATCACCTGAATTGCTAATGTATGAAGGATATCACTGCACATCACAGACCTGTATCTGTTTAAGGCAAACCTGCTCCCACTCGGAATTGGCACAAATCCCCATTCTACCTGCAAGTGTCACTTGAGGATACAGAATTTCAATAGTAATTTTGCATATGGGTGGAGAGATATTAATATCCAGTTTCTCTTTGAAGAGATGATATGAAAAATACAAAATGTTTTACAGCAATCCAAACCAGTCCTTTTCCTTGAAATAACAAGAAAAAGACTTCAGTGTAGAATACTTCTAACACACCCTTTGCAATACCATGATCTAAGTCTGATAAGGTACCAAACTGAAACCAGAGATTGTATTGAAGGACAGTTGCCTATAGTCATGATCAACAAACACACTCCTCTAAGTAAGGCCATAGGCTCGATACTATTTCAAAACACATGAGGAACAGGACAAGGTTTATTCAACTTGATCAACTGGAATAGTGCTGTTAACTGAAAAGGAAACCTGAGAGAAACAGAAGTAAAACCCCAAATGGAGACACTGCTGTTGGCATAACAAAATGGGAATGCGAAGGTACACAGCCTGAACAAGTTCAATAATTAGACAGTTCTCAGGAATAAGCAGCAATGTTTCTGACAGGGGTGACTCCACCCTGAAGTGCCTCTTTTAAAATAATCTGATTAACCATGTAAACCCTAATATGGGTCACTACCAGAAATAGCGAAGGACAGACTTGGACCAAGTTTGGCTGCCACTCTATAAACAGAAGAGCTATCAAGTAAAATCCATCTTGCTTTAATTTCAAGCACTGCTCAGTGGTCACAGGTACAGCATCCCTGAGATGCTATAGCCAACACTGAACTTTGATAATTCTACAAATTTATACTACAGAGACAATCAGCAAGTCATCTCAGTGAGAAATGCAAGTGGCAGACTTCTCAAACTGTGAATTTTAGTCTAGAAAACTTATGGAGACCTACACAGTTCCCAAGCATACATTCTCTCTCACCTCTCCAGAGGAATATTTCCTCCACCCTCTGCCTTCTTTCTAGGCTGGAGAGCAAAAAAGATTTGTTGGGAATATGAGAGCCAACTAAGTTATCAGACCTCTTTTTAGCTACTGAAAGCTTCCTTCCCTATCAGATATTTCTCCATCCCGTAACTTCAGCATCTCTACACACTGCTAGACAGCTGTCACTTTACATAAAATATTGAGGTATGCTAACAGAACCATAAAGAAAAGAAGTGATGATTGAGCTTTGTGCTTACTCTTCCTCCTCAACAGGATTCTTGAGCATCCAGATACCATCCACCATATGCTTTTTCTGAGTAAAGGAAATACCCTGACTGGATCAGTATTGTAGGGGCTAAACCAGCTAGAAGAAGCAAACAGTTAAAGTTGCATATTTGCTCTGCAAATCCAGAGTGCTAAGACAGCAGTTTCTGATGCAGAGTCTTCCCCAAGAAAACATATGTACCAACAACTTTATAGCCTTACCAGTCTTTGCATGCTACTACTGTTATTTAAAGTTCTAGTTCCCACAGTACCTGCAGAGCCACTGAAGCACAGTAAAGACTTAGGCTTTTCTAGTTTACAGTACCCACAAAGCCCTCCAAAAATACCTGGAGACAATTAGGAGTCAGAGCCAAGAGACTCCATTTAGTGGGGAGGGGGAGAAAAAAAAAAATCACTTCTGTGACTCTTAAGAGTTCTAACATATGTGTCAAAGAACTAGGACAGAAGCCCAGAGATGAGCTTTCTCTTCTTGGTTCTATCACCTGCTGCCCATTTGTTTTAAGGGAGCCACCTCTATATCTCAGATTGCCCTATCCCATTTATTTTTAACAGATAGGGAAAATAGCCACCTGCCTCAAAGAGCTAAAAATTAGTCAACATCGGAAAGCACCAAGCTGCTCACAGACAACTGTGAAACAGAAGTTTCAAGAAACTCAGACACAGCCTTTCATCAAAGCAGAAGTCTCAGCTCTGAGGTTTCAAAGAGCACTTTTCCTGTTCTTTTTGCAAGTTCATATGCCACAAGTGTAATGGCATGTGAAAGATCTCCTGACCTTTGGGGCAAGAGACTGTAACAGCAGATTGCCGACGCTGTTTCCTCATTGACACAAATATGACAACAGTGACCTAAGTAGTTTCTTGCTTGCTCAGACACACCTCAACCAAAGGCCTACAGCTAAGTGGGCATATTTCTTCACAATAAGAATTACTATTGAAAGTAGTTACAACAAAAGCAGTCTCAGAAGTAGATAAACACCACAGCACAAATTCTGGGCACAACAATTTCAGATCTTACTGCTGGCTTATCTGTGAGCTGTGACTTGACAAAGAAGAAATAACCCATCAAATTCAACTGGCAATCATCACAATCATCGGGCCTTTCATTTTATTGTTTAGAGCAAGACTTATGAAATAAAACATGTTGTGTGGAAATAAAAAGCCAAATTTCTCTGTAATGGAATGCTCTCTACTGAATGAAAAATATTTATAGGAAGTCACACAATCCATCATCTGATGGGTCATGTCTGGAAACAAGAACACCAAAGTATCTTGTTTATTTTACCATAAAACCCCAGCATCTTACGTCTTACAAGTATCCAGTAAAACAAACACCTGTCCCATGACCACAGAAGTGACTTTTCATGTCGCTTTCTTTTCACAGTTAACAGTGAAAACTGAAAGATCCACTTAACAACTCTCCTTTAATTTAATAAAATTACTTTAAGGCAAGTGAGAATCTGGTCATGATTATTATTAGACTTGCCTGGCTTGCATACACATTTTCATCTTTCAGTACTGAAATATTCACATTTACATGAATGTTTCTACCACCATGGTGTTTGAAACTTTCAAAGACCAAAAAAAAGCCATAGAATTTATCTTCCTTAAACCCAAACGTGCTATTTTCACCCAAAGTTTTTCAATACATTACTGTTCAGCTGAATCTTGACAAGGCATTTAAAATCACTTATAACTGCAACCAACCCAATAAAAATGAACCTCCAGCACTCTAGTATACACGAGACACAGATGCCAATATATTCCAATCCTTTGGTAAGTTTAGGCCTAAACTTCTAAAAACCAGAGGATTGTTACATGTCCTACAACACTGAAAGTTTTATTCACCTTCTCTTCCGCTCATTTAAAAAATATTAAGCCGAAGGAATTCAAGGGGAGAAAACCCCACATAAAGAGGAACCTCCAAAGCCCTCGGCAGGGAGCAGACCCTCAGACTGGGCACGTCTGCTCGCACTCCCTGACAAGTTTAAACGCACCGTTATGATAAAACGGCCCCTCGGCAGCAGAGCAGGGGCTCTGTGTTACGCCTCCAGGACAGCGACTCTGACAACTTTCCCGTCCCTGCGGCCCCCTCGGGCTGCCCCGCGGGGGAGGTCAGGCCCGCCCCAGGCCGCGGCCGTGTGGCGCACTCGGTAAAGCGCCCGCCCGCCGCCTCCTCCGGGCTCCGCGCAAAACACTCCCGGTGCCCCGCGAGTCGCCGCAGGGCCGGGTCGGGCAGCGAGGCTCCTCTGCTCCCCCCGCCGCCGCCCCGGGACTCTGTGCCCGCTGCCCCGGGCCCGGCCGCCCTTTGTTCCGGCTCGCGGCTCCCGGCCCCGAAGCGGC
>VZRS01010052.1:548472-639301 GCA_013398055.1 Ifrita kowaldi | reverse complement strand
CCTCCCCCGGGGCCACCGCCCGCCCCCGCCGGACTGACCCGCGGCACCTGCGGGTGCTGCCCGGCCGCCCCCGCCTTGCCCGGGCACTGCCTCCTGCAGCCCGGCTCGCAGCCCTCCCACCCCCGCTGCCGAACCGCAGTGACCGCTCACCCGTTCTTCTCCTCCTCTCCCACTGCTCAGACCTGCGGAAGGGCACGCGGTATTGCTTCCTCACCGCACTTCTGTTTTGCTGAGAAAAAACTGCAGCTTTGGGTTTGCACTTGTCATTTCAGAGTCCTCTCAGTCCTTCAGTACTCCTCGGGGGTCAGTCGACTTAAGACAGGAATTCCTGTCCTGACATTTCTGGCGGATCTATACCAATAAAATCTGATGTCGGTCACTGCAGGCTGGAAATCAGCAATACAGAAGCCAAGAAAAATTGTTACTGCTCCATTTAAGCTCCCCTATAATTGTTTGTACAGCATTTTATCCACAGAAAAAGCATCACGATGCATGAAAGCAGAGTAAAGTGAACACTTGCTGCATTCAGAGATCAAGAGGTGCTGCCCCTTCTGGTACTGGAAATACCATCTCTGCACCATTATTTGTCCCTTCCCATCTTGGTTTTGCATGTAGATAGTTGTCGGTGCTTTGGGAACATGGATCAGCTCTCACATGACATGAATTGTGATACAAGCAATGTTGTTACACAGTGTCCTTCATGTTTCCCAACCAGCTATTAATTAATGCAGTGCACACATAAACCTGGAACAGGGACTTTTTAAAATTGATATTTTATATAAATCTTTAATTCCAGACAAACTGGCAGCACTTCACAAACCACAAGCTGAATCTTGTCAAGTGGTGAGAACTCTAACCTTGATCCAGAAAAACAGTTATGCACATGCCTAACTCCAAGCATATGGAGGCTTACTGATTTGTGGTCTTGAAATTCCTATCCTTCCAGCAAAGAGAGCTGCAAAGAACACTCTTTGCTCCAAAAGGACTCAGGAAGGATTGACACTGGTTAAATACTCTGAATGAAAGATACCAAGAAGTCCACAGGTTTTTTCAGGTGTCATTTGAAAGAGACTGATTACACAGTGTGTGCAACTCAGCTCTCCTAGACAGGCTGAACTATTGCTTAGACTTTTTTTATTGCAAAGTGAAGCCAGAGTGGGTGTAATTGTTGTATGTCAATATATCAACAGGCAGGGCAAAGAACTTTGAGAGCTAAGGCAAGATTTAAGCATAAGGGCAAACTAGCTATAAATAAGCAGCAGAAAAAGACTATACTTATCAGAAAGGGAGGACCTGGAAGAGCCTCCCTATGGGAACCCCAGAGACAAAACCAAACAAAGCAGACTTTGTCAGGCGTTGCATGGTGTGATGCATGAAACAGCAGAGGAATGAATTTGGTGACTCAGCCCAATTTCCCTGTACGATAGGATTTTGGCCTGGAATGCCTCACTGCAGCAGTTAGGTGGGTAGGCTTAGCAAGTTCAAACTGTGCCTTTTGACCTTACCAGAACTGCCTCTATCACTGCCTCTGCTCTTCCATCCTCCTTGTCTTCTCATCTACTTTCCCTCTCCTCTGCCTATTCACTGACTGTGACACCACACTTTTTTTGGCAGCTGCACAGCTGAGAGGTGTGGATGTGCTGGCTGGGAGGACACCTCGCCTGAAGTAGCTGGCAAGCTGGTGGAAGGCATGGGAAGCTCTCTCAGGCACCCACTAATCCAAATGCCACACTGTCTCCTGAGCACCTGGCAGGCCAAACAAATTGTTTAATTGGCCAAGTGTGTTCTGCAAACCATATATTATTTAAGTCTGGTCTAGAGTTTTCCCCAGCTCCTTCAGTCTGTCTTTTTGTTTCGGGCTTCAAGAAGCAACATGCACCTACACAGCCACCACTCCTCTGAATTCTCCTGCCCGTCTCAGTATTTAGTAGGCATTGTGCAAGCTGTGAATTAGTTTCTGTGATAAGACCTTGAGAACACATTGGGGCTGTCTCGTTTTCTGGAATTCAGAGGCCGCCTGAGAGGTGTAAAGAGCTGTTTGACATGTCTGACTCATCCTTGTTTCTTTCTTCAGGACTTGCCAAGGGACTTTGACATGAATCTCATGCTGGTCATAAGATGATTCAGGAAAACCCAGTGTTTCCCAAAGACCAGAATGATTGCACACAGGGCAGGACCTGACATCTCAGGTTAATAAAGGTAATGCATCTCGGTACAGCCCCTCAGGAGCACTCTATCAGATTCCAGTAGTACCAGTTGCTCTTAAGTTCCCTTGATCTATATTGCTTGTAAGCACCATTTTTTCCCTAATGTTCTCCCTGCATGCACATCTTCAACATCATGATTACCTCTCTCTATCATACATCTAGATTACCTCTCCCAGGGGCTGAACTTCGGCCAAATCCCTGTTTTGAAGATAACATACCTTCCTAAACTTCTTTGTTTCTTTTTTCCTCCTTTTCACTTAAACATAGGAAATTTTGTAAGAGTCTTCAATTGAAATGCTCAGAAAAAAACCAGCAGATTCCTCATTGCATTCTTGGGTAGAACAAGGAAACAAACAGTTTAGACCAAAGTTGTCTTTCCCCTTAGCATTTGCCGCCAGCCCTGTTTCCAACAGATCAGATAGGCATGTCCCTGGCAAAACAGAAGGCCAGCAGCAAGGGGCAAAGGGAACTGAAGGAAAGATGAGCTCAAGATGAGCCATTAAGAAGGAAGTGAAGTAAAATACAGGATGAATGGGCTTTGATGAAAGCAATAGCTGTCTGGAGCTTAAAGAAAGTATATTCCAGAGCACAGATGAATTTCAGTTTATATTAGTCCTTTTTTTTCTGTGAATGCCTTTTTCAGTTCTGTTGTATTTCCAACTTTACCCCTGAATGAAGCTTCTGTACATTCAGTTGTGTGCCTAGCAGAGGATTGATTTGTTTCTCTGAGAGTAGTTTATAGTTTTGGTTTTTTGACCTCACTTCTCTCACTTACAGCCTAGCACTTCGAAAGCATCTTTCTATTTAATTCTGATGTCACTTTCTCAAAAGAAATGTCAGGCACCAAAAAGGAACTGCCATTTTAGGAATAGGGAAGGTCCAGATCTTTTGTAACCCTGAACCTCAGCAGACAGAGAAAGTAAAGGATAAAGTTAATGAGATAGGAGGAAGTGTAAATTGATTTTGCTGATGGATGATGCAGTTTGATAGTAGCTGATTCCAGGGTAGAATAGACACTTGAACTTTTTCACAGGTAGCAGCAGAACCTGAGACTAGAAAAGACAAATAATACTTGACACCCATAAAGACAAGGATAAGACAGGGACCCTACCTGAAACCTTGGGCAAAGGCAGAAAGACTCAAGAGGATCCTCCTTTACCAGGATACAAGTCAAGCTGTCCTGTTTGCCAAAGCCAGGCTTTCACATCATTCTGAGCTCACAGCACCAGTGTCACTGCTTCAATAATGAAGCCACCTTCAAAGCATTGAGAAAAATACATCAGTGCATGAAAGCTGATGAAATGGCTGGTTTCAAGAAGCATTGTGTGCAGTGGGTGAGGGATTGATTAGCCCCTCAGACACCAATTTCACTTCTAAAGGCTTTAACAGTTAAGGAATGGCATTACAAAACCAACCTATCCTAGAGCAGCTTGGGACAGAGAGGGATACTGTTGCCCAGATGTTCAGGAATAGGTGTCAAGGAGATGTCTGCAGGCACCCAAATACCATGGCCTCGAATTTAACATTAAAAAACCCAAGTTGTATGATTCTACCTGGAATAGTCAGAATAGTTTTCAACTCCAGTTCTTCCGAGTCCATTGCTGTGGCTGTCAGCAATTAAGTCAAATAGGGCCCTTCTTTGGAGTGCTTTGGCTCGTCCACTGAGGAGTGTTTGTAATCCTATACAGGAAACAGCAATAACCTCTTGGTGGAGATTGCATTACTGTTTGTGGATTTGTAGCTCTGGCTATACTTATATCTATGGCTGAACAGTGTATATTTCTGAACTGTCAAAAGCTGGATAGCGTCTGCAAAGCAAGGTCAATGATATGTTTTTGTTCTATATGAAAGTTGTGGGAGTTAATTTATTAGAAGAAAGGTGCCACAGGAAAGCCAAGCCATGTGAATCACAGTCTTGCAGTGCTGCAGATGGGGATTAAAATCCACTGTGCAAACACATCAGAAACCAAACTCCTTGTGCATACAGTGAGGGAATACATCTAGTGCCCTCCTTAATGCCTCACACAGCTCCCTGAAAACAGATTAAAAACACATCTCTGAAAGCAATAGGAGCCAAGCACCCATATCTGAGGCATTCCATTTGATAAAATAAATGAACAAGCTAGAGAAAAAAGGAAAATGTGGTATCATTTTTCGAAACCCAGCTGGGTGAGGGAAGAGGTAGTTGCATGGAACTGTTCAGAGTAGAGCAACCCACCTTCCCTAGACTCCCTAGGATTTGCACCCTTTCCTTGGGATCCACAGACTCATAAGCCTTACAGGGCTCAGCAAGCTTATCTTCCCTTGCCATCACAGATGCTTAAAAGGGATGTTCAGGAGCAGAGCTCAGATGCCAGGCTCAGTCCTGCTAAATAAATTTCTGCCTGGAGTGGGAGGCAAGGGAATGGTCAGATCCCCAGGTCAAGTGCTCCCACAGCTGAGATGCAATCGTAGCCACAGCTGAATACTCAGCCCCTTCATCCTCCTTTTGATTTCAGAGTGGGGAGCTAAACCAGTGGTTTTCAATAATTTCCTGATTTGGAAATTACAAGTGTCCACAGGCCACAAGTCAAGATCTACCAAGCCAAGTATGAGATTTTTTATATAGTCTGCATCTGCTAAATTTTAAATATCAAATGCACAAAATTGAGTTCGGTAGGTGCAACACTGTAAAAAAAAAAAAAAAAGTACATCTGGAAAACTAACCCATGTACCTTTATGGGTGAAAGAAGGACACAAAATATAAGATTTCTATTTCCCATTATAAAGATGACTTGAAGTCATCTTTCCTCAGAATGATTGAGAAAAAGTCACAGAAAGCAACAGTCTCAGAATCAAATGCAAGACCAAATCTCAGAAAAGAATGATTATAGCAATTACTTTCTGTAAATCTGACTCTTTTCCTGCTAGAAGCAAATTCTAAGCACAAAAAGCTGCTGAAACAGATGAAGGATAATAAATTCACAAGCAGTTATAGGTGCCCTAGAGTTTGTAAGGAAGGGAACTTCCTATAGACTTACAACATCGGTGACTAAAAGGAAAGTAACAGAACCAACATACTTGGCGTTAAACAAACATTTGGAAGACTGAATCACAGAAGTCTGAATATAACTAATTCACATCTCTTTTGACATAACAGCACCCACATAATTTGAGAACCGGCTTAAGAATTGTGAATAAGGAATAAAAATAGCAAATTACTGAGCAGGAAAAGGTACTTAATATGTTTAAAATGGATCATGGTAGTGCTGTGTTAGAGTTGAGATCAAGACTTTCATTGTGATTTAGAAGAGACTGTAATTGATGAAATTATCAGATGACATAGAGAGACATTTTGAATAGCAATGAAGACAAGAAAATAATTCCAAGAGGTGCGGAAAAATCAATTAAAAAAATCAATTCCCTGATCTATAAAGCCACAAACCTAGTGAATCCTATAGATTGCATTTTTATATCACCATCACACTATCTCACTTGGGCTCATTCTATAAACCCCTTCCCACCCACCCCTTCCCAGTTCCATCCCATGCCTCCACACTTACTTTCCATAGGATTCTCCATATTTCCACCCACATTCACCACCTGTTTTGGCTTGAGGAGGCAGAGCAGATGCTGTGGCTGGTTTCAGAATCTACCCTGCCGGGTACATTCTATTGTGTTCTTTACCTAGAACACTGCAACTGTGATCTTGGCAGAAAATTATCAAAAATCACAGCAGAGCGTGGGACTTGGAGGACAGATTTCTGATGTGAGACTTAATAGGACTAAACACCAGAGCTAGATTCTCTGATGCAGCCAATGTCCATTAGGATACTCCTTTACACGCCCAAATCCTAGCCCTGGCTTGCACTTGCTTTAGCTCCAGGCATAACACTGAGCAACCTCAGAACAACATCTGTGTGACACCTGCAAGAATGTAGTACGGCAATGTACTCACCAAGGTGATTTTTTTCCTAGACAAGAGTCTTAACTTGTCCCCTATCTGGCTGAGAGAAATCTGGAAGATTTATCTGTCTTGAAGAACCAGTCTCATATAAACAGTTTTAACTAGGGAATAGTCAAATAGGGATATACTATCTTCCCACAGGGACGGGAGGAGAGAAACAAGGTTGGAGGGAAGGAGTTAAAGGACCTTTATCATCCCCTCCCTTCATTAGTACATGGTTGAATCACAACCAATAGAACAGGTAGTTGCACAGGCCCGCATTTATGTTCTGGCTCCCCAAATCTGTGGGCTGAGAGCACTATGTAAGGGATTATTTAGTACTGATACAGAGAAGAAGCAAGAAAAGTCAAATTAAGGTGGAAAACGTAGCCCGAATGTTGGCCCAAAGCGTCCTGTCACTGTGACGTGAGACCCTAGGAATTCCTGAGGAAGCAATGCCATAGTGCAGAAGAGCTGCCAAGAGTGGCCACCAAGCTGGGCCAAGGGTGGCCCAGGGTGAGCACAGTGGGGAAGGCCAAGGGAACAGGCTGCGGTTTTGCAGTGGCTAGGTGGGCTGGAGAAGGCAGTATGAGGGGCAGCGCTGGGGATTCAGGACTGCCCAGCGAGCTGCCCCTGCAGCGTGTCCCGCGTGTCCCGAGTGGGCCCGAAGAGCTGCCGGGCGTGCCGGGTGTGCCCAGGGAGCTGCCGCTTTCCGGTGTCCCGGGTGTGCCCAGGAGCTGCCCCATCCCGGTGTCCCGGGTGTGTTCCGGGTGTGCCCAGGACCTGCCCCACCCCGGTGTCCCGATGTCCCGGGTGTGTTCCGGGTGTGCCCAGGAGCTGTCCCATCCCGGTGTCCCGGTGTCCCGGGTGTGTCCCGGGTGTGCCCAGGAGCTGTCCCATCCCGGTGTCCCGGGCGTTCCCCACAGCAGCCCCGCTGCGCTCGCACGGCGCCCCCTGGCGGGGCCCGTTCCCCTCCGCACGGCGGTCCCGCACGGACACCGCGGGACAACCCCGGATACGGGCGGGCATTTTCCGTGCTCGGGAGGAGAAAAAAGCCCCTGCAATGCCGACAGACATGAAGATAAAAGAAAGAGAGACGGATAGAAGAGGGCATTGGCGCTTTTCTGTGCTCTGAAATTGATTTCCAGCATTCAGGACAGTCAGTCGCATTTTGTCCATCACCTCCGATGGATTGCAGGGAACACACAGGAACACTACGAATTTTTAGACTCAGAGGAGCTGTGCAAAAACTGCACTTAAGCCCTGTAAGTATAAAAGAGAAAAGTAGCTTACCGTCCCCTTTCCCTCTCTTGTTCTCAGCTTAAATTAATTACATTCATACAGTATTATTAAAAACTAATCTGGGGAACTATCCCTTTGAGTGTCTGCTGGTGAGTATGGCTGACCATAAATTCTTATTCATTTTTTGTGTCAATCATCCTATTTTATAAAATGTTTTTACGGATAAGACTCTTTTTGTCCAGGTACTCTGAAATCAGCAAAATCAACAGCGCACTCATCAATTTATCTTTGCAGTTGTACAAATGCTGATACCTTCTTCAGGCAAGGAGATTAGTCAGGAACATCTTTAAACACTTCTTCCATTCACAAAATTTTAACTTTTTACAAGAAGAGCTTTTAGAAACACACAGTCATATACCAGCTGGTGGAGCTCAGTAAATAGCAGGAAGATTTGTCCACAAACATTCCCTGAATTGGAAGAGAGTTGTGACTCAGCCACCTTTATTAACCTTCTGCTTTAATTTCCTCAAAAGCTGATGCCTTTGGGATATTGCTGCTTTTTTTTCTGCTGACAGAAAGCATTACAAATGCACTGAATTTACTGCGGAGTTGCTACCATCTCAACCTATTGAAGTTCTACAGAATAGGTTTCCTTGGCACAAATGCAAATGTGTAACTTTATAGAACAGCTGTAACAGGTGTAGGTAGGCCCAGTTATCAATTGCTGAAATTGGCCAAAGCATTAACCCATGCCTACCATGAGACCAAATACGAATTATAAACCAGGCATATAAACCACCTAATTCTGATAAACAACACACTGAGCTCCAGTGGAAATCTGCCCATTGAGTCCAGCAAGCCTTGAATGAGGCCCTGTCTGCAGGGGAACATTTAGTCACTGAAAAGGTACCCTGAGCATTTTGTTTGTAGCATGATCTGGGGAAAAAATACTGCAGTTAATGTAAATGAGTGAAATATGTGTCATCCTTCAAATGCATTTGCAACAGAATTGAATATTCAACACGGACACCTGTTCAAAGACCCAGCTAAAAGACGTTTTAAACCCCCCAGAACTTCAAACTAAAACACATGTAGCATTTTCTTAATTTGTCACCATTTTTTTCTTGTTGTTTTCTTGGAGACAAAAGGGTTACTTCCGTACTTTCTGCAGCATTTTGAATGCTAAAATGTACCTTAAAATTAAAATGGAAAATGTTAAACATTTAAATCAGAAACTGTGTTTTCAAAGAAAAATACAAAATGCCTCATGAGCAGCTATATTAAATAGGTTATTTAATTTGGGAGCATAAATGTTTCTGTTAGAAATTATTATCAAACTTCTATGTTTTCTAGAGTAATTGAAAAAAATATTCTCCTCATACAATCAATAGAATTAAGAGTTGTCCAGTGTCCTAAGACTGGAAGAAATAGTGAAAAGCATTATTCTAATGCTTTTTCAGGTTGCAGAAGCAGTGACAGTGATGTGATCTAATCAAGCATTCAATTGCCAACATATCTGCTTAAAAAGTTCTGTTTGGACTCTCTTTAGACCATTCCTGTGCTAGTAATTTTTCTGATTGTGAAACATGCATACTGTTTGGGCTTAACTAAAGCAACCAGGAGGTTTTACTGGGCCACATCACTCTCACACATGAAAAAAATAAAGCGTAGGCTTTGTTCTAGGCATACAAGCAGTGCCATAGAAATAGTTGGAATTTAAGCACATGCTTTATATTAAAAGCAAATGCTCAACTGTTTTGCTGGATCAAGAGCTGGAAGTCTTAGTGTAGCCATGGTTTCTATGACAACTAAGTGTGATATTACATGAAGGATTATGATTTAAAGGAACACACATCTGGCCTTTTCTATTGACGTGGTCCTAATTTATCCTGTATGTACCTTGTGTACAAATCTGCTCATCTTCGTGAAATCACTGAGCCCACGACCAGGAAGGGCACGCCTCAGCAAAGCAGGCAGAAAGAGAGTGAAGTACACTCTATTCCTGCAGATTTCAAGGAGAAAAAATAAATTCAGACTTGGGGCTGCACTATCCTTTCAGGCACAGCTGCAGCCCAGGAGCTTGCTGATAGCTGAGGGATACTGCAGCAGCGATGCAAGAAATGAAGTGCCTGGCAGAAGGTAGCAGGTGCTGTGAACCCACACTCCCTCCCTTCAGAGCCCTCATAGCCCTGACATGGTTTCCTGCACCCACAACCTGCCCTGGGGTTGGCTCCACATCCTGTTGAAGACTCAAGCTGTGGAATTGTTAACCAAATCCTGGTCCAAGCAGGTTGCAGTCCCACAGTCTCCTTCCTCCATCCCAGCAGTGATCTCTGCTGGTTTGCTGCTCCTCTCAGCCCTGAACTCTGCAGAAACTCCACTCCCCTCCTGCTTTCAGATTAACTCATTCTCCCTTTGGCTCAGTTGAGAACATATTTGATCTCTTGGAGATATACAGCTATCTCCATGGTCCTCAGTGATCTCTGCAAACATAACCAGAAAGGTATTTTCATCCCTCGGGAGCAGGTGCCAAAAGTAATTCCATGTGACTAAGTGCTAAAAGCTAGCCCAGACTAGCTAGTTTGGAACAGGGTAGGCAACACCTGAGAAAAAGGAAACTCTCTCTTTGGCGTAAGAACAGCAGCCTGCTCTTTAACTGAGAGTGCCTAAACCTAGCCCTGCAGACCCCCAGCAGCCAGAAGGCTGCAGCACGTTCTCAACTGCTCATGTGCTGTTGCCCAATTCCTCTTGGCAGTTCAGCCATTTTGGGTAGGAATATCTTCTTCTCTGCCTCACTGTCTCATTTTCAGAGAGCAGCCTGGCTCTGGGCTGCTGTGCGTTCAGGACACACTGATGACAACTAAGCTTTTACAGGCAAATGAGAGCCAGTGTTGCAAATTTGTTCAATGGCCCTTTTGAGTACATGGCTGGCTTTGTAGCAAACAGCTCCCTTTAGATTAGGAAAAATGCTTTACCAGGGAGATTAGTGCCACTGCACTTGTGAAGTCATGATATTCTCTACAAATAAAATCAGTGAGTATAAATAGCCAGAACATCTTCCATCCTATGAGATTATGAGCTTCTTCCTCGCAAAACAGATGAGCTCATTGAGAGATAATTTTGTGATAGCCAGATAGCTTCAACATAAGATTGAGCCCATCATCATTAGTCCAATTAAAACTCCTTTTTATACCAGTAAAATAATTGATGTTCTGATAAACTGCTTCAGTTCATTGTTACTGCAAATATCCACAGCTGCTCTGAACATATCCATGTAATCAATATGGCCCACTAAAAGGTTTCTAAATGAGTTAACTCTTCCAGGAATCAGCCAGATTTCTGAGGGGCTATCATGCTTTTTGTTCTGTGTTTCTTTTATTTACAGAGGCATTAAGTCCAATCACAAGCTGATCACACACATTTGAGCAGAGTATAATACGAATGTCGCATGCTATTATTGTAATAGAAGTTGAGCAAGGGAACCTGGCCTTGAGGCTACTTTTCCCATATTAAAAAAATACCTAACCTAACCTGCATCATTCTGACAGAACTAGGTTAGGGAGTGACTGTCTGTGCAGTTACATTGGCAGAGTAGGACGTACCGTAAGGGACGGCAGAATGGGAGCCAAAGACAGGGAGCTCTAACTCCAATTCAGCAGCAGCCAGAACAGCATCTCCCAGAATAGCCTCAGCAACGTGATCAAAAGGGCCCATTTCACCACCATGCCAAGCTGCAGGCCAACACTGAAGACAAACTGGGGCTCCAGTCTCCCTGCTCCTTGTTGGTGCCATTGCCCCCACTCCCTGTGCAGCAGGTGCAAACAGCTCTGCAGCTCCCAGGGCAGCAGCGAATGGAATTCTTGTGTAAAGGTGTGGCTGCAGGTACAGGCATCAGGTTCCTTCCCTGCTCTGTGGGACAGATTAGAAGCATCAGGAGCCACAGAAAATCTCTCTAAATGCCTAACTTTACGGCAGGTCCAGAAGAAACAAATCTCTCAGGTCATCCTCTCCCTGCCCTGCTTCAGGGAAGAACTGTGTGGAAGACAAGCCTGCATACATTTATTAGGGGGCTTGGAGCTTTTGTTGTTGGCTCCAATTAAAAACCCCAACTAAAACTGCCAAAGCCTTCTAAAAGTTTTGTTAACCTTCTATGCGGCAAATGCTTGAACTTCAGACTTACTCATCCACAAATCTCTTTTTTGAATCACATACTTCTATTTCATGCACTTGCCACATTCTGGAGATAAAGGTTTTTTAGCTGCTGCAGATACCCATGCAGAAGCAATTACTTCTTCCTGATGCCTGCAGCATTCCATGAGAACTTCCCAGTGTGAAATGCAACTGCCCAGTCTCCTGTCAAGGTTCACTGCAGGCAGCCTCATACCAAGCACTAACGCTGGGTGCTGCACATGCCCTAGAGGAGCTACAAAGAGGTATTTTTCACACTTAGAAGTAGCTATCACATGTATATAGCCCATTATGGGGGCTACACAGTGACCTAAACAGAGCTTTTCAGCTGTTTGTTACTATCTGCTGCTGATGCTGCCACTAGAAATGCAAAAAGGCAACTCTGCATTTCCCCTGCTGAAACACAAACCTTTAATGAGTTTATTTTGAATTGTGTCTCAAAGACCAGGCAGAGATGGGTAGTAGGCTGCATAGCTTTAAATAACTTGTCAAAATCCTTTCAGGAAACAAAATAACATACATTTTTTGAGGGGTTCCCATCTGTCTGAATTTCTAATTTGATTTTTGCTGCTCACACAGCTCAGATGGGATTTAGCTGAGAATACGTAACCTGAAGCTGGGTTTCTGAAGTTTTATTCATACCAGGATACCACCTGCATAAGAAAATTCAGGCCCTAGGTCTCCTCTCTGCCTTCATCAGATAAGGAGGGTCACCCAGCCCCAGCCCCCAGTGTCCCCAGACAGGTGCTCCTGAATGTGCCAGGTACAGCTGCAGGGGAGCAGCTGTGACAGGGATATAGCACTGAGCTTTCCAGACTGGCTCTGCCTCTGGCCACCTTAGCCCTCCACCATTCCTGCTGGCCCTGGTACCATGTTTTGTTAGTTGGTTTGGTTTAAAATCCCTTTGGAGGTTGTTTACAAAGGCACTGGCTCATGAGAAGCATGAGGCCCACTTGGAAAGGATGGTATGCCCAGAGGCAGTGAATTCTACATTGCTTCAGTTGTAGAACTCCACCTTAGAGTTCCCATCCAGGGAAGGAAGCCAAAGATAGCTGCCTCTTCCAAAAAAAGATCTTCTGGAGGCTGCATCACCCTCTGATGGTTTGAAATTTCCAGTGGACCACATCAGTCATGGTTAAGTGAGAAGCAGCATTTACACTCAACCTTTCATCAAGAAGTACAGCATTATCTGTGTTGAGGATATCATCTTGTTTCAAAAATCCCACATCTGTCAAAATCCTTTAGGCTCCTATTACAACATATAGTGACTAAAAATAATTGCTTGCTCCCTGTTGTTTCAATTAGTTTGCTCTGTGTGCCTGGCAGCATTTTGCAGAGTTTCACTGTTTCCCCAAGGCTATCAGTCAGTTTTCCCTGTTGTTTGTGTGGGCTTTTCACACACAACACAGAAGAGGAAAACACTGAAAAAACACACGGGAAAATGTGATTATAATCTGCTTAAAACAGCCAGCAGGGGGATGTGCAGGACCAAGAACTCCTCTGACTTTTTGAAAAAGGTGAATGTATTTCAAATTTACTGTGCCTAGTTAGCTATAGAAAATATAATCTCTTTCTGTAACAAAAGAGCACACGTCATCAGCCTACCACTGTCTCTGGCAATTTCAAAATCAGCTGAAGAAACACAATTTCATCTCTATTGATTAAATTATATATGGCTACTTCAGTTAAACGAACGTAAGAAGTCAGTGATCAACTTCTGCCTAGTACTCACATTTTTAGAAACACAAGCTGGATAACATGTTACTCTTTTTAGGATGGAAAAAAAGTATGTAGTTATAAAGGCAGGAAAGCCAAAAATTTTGGATTGTTTCCCCCCTGCAATTGATAATTAGGTCTATTATCTACAAACCTTTAGTTTTACTTCTGTTAGTTTAACCAACAGAAGTTGCGGGCTTCAGTCCCCAAAGGTAAGATCTGCACCCCTCCAAGGTGCAGATCCAAGCAGGGGCACCTACTTTCAGCTTTTCTGTCCCAGCAGCTCAAGCTGCTCCTCTAGACACCAATCTGATCCAAGAGGCTGCACCTGAGAGCTGAGGCACAGGAAGCTGCACAGCCTTCAGTGTGAGCAGTTACAGAGCAATTACCTCGTTAAACTCCTCGGTGCTAATATTTGTCACGTTTTACAGAAGAGTTGCCTTAACAAAAACCATCCAGGACATATAGAGCTCCTATCTATATGGGGATGGAGCTCATAGTACTTTTTGTGACTTTTATGTCTGTGAGCAGACTTCATGTTTAATACAAGCAGCTTTCTTCACACACTTACTCAGGCAAGTGCCATCCACGTCGTTCTTCATAAGCTAAGGGAAAGCAGCAGGAACAAGAGGGAAAGAGCATGGCAACACCTCCACCAAAGAAGGACATTTTATCATGTTGAATCACTTTCTGTGAGCAGCAGGAACTCAAACCCAAGCCTAGACAATGCCAAAGAGCTGACCAGAAGATGGCGAGAGAGGAACACTTTCGGAAGCACATCAGGACCCGTGACCCGCAGCCCCTCGGCAGCTCCCGCGGGGCCGGCCCTGGCCTTGGAAGCAGGGGAGGGGCCAGACCCATTCCACGGGAGACAGGGATGGAGAGCGATCGAGCTGGTTAATTAAAGGGATATTTTTGCTCTCCAAATTCCGTTTGCCCTCGAAATTTGGAATTTTCTGAAAATCTGTAAAACTTGAGTACAAAAAGGAAATAACTGCAAATCTTTTGGGCCAGAAGGGGAGAAAATAATTCTTAATATTCTTAAGACATCATGGCTGGTTCTCAGAAGGCTGTGCAGACACTGCACTCTTTGGCAGGTATCTCCACATAGGAAGCCAGTGACAATCAGGTAAACCTGGGGCACTCATGATACCACTGCAGCTACTACGGATCAGTATTCATCCAGAGGAGATCAGAACCCTGGACATTCACAGATAATTCCTTGTATGTTGCCATGGTTATTTTCTTCTCCTACCGAACTGATGTGTAAGTTCAGAAAATACTGCTTGAATTAAACTGAACTATTAAGTTCAAGCAAAGAGTTCTATTTCTAGACAACCGTTCCTATTAATTTAAGTCACACTAATTTTACTATTCAACATCTTGGGAAAACCACCTGGTATTTCCAGTATGGGATTAAAGGTTTCTGATAATTTTACCCTACTTGAGAATCTACAACATACTTTGTATTCTGAAGAAGCACCTAGAAATCTATTTTTCTGAGGTTCATAAAAATAAAAGCCTTCACCTGTTCGCCAGTATTTGCTTTGGCTCAGACTGAAGTTGACCAGGGAATTAATTCTGTATGATAGCCAGAGTTGTGATGGAGATTTACCATCTGAATGCAGCACAGGATGGTTTGATGTACAGTTTTCAGTGCAGATCCATTGACAGCAGTTGCAATTTAGTGTAAAAGGAAAGTATGTTCACATTAATGTTCCAAAGGTAGTTTATTCCATTTTATTAAACTGCCACATTTTCGCAGGGGAAAAACTCCATTTCTCAGTTTGGAGAAGCAGTGTTGCTCAATATTTATTCATGACTTCTTTCCCCTTTTAATATTCCATTAATTTCATTTTTCCCAATCCCTTTTCAACTAGGAACATTGGAAACTGTTCAAATCTGTCCTGCTCAACCCTATGTTCCTATCTTGTATATGCTAAAATCTTAAATGCTCAAAATAAGAAGGATTTTATAAGAATAACCCACTTTATCTGTAAAACTGGAATCTTCAATATCACCTACTTCAGTTACCCACCCAGCATCCAGGGGTTTTGTGCTCCATCTGGGCCCTGCATCCATCCACGGAGATCCATCCAGCCTCAGTGTTAGTCCCAGACCCTTGCACTCACTTTCACTCAGTTATGCACATGAACTCTGGGGGCCACAGAGGTGAGAAGGTCCCCAGCTCCATGCAGGAACAAGTCCAACAACCCTGGAAGCTCCCTGCTTTGCAATGGCTGCATTGGATCATTCTTAACCCATCTGACACTTTGGGATGATGCTTCCTGATTGCAGGTCCTGCAAAGTCCTACTCTAACTTTTGTCAGGGTAGCTTTGGGTCTCTTGGAAAGCAGGCAGAGTCACTCACCTTCAGAGATTATATGAGAAGTAAGGCAGTGTTACAGGCTGTGGTTTCCTCTGTAAATGTACGCTTTGCTACCTGGGATCCATCTGCCACACTCAGAATGGAGCCAGCTGCTCGGCACACTGCTACAATGCTCTTCACTTTTGTTTGATATTAACCTTTTGCATTACTGATCTAGCTGCTGATTGACTATGGTTTCTTTTGCAGAACATGGTAGGAAATATTTGGAAAGCACCCTATCAATGGCATAACTACATACCATTTCAAGTGGGTTTTGTCAGTACTGCCTTACATAAACAGCCTGCAAATATCCCCAGCTTCCTCCACAGGGAAACTCTCGTAAGACACATCTATTTGTAGAAACAGGGCCCCTAAATGAGAGATGGACATGGGCGACTCATGCTGAAGACTTTTCAGTCACACACTATCAAACAGTTAAAAAAACCCTCTCTGAACACACAAGTTAGGTAACCAGTGGGAGAGAAAAAAGCACATGATCAGCTGTGAGATAAAGGGAAGGAACAAAGACCAAGAGGAAAGACTGAAAATAGCCTCCAGGTAGGTTCTCTGGGGAAGTTCAAAACTCCATCCATATCAGCAGGCACCTAAACACCTTTAAAACAGGCTCAGAGTCTTTCAGAAGTTCACCTCAATCAGCCTGTAGTTCCTCTTGGCTAGTGCTTAGTCACTGGCTTTTGCACACACACACAACCCCTCCCATGGCTGTAATGTTGCTGCTCTGTGGTTAACATTAACACTTCACAGCCACCAGCCATCCCGTGCCATCCTCTCCTGGCACACTCCCCAATTAACCTTGGAAGTGTTTTAATGCAGGGGTGGGAGACAATCCTGCATTGCCTCAGCTGTGGTGTTTTTATTGTCCACAGAGCAAAGGCGGCAGGGAGGGGGTTTTGTGGGTGCAAGGCTCACTAAAGCAGGTGGCACTCCTCAGGAAGACAGCTGGCTGTGGCTCCCCCAGCTTCTGCCCTTCGACAGCCCCTCTCCTCTAAGTCATACAGAGAAACAGTTGGCTGGGAGGCAGCTATGAATATGTGCCCAGGGGAGTAAGCACTGAGGCATGCTGAATAGCACCTGCTCACAAAAAGTTCAGAAATACAGAAGTACAACTGCACCCTGCAGCAGAGAAAATATAATGAGAACTGATACTACATACTGATGCTGCAATGAAAATTCCCTAGTATAGCTGATAATCTCTTCATCTTATTTGAATGTGAAAGTCTTCAATTTCCTAATAGACAGAAGGCGATTTCAACTCCACCTATTCCCTGTACAGCACCTCTTTGCCACAAGAGTGCATCCTTGCAGCTTGCACCAGGCACATCCCTCTTGCTGCAGCATCAAGGTACCTTAAATCCTGAGTTGCCTTGTACCAGCTGCCCTTAGCACAGCCTCTGATAAGTAGCTGTTTGCAAATGCTTAGTTTGATATTAGATCTGGTTTATAGCATAGCAAATCTATGGGATGGCAAGAAAATGTCTTGTAACCAGATTTAAGATAGGTATTGTATATTGGCACACTAACAAAACACTGCCAGAAAAACAGTACCCAAAGCAGTACTGCAGTTCTCTCTGGCCAAATTTCTTACATTCCCTTGCCATACTACCCTTTTCCCTAACATACTAACAACAAAGGAATAACTACCCAAGTAGTTATTCCTCACTTACACTCACAATTCCTTACCAGGTACTGGCTATATCTTTGTCAGCATTGCAAAAACGTGTTTTTGTAAATTAAACCTCTCAGCAAATGATCTCCAGGCATGTCTCTAGGGATAGGAACCAAGATGAATAGAAATAACACCTGAAGTGTATGCTTGATATTACACAAAGTTTCATACACCCAAGACTATGAGGCTTGTATGTAAACGAAGCAAAGAGAAAGCTGATGAAAACAGAAGTCTCCTCAGGCTTCCACTTCTAAAAAAAGTTGTTCCATCTCTTTGTGGATGTTGACCTTCCCAGCTAGGCTTGTTCACTCCTGTGCTTGCCCTGCACAGCCGGGTACAGAGTTAGAAACCTAAAGAGAATGTTAACTTGATAATTTCCTGCTCTGGTCAAAGAACATTCTTGCTCAGACCCTAAGAATTAGCAGGAGCAGCATGGCTGATCCTCAGACAGGCTATTTCATTGCTACAGACATCTTTCTGGAACTTAACTGCTGTCTTCCCAGAAACCACTCCCTCTGGGAATGATCTTGTACTTTACAGAAGTAAATGCATCACTTCTGGTATTTCCACAATTTCTGAATGACAACTGCCCTTGAAAAAAGACACTACAAATCCCTAGCAATCCCATTTCAGACATAAAGGCTCTTCAGATTAAACACACTTATCCCTGATAATTTTTCCTGGGCTGATAAACAGTTGCATTGTTTTGATTTACAGGCACACTGCACTGTTAGACTCTTTGTAAGGTCTCACTACCTGATACTTTGGGAGACTGACTGGTCTAGAAGCTGTGCCAAAGCGCTGAGGACCCAGACAGCTGGATCACTGCCCCAGCTTTGTCACACGCCCTGCATGTGGAACCTCACAACTGCCACACGAGGTCAAGCAAGTCACACAGCCTGCTGGTGCCTCCCTTTCATTTCCACCTGTCATCTGTCTCATCTCTTTAGACTGTGAGCTCTGCAGAACAAGGGTTTCTTCTTACAATAAACACATTCAAGATCACAGGTGTGGTTTCTAGACACAACTGCAGCACAATGGGAAGCACAAAAGCAGAGCTGAGCTATTGTCTAAGACTGTCCACAGCATGAGGCTGGTGAGGCCCAAGAAGTGCTGTCAGAAGGATGTGTCAAGGGCAGAATTCATGACGAATAAGATTGCTCATCTGAACGTCTAAAAGCAAATGAGTGGGCACATTACAGTCATTAAATTCTCTTAAGAGGCAGACAACTAATGTGATACACACAGTTGTGGATAAAGAACATACAGTGTAGTCACTGAAATGATCTCACTAACAAATATTAGAGGCTGTTCTAAGTTTCCTAATGACCCAAAAGAATTTTTGCTTTCAACTTCTTAAAAAGGAAGAAATTTTTTTTGCAGAAGAAAGGAGGATTAAACAGGGAGATCAATGCCCTTGGTTAAACAGATGCATGTCAGAGAAAAATACTTATAGTGATAAGTGGTGGTTATAAATATGGAAGAGTCTTGGATGTGAAAAGAAAGGCAGATATTGGTGTGAAGTGGTGGCACTCCTACTAGCAAGAAAACAATAGTTTCTGGATAAAAAAGCAAAATAGGGCAACAGAGGACAGCACTTTAAAAAAACACTACAAGACCCCAAATCTCTCATAGGCCACTACTGCTGCAGAGGCCACTACTAGAAAATATGAATAAGAATCTGATCCCAAAACAGATACAAATATGTCCCAAATCTCACTCAAGCAGCTGATTAGTAACAGCCCTGGGCAGGCAGGGACTTGTCACCAGAAAAGGAAGTTAAACCTGAATATAAGGCTGGCCCTGGGCTGGAGAAGACAGTAGGGCAGCAGGCCTTAGGCTGGCTAGGAAAGGCCAAGGTGCAGTAGGTTTATTGAATTTTTGAACTGCAGATCTCAGTTCAAAAACTCTGAAACTGTGACTTTTCACTCATGAGCTGGTAGGTTCTCCATCAGCCAAAACAGCCAGGGGAGGATAAGGAGGTACTCTAAGTTTAGAGTAGTCTGATTAGCAAAAGGAGGATTTCCTGCATCTCAGCAATTAAGAATCAGCTGCTACAGCTGTACCTGCCAGTTACTGGGTTTGGACTTTTAGGAATTAGGAATTATTATTCTTTACTTTTATCTCACATCACTAACAAATCAGTTAACCCAGAACAACTTCTGCTTGTATGCCTGAATGAGCACTCTCAAATGGAAAGTTTGTAACACTGAAGTTGATCCCTTTGTTTCAAAGAGCTTGCCTCCTGCAAATAAATGTGAAGTAGCACAGTTATGTTCTCCCAGCATACCACCAGGCACTGCTTACCATTTCTTTTCAAGAATTTCAGGCAACAGGTCAGATCCTGCTTTCAGGCATATGTGATTATCTGGGGATCAAATTCATCACAGGTGAAAACATAGCTGTGACAACCACGTCAATGGGTGTACTCATATCTGTCTTTTGAAGTCCCAACGTAGGTAAAATTGTTTGCAAAATATGGCCTTAGCTTTCCTATACTTCTAACAAGCTGAAGTACAATCTGCTAAGCTATTTTCCATGATTTACAGTGGGATTTCCATGATTTACCTGTGGAAATGTCATCCAAACAAAAGGACAGGTTTCATTTTTCTTCTGGGCTCCAAAGATATCTCAGAGAAAAAGCAAATTCTACTCATTTTCTGCAACATTTCTCATTTGTGAGCAAAGACAGACACCCAGCAACAGGCAGGCCAAGGACATTGGTACATGAAAGAGGGACCACCGTGACCTGTTCTTTGGTCTGGGCATCCTGCAACACCATTCTGTTACTACAACAAAATTTGGTTTTATAGCCACTGTGAAGAAGTTCTGGGCTGCCCCTAACCCTGCACAGTGGAGCTGGCACACACTTTGACAGTGACATTGCCTGTGGAAATGTCAGCTGGAAATAGCTCCTGGTTTTCTACATGTAAGAGCTGGGGGAGGAAGCAGAAGACCTCACGTTTGACTATTCTGGGCCTGGTCAAATGGACAAATGATGGGACACAGTCTCAGGTTTTTACTGGTGCCACTACCAATGCACACATAGCAGCTGGTATCTGGGTCGGTGATTCTGGGCTTTCCCTTGGCAGAATGGCTCTGTCCCAGAACTTTGCTGGGCTTTTGTGTGCAGGGAAGGCTTTGGTGCCTGTTGGCAGAAGCTCTGAGACAGGTCTGGAGAGCTTCATGTCAGCTGCCACCTTCCTGCTTCCCTGGTTTTAGGAAAGCCAAGGAACACAATAACTTGGGGGTGAAGAACCTCCACTGCCAAACAATACAGAAGGACAGAATTCATCCTCCTTGTTCAGGCTACCTCTATCAGTAATTGCTGCTGGTGTCTTTTATATCCAGGTGGATAAAGGAATGACCCAGCAGCAGTGAGGGCTCAGAGCTGTTTTTCCCTTGCAATCCAGGTTTAAGAGGCCCAGTCCTCCTCCAACCCCTGCAGCAGGTGCTTAAAACAGACAGCGAGTGATGAGTCATCCCACTAACAGCAGAAGAATTGTATTCATTATTTACCAGTCCCTGGGGTCCCTGTGCTGCTTGGAGATGGCCTCCATCTCCTATCAATCATTTAACACGTTCCAGTTCAGTGCAGTTAATACAGCTCAGAGCATGGATCTTGTCTGGAAGAATCTCTCACTTACTGCTCTTTTTGTGCAATCCCTTCCCCTGTCTCATGTTCCTTCACCAGCCTTATAACCTCTTGGCAATGGTTCAGCTCTTTTTCACTTTAAAAATTCATCTGGTGTTCATGAAAGATGCCGAACTGCCAACACTCAAAACTGCAGCCTGATGTTCTCCCACAGAGCAGGCACTGCAGGTACAGGGAGGCTGTGTTGTGTGGCACTGACCATAATGCATCTCAGCCCTTTTTATGAGGTGCAGTCTTTGGAGGTCAATTAGTTACATTTACAAACAAATTAATTTTTCACCTTCCAGCTGAAAATATGCAAGGTCCAGCCATACAGAGTTGGACTAAATATCCCTCTGGCCCCAGTATCCTGGATCTCCTGGTGTCCAAGCTAGATGCTCAGGGAAGAAGGCAAGAGGGAAAGTACTAGCCCCAAATACCCTTCTACAGACTGCAGCTCAGAGACTTCCTGGATTTGAGTGGTGCCTAGAGAATATGAATGTCTCTTTCACAGACTTGTTCATGGAAGTCTTTGGCATCTGCAGTCCTACAGCAATAATCCCATAGTTTATCTACCTGTTGCAATAACCCTCATATTCTTTTTCCTGTTGCAAACCTCCCATATGAGGCTCACATGACCAGAGAAGATACTGATAATTGTTGCCTCATCTGCCAATGACCTACCCCAAGATACAGAACGAAATACAGCATATCTCTGGAACTCTGCTTTACCTGGGTCAGAACGGGAGTTAAAACAAGCAGGCTTTTCTAGGACATCTCTGGATGAAGAGGTCTGTAATGTGCATTTTTGCTACGAGGTAAACACTGGTTATAGCCTAACAGGCAACAAGGTCAAACTACCAGATCATGAAATGGTAGCAATGCAATGCAGCTCATCTGGAGAAAATACAAAACACACTCTTAGAAGTAGGCCTGGAGCTCCTTTCTGATCCTCCCTATTGATCCAAGGGTAACTGCTAATGCAACAGTGCTCCTACACCACAATCCTCCCTCAGGGAAATAGCTAAGAACTCTCTTGTGTCCCCATTCAGCATTTCTGGAGGGAAGGTGTACACTGAATACTTGCAGTGACAACTTAAGAAGCAGTTCAAATTGGAAAGGATTTAGAAATATTCAAAATTAAAGACATCTGGAGAAAAATTTCTATTACATGTTTGCCAAACACAAACAAGTTTTCCTGGGAAATTTTTTGAGTTTTCATTGCAAACCACAGTTGCTTAAGGAAAAATCGTAAATATGAGATATCAGAGTGTTACCCCTCTCCATTTTTGACAGAAATATGACTGCATTAATAGAAAGATTGTTTCTTTAAGTTCACGTAATCTTTGGTGAAACTAATCTTTGCTAAACCAACTCAACCAACCCTTCTTAAAAACCTTTAACAAATGGAAATGCCAACAGGTGATGCGAGAGAAATAAAAATGAAATTTTTGCCATTTAGAAGACTTGGTGACTTAAAAAGAAGACAGAAAATTAATTATGGAAGAGAGAAAGAAACGGAAAGAGTTTTTAAAGGTAGAATCCTATAGGAAATCCAGTGTCATCCACAGGATTTCAAAGAGACAGTTCTGTGCCTGAGCACCTTGGCATTGATTTATGTGAACAAGGAAAGTAGCTGTCGATCTTTCTCCCGGTGCAATTCCAAATTGCTTAAGTTCACTGAAAAGTTTATTGTTTGGGTCTTACCCAGGCAGAGCAGAGCAAACTGACAGTGAGTGTATTTATTCTTCAGGGCTTTGGACAAAGCCAAAGTGCTTCAGTCTGCATGAGGACCAGGGAATACATATTTTGTAGATTACGACTTCTCCAAAGAAGACAAACATGGGTTACTGCCATGAAATATTCAGTATTTCACAACCACAGCTACCTCCTTAACTCATTTCTACAACAAAACACAGCAATGCACTTCAGACAATACCATGGATTGGTGTTTGCCTGGACTAAGTCCATTAACTCCAGTTTAAGCACTACCAAGTCTTACTACTTCTGCCCATTTTCTATCCAAATATTTTAAAGAATTCTTGGGATGTGGGTCTGTATGCTCTGGAATACATTATGAAAAGAGAGTATTTTTCTGATAGCTTTGGCAATATTTCTCCACACTACCAGTCGTGACAGGAACTTTCAGTTGTCTCCCAGACTTTTTCACAACTTATTTATATGCAGCTATTCTTAAGTCAATGCATTCCTCATGATTACACAGGAGACAGACTGGCAAATATCCTGTATGAAGTAATCAGTCGCAGTAACCATACTCATAATGGAACATGACAGGTCTTCACTCAGCGACTTTGCAAAAGCAGCTCTGTTATTTAGAACTGTTATTTTTATTTTTATTTTGAGTTTACACAGTAAGAGATTAAGCCTGAATTGTCCTCAGGCTAAATGAGCACAAAGTCTGTGTGCAGCTGGAGTATATGAAGCCTTGTGTGGCTGTTTTCCTCTGGGTGAACTGCAAATGACACCTACCTAGACAATGGAATCCAGCTTGAGCAAGGTAAAATCTCTCATGATTTTACCCAACTTTAAGTTATAAATATTCAGAGTATAGAATCATAGAGTCAGGGGACAGTCTGGGTTGTAAGAGACCTTATAGGTCATCTAGATCCAACATCCTGCCATGGGCAGGGACACCTTCCACTAGACCAGGTTGCTCCTAACCCCATCCAAGATGGCCTGAAACACGTCAGGGATGGGGCATATACAGCTTTTTTTATTTAAACCATGAACATGAAAAGCTTTATTGTCTTGGATCCAAAAATCTACCACTCTGCTCCACATGCAAAAATTTCAATTATGACTCTGTGCTGTAGAAAATACTAATGTATTTATATTTTGCATTACATAAGGTGGGGGGAGATTAAACAGAATGAGCAAGATCAAAATACTAACATAATTGAAAGAGAAAAATTAATCTCATTGCATCAAATTCTTGTGATAAAAGTACAATATGAATGCAAAAACACCCCGCCACATAAGGCTCAAATTGAGCTGCATCTGCAATGTGGTGAATGAGCATCATGTCAAATCCAGCAAGATTCACACTGCACTTTCATTCCACATCATTTCTTCAGGGAACAGCAGTGACAATATTCCTCATCTTTACGCTTATTCACAGCTCTTTACATGCACCTGCCTGCTCTCACAGGACTGCCACAAATCAGCACACTGTTAATTTTTACAGATGGAAGAGCACACAGAAGTTTCTGAGCTGGGCACAGCATCCTCCCTTGCTGCCAGGCCAGTGTTGCTTTCATGGACACGTTGATCCTGCAGGCCATGGTGCAGGGCAGGTTTCCCAGCTCCCTTCCCACAGCAGTGCAGAACCTGATACAAGCTGCCAAGCACCTCACGAGCTCTGTGCTGCCAGACCACAGCCCTACCATGACCCACAGAAGAGAACTGAAAACCAGCCTTGGGATGAGCCTATAGGATTGGACTCTTTTGGCATCCAGGGCACACCATTCCCAAACCTGGGAGAGAACTGAACTGGACCAGGAAGCTTTGGCTGTACCCACACCAAAACTTTCCTTCTCAGTGGTTTCTGCTGCTTCTTTGATCCCTTAGAAGCTGCTCCCAAAAGCTGCCCCATTCAGTGCTGTTTCTCCAGGCTGCTCACTTTGTCTCCTACCATTCAACATTTAAATGTGCTTCCCCTGAGGCGAGCCCCCTCTCTTTCCCTGCCTTGTTCAGGCAGGTCCATGCTCTCCTGCAGGCCCGAGGAACAGGCTGCAGAGCAGGCTGCAGTATAAACACAGCTGCATCTGCCATCTCCAAGGGAACTAATGCACAGACACTCACTCAGCTCCTCTAGCACAGTGCAAGAAGTGAACTCAGCAAACTTTTTAAAACAGCATTTCACGTTTTGATATCTTACTTGAGTTTATCATTCCATCAGCATGGGAGTATTTGCTTGACTGGCAGCTGACTGAAATTCATGCAGCCCCATTTTTAGGCTGCAGGAGTGTTAAGAAAACCATGAATACTAATACTTAATAGAATCTGCGTGCATGAACCAACACACTTATAATTATGACGCATCTGTGACACTATTTAAGCATTCTAAAGAGTGAGAAGTTGAACAATGCACAGATGGTTTACTTCACACCGAAAAAAATTCTTATTTTCATACTTCATGACAGTAGTTTGAATTCAGTGAAGCATTGTAATAGATAAGCTGGAATTGCTGACATTTGCAAGCAGTTAAATGGCTCAGTATTGAGTGCTGCAGGCACAAACTCCAGCTGACAAAATAGTTTCTCTCGAGTTTATTGGGAGGTTAATACAGGATGGATTGTGATGATAATGGTTTTCAGGTTCAGTCCTTTGTAAAAAGGTCAAGCCACAAGCACAAATATTCTATAGACCCCAGCATTGCCAGAGCCACTGCAATTTAGCAGCAATTGTAATTACAAATGTTGCATCTACAAGTGGAAGTAGAGGTCACAGGTAAAACAGCCTTTCCTGAGTTCTTGCTGAGCATGCTATATTTGTTCTTTCCTAAGTCAGGCTTAAAACAAGCACAGAATGCAGCCAGGAAGGCACAGTGCACAGGTGGATGTGGTTTGGATTTTTGGTAGGTTTTTTGTTTGTTTGCTTGCTTGCTTGTTTATTAATAAAATGCATCTCAGAAATATTAGCTACAAGTATTATTCAAGCCTCTACCTATCTAAAGGATTGAGTAGAATGTCCTGAGTTCTTGCTGAGCAAGCTATATTTTCATGACTGAAAATTACATTTTAATTATTGCTTGCTTTTACAATAATTTCTGTCTTCTGCCTGAGAAATTTCCTGACAGATTTTGACCAAACTGACATGTTTCTAGTCAGGTGCAGCTGTAATATTTTGCAATGAGAAAGTTCTCTTCAAAACATTCCCAGCCAGCTCTCCTTTTAATACAATTTGTTCATTTAATGATCAAGCTTTTCCGGTAACTCTAGAAACAAAGACATTGAAAGGCTCTGCCTCACTCATACTGTGTTACTGCTTTTTCTTCCTACCTGCAGCCACAGTTTTGTAGCTATGTCCAGAGAGTGGCTCTAGAACTTGAAGAGCTGCCAGCCTGAGGGACGTGCATTTAACAAGCAAAAATTAGGATATTAACTAGTCAGGCTTCAGCACACCACGGGCAATGGGCCAATATCACCGGAGACAGAAGGAAGTACTAGCAACTCTCTTACAAGTTTTAAGCACACAATAAATAGAAAGATTTGAGCCAAGATAAAAATATCACCTCTGTAGTCCTTGGCACAGGGAGAAGCAGAAGAAACAAATCTGGAAATCCTTGTAACTGTGGGAAAGTCAAATGACACTGGAACTAAAGAAAGAACAATTTCTTTCCCACCTGAATAGCCTTAAAAAGACAGAGAGCATCAGCAACTGCTATTCTCAGCCACTGGGAGCCAAAGCTGCTAAGTAGAAGCAGAAGAGAGGGAAAAAACCCCAAACTTTACAGCAGTTAGCACTGGACTTCCAAGGAGAACGAATGCACAACTTTCACACAGAAATTGCTACAGGGAATTTCTATTGAAATTTATGGTAAAGAATTGCTTAACACGATTTTAACACATTGAAGTCACATGATTCTTTAATCACATTAAGTGTGATATGAGTGAGAGTTCCTTACAGAAATGATGCATTAGAGGAAGCATAAACTAGACTAGAGGATTACCTACCTCACAGTATATAGGAGTAGCTGGCCCCTATATATGCCAGAAAAACATCATCTTTAGCTACACTTATGACAGGCACATCCAACATAGATATTCTAAACCCTGTATGCTACCACACTTGCACAAGTCACTCCTAGTGGTCTAGAACCACTGTTATTTTTCTAACAACTCTGTCTCTACTTACCTCCAACCCATCAGCCTTGTACTCACCCTAAAAAAAAATCATCTAGCGCCAAATGTGGATGATTGGTCAGTATCAGATATAGACCTTCCCCATGGGAAAATCTCTTTCATCAAATTTTAATGCTTGCTTCCAACCCTGCAGCTTCAGCCACAAAGCACAGACGATAAAATGAATCTCCATCATCATTAAGTGTACAATTTTGAAAGTTCAAGAGTGCCCATAATTCCATTTGGATTTCCATTTAGGATGAGACCACTGTTCCACAAATTACACTGCCTATCAAATACACAGCTTTTGTAAAGTGACACTAAATCTCATTTCCTAATACTGTCTCAGTGATCTCACGTTGTAAGTACAAGCATACAGACAGAGAAAAACAGGGAAGGAACTTTTCAAAACCCTCTTGATAATTCCATTATGCTGCTCTTTCTACAAAAAATACTATAAATTTGAGAAACAGACAATTTGCATCCTGGATGTCTATTAGCAAAGTCATTACAATCTCATTATTATATAAGATTACAATGTAAAAACAACTTCAGTGCAATGCAGCGGAGACCCACTGATGATCTTTCAGAATGAAATTATAATAAGCTTCCTCTGAAGATGAAATCACAAAGAAAATTGGACAGATTTAACTCAGCTCCTACAGCTTTTCAAAACAACATAAGGAAATAAAGATTGTTATTTAAATAAATACTGTACTATAGACAATAAAGCCCAGCAACATGTGAGCCAGGTACTTTTGCATTTTGTTTTTGGCCTGCCCAAGTGTTACCATTTCAGCGTCTATTCTGCAGTAGATGATGACATCTGAGCACAGCAGATCTCATTTGTGTGAGGTGAACATATGGCTGGACATGAACTACCTGAGTCCTGACACTCCAATCCACACAGACAGGAGAGCAGCACAGAAATACTGCAAAGCCCCAGTGAGCAGAGCTGGTGCTTGGCAATGCAAAGCACCTGTGTGAAAGGGTGCTCTGC
The DNA here is from genome assembly GCA_013398055.1 of Ifrita kowaldi. Taxonomy (NCBI): domain Eukaryota; kingdom Metazoa; phylum Chordata; class Aves; order Passeriformes; family Cinclosomatidae; genus Ifrita; species Ifrita kowaldi. The sequence goes on along the minus strand of VZRS01010052.1, from coordinate 611,470 downwards.
AAGGCAATATTTTCAATTGCTCATGGATCACCTAAATGTTTAGACCCTAACTCAACATAACTTCTACACAGATGTTTTGTTCTAAGCATGCATCCAAATTTCAGTACTTTTCCAAAAGTGGGTGGACATTTGTACTGGGTCCTAACACAGCTGGAAAAAATGCTGCATTTACATATTACTTCGGTCTGAGTAGGCAAATAATGTCTGGGTGATTTAACCATGAAAAGACTGTTATTGATGTAATATATTTCTTAGCCCTTTTAAAATAAGCCAATCAATAGTCCTTCCCTTTCCTCTCTGTCCCACTGGACTGCAATAGCAAGATTATTTTTTCTCCCAATATTCATCCTAGTTTTCCATTAGCTTAATATCCATCCTCTGACTAATCTTCGAAACAAACTACTCTCCTCTTCAGTGCTAGGATCCTCTAAAATGATTGTATGATAAAACACACTCTATACCTGTTGTTAATATATTTTTTCAAAGATAAACCCATGCTAAAGCCTAGATACTGCCACAGCTGAGGGAAGGGTTAGATGGACAGAGCTCAAAACAAACCTAATTCTTATACTTCTTTTTGGTCAGACCAGCTTCCAATTAATGTATCACGACCATCCACTGGCCCAAAATAGAGCAGAATTGGGACAGCTGTTATTTGAAATGCTAAAAAGAAGCAGAGGTGCTAACACAAAGCAATGCCTGTAAAAGCTACATTCACTTCACTGATTACAGAGAGAGAAGATTTGTGTGAAATGATAAACACCCAGATAACAATCTTCCATCCAACCATAAAATGTAGCTTATGCCCTGATGCAGCACTATCAATAAAGATAACGAACATCAGCAAAGGTCTGAAAGGACAGCATCGTGAATGTTGCTAAGAAAATGCTTTGGGCATTTTCAGCTAAAATATCTGCAGCAGGTGTATAAATAGAAAAGACAATTGAAGCTTAAATGATTATTCCAGAACTAAGGTTTGCTCTTCCAAACTTTTTCTAGGAGAAGTTGCTATACGAATACAGTATATGTGCTAAGACATAACCCAAGAAGGTATGCAAAAATAAATAATGCACTCCGTGGTTGACAAGGTTATTCAAGCACAGTCGTTGTCACAAATCCTGCAAGTCATCACATTCAGTGCTCTCTTCTAGACATCCCAGATAACTTCAGACATCAGCTCTGAGTTTTCTGAGTAGTCACTATTTCATTAAAAAAAGAAAAAATGTTGAATGTCAAGTTTAAAATTGCAAATCATGTCCCAGCTGAATATTTTACTGAGAAGGTCAGCTGGAATGCTCAAATCCACCCCAAATCATCATGAACAAGTGCCAAAAATCACAAATGTATCCCATTCAGCTGCCAACAGTTTCAGCTGGCACTGCACATCTTGGTCACAATACAAAAATCCGTGGTATGGGAAGTGCTGACAGTGCAGCACAGCCAAAATAATAACATCTATCAGTATCACAGGTCTAGCAATCTGCAGAGTAAGTGCTACGTCTGTTCAAAACCTCATGCTCAACCTCAGATCCCAATCATTAGAACCCAGGCTGGAAGAAGATTAGGAAAAGTATTTGTCACCACAGAAATGCCTCCAGATAATTTGGAGCTACAGGGAGCATCATGGATGTGTCATAATTTCCTATAAATCACCTGTACTCAAGAACACTGCCCACATTAGACTGTGCTACAGTTGCTGTATCCTTGTGTTCTGCTGGGGCTTGAGGTCCCAGGCCTGCATGATTTATTCCCTTATTATGCTTTTCCTTATCTCTGTACTCAGTCCAAGCACGTTCAGATGTTTGCATCTGAACCCTGGAACACACAGAAACCTTTGCAGGACCAAGAAAGGACAAATTAATGTACTCTTATTGGTAGCCCATGTTTTTTTTAAACAGATCCTGGCCCAAAGATGCAGAAAAGTGGAAAAGCTTTGAATAATGTTTTCAGTGTCACACATCTGTCGCTGTTCAGTGCATAAGAAAAAGTCGTGCTGGGAATCCATGGAGATTGAGACATATGGTTTGGCAGCACCATCATAAATTCCTGTTACCACATTAAACTAATTGACTTTGAAGAAGGAAAAATAATTAGGAGATAGAGAATTCTCATGGTAGAAAAATGCATAGCATTAATGAGCATTGCTACTTATTGCTCATATTCCTGCCTGTCTATTTTTGATCTACAAGTGCTCTATTGCACACTAGCTGGAACTGCTACATAAAAATGTAAGAATGAAAAACCACTTTCTCTAACTTCTATCAGATCATTCAGAATAGAAGTAGAGAAGATGACAGCAACACAGATCAGACAAAGAAGATGACAGCAATACAGATCAGAAAAGAGATGACAGCAACACAGACCAGAAAAGAACAGGAAATTGCAGGATATGATGAAGAGTAAAAGAGGGACAAAGTAATTCACCAGTTAAGGAGACCTAGGAGGCCTCTGGATGTTTCGGAGATTGTGCAAAATAGAGAAGCAAAACCTAGGCTCGGGACCAAGCCTGCATATGAGAAAGAAGTGCAGTGTCTCTGCCTGCCTGCTGACAGGGCAGGTACAGAAAGCAGCAGATAAGCATCTTTACAGTCTGAAGGGGTTCTGGTCATGTTGTCCTGTTCTCAGAATCCTGGAGCAAACCTGATGACCTTACTGAGCTACTTTGGTGCCACTGAGCCCTCTCCCCTCAGGTGACAGTGGTCAGGAACAGCTTCAGTGAAGTCAGTGGAAACACTGCAGTATGGCAGAGTGGTGAGTTCAGAGCAGATCAAATGTATGGTCAGGAATGGAAACTTGGGAGGGAAGTATCACAGAAGCCTGGTTGAAGTCAAAGAGAAGCTGCAGCCTTCACTTCAGGCACCACATGGCACTCAGCTCCTGTCTGGGAACACAGGCACAGGCAGTCAGAGAAGCAGAGAATGAGAATCACTCTCCTGTTCTGCAGGCAGAGGCCTTTCCCAGGTAAAGCAGAGCTAGCAGTGTCCCCTTCCCTCACTGCCAGTACAGCCCCAGGGCTCTACACCACAGCTTAGTTAATACACTGAAGGTCTCCCAGAAAACTCCTCTCCCCCACACAGGACTCCCTGCTCTGGGACTAACGGGTCTTAAAAAAACCTGATCCTATTCTTAATCTACATAAGGCACAGCTTAAGTGCTTTGAAGCCTCCCATTTTGAAGTGAGAAAGGGAGGGAAAGCAGGACAAGGAGGAAAGAGTTGTAGGAGTCACTGGGGCCATGGAGAAGCTTATCAGGACACATTCAGCTGACGTGGCCACAGATTACCCATCCAGAAATGCTGCTAGTGCTATTTTCTCTGATGGTTGTGGCCAAAGGGAGATTTTGATACAACAGAACAAGAGAGACTGTGGAAGAAAGAGATTACATAGACCTTTCCTACCCTGCGTGCACAGGGAGGACAACAGTAGCATTTTTCTTGACTTTGGTAGAAGTGAGATCATCAGTCACACTGCGATTCAGACAAAGGAAAAGTGGGGGATCAGGTAGGAGGGAGAACATGCACACATTAAAAAATTACCACTCGAGCACAAGACTTAACCGTGTCCTTTCTTCTACCCAGTACAGAGCTTACGGAGTAAAATAGGAAAGACCAGATTAGATTAAATTGATAGACTAATAAAATATGTAATAATTACTAGAATTAACAAAAGCACTTTCCTAGCTGGGCAGGCAAAAATGGAATTTGGGATTTTCGTTGTGTAACTGAATGAATTTTTAAGTTAAGTCTCACTTCAGGCATGCAAACCCCATCATTTTCTGCTTACATTATGCCTACAGCAAAAATAGCAAACCAGAAAATTATTTTTGCAATATAAAAGCTCCCTCAAGGAAGACACTGCTAATCTGAGCTGCTGTGGAAACCAAAGGCAGATTTAGAAGTACTGTACATGGAAACAATGACAGTTAAAGGAATGGCCTCAATGAAGTGATAGATTCTTCCCTGTCCTGCCCCAGTGACACAAGAACAACAGAAATTGTATTTCTCAAGAGTCTGGGATCCAGCTGCTTGCTACTCTGAAGTTTTCAAGAAGCAGTATCTCCTGGGATGATTTTACTTTTGAATGACTAGAACTGCTCTGCTACTCTTTCCCTGCTTCCAGGAGCAGCTGGGTGCCAGTTAACTGCAGCTGCTCTCCAAGGCTTGCTGAACTCAAAGAAGCTACAGGCAATGTCTAGGTCTTGCTCACAAACGGAGGTAAGTTCCACTGAACTTACAGCCAGGACCTGCATGGTGTAAGCCAAGATCAGGAATGCAATGGGGAAAGTGTTCCTGCAGCAGATGTGGCAACACTCAGGAGGACTCCGAGAAGAACAAGAGCTCCCACTGCAGACAGCCACTGGGGAAGTTCAGCAGCAAAAGTGCAGCTGCAGGCAGTTACAGTGCCTTGAGCTTTACAGTGTTGGCAGAAAAAGAGAGAATTGTTGCAGGGTAAATCCGTGAGGCCTCATTTTCATCTCACCTGCTCTCCTTCCATTTCAGTGAAGTTCTGGATTTAAACCAGGGGTAGGAAGAGCAAAATCTGACTGAGAACAACTATTTCCACTAGATGAGCCAGTAGGAACCATTCCAGTCACTTCTGGCCCATCTGGGACCTTCAGTGCTTTCTGGTCTCCAATAGTTACTTTTCCAAATGTGCTAGGAAAGTTTCCTAGGACCTGTCATCTACTGAGCTAAAAGCTTCCAGCACTCCCTGAGGCTCAGTTAAACTGGGTACAGAAGTGGACATGGATTTTTAGATGGCTCCTAAACTCTTTAGATCTATAGTACTATTATTCCTGGTAGATGATTTTATAACATGATTCAGGACTTCATGAGGAATTGCTCAAAACCATACAAGATATTATTAGCATATGTCACAGCTGGAAACTTCCTTTTACTGTGCTATTTTCTAAATGTGAGATTCTTCACTGTTGCTCTATTTTCAGGAGAGCAGAATTTTTGAGGGATCTTGGAAAATCTCATATTTGACAGGAAACAGATTTGTCCAGGATATTTTTTCCACCAAAGAATTAAAGCACACAAATTCCCTTCTCAACATAACTCTTCTTTCATTCCAGAAAAAAATTCAAGATTCTTATTAAAAAAATCCACACGGGTATACAGACAAAGATCAACTCAAAGTACAAGTCATCACCATAAGTCAGACACCAAGAAATCACTCTGTCAGCTTTAAAAGCAAATAAATTTATCTTGGTAGAAGTAACCTTCATTGCCAAGGCAAACTGGTTTTTTACTAGTCTTTGGAGATATTTAATAAGCAGTATGTACCCTTTTAAAATCCTCTTACACTGTCAACATACATTTCATAAGGCCAACGAGGCAAAAAGAAAATCATAAAATGTCATTAGAGTATTGCCAGAATCTCTGCAGATACAAAATTTGCAAGACTTGCATATCCAGACATAATACAATCAGCAGCAGCAACACAGTTAGAGCACAGTACTCAGCTCTGCAGCTGCTTCCCCCTCCATAAGGAAATGGAAGGCAGACACAGAATTATCACTTCCTTCCTTCTGCTTACTAAAATAAAATGTAAACTCCAGAAACCCTGGTTTCTGGATTATAAGAGTCCAAGGAAACAAAAAATCCAAGACACCAAATAAAACCCCATCCATTTTCTGGACACAGAAATGGTTCAGAGATCAAAATATGATTCATTTCAAGACTGGAGCATTGGTTAGACATACTGGTTAAATATATGCTTTTCTGCCAGAGGCTTCCTTACGTGTCTCTGTTTCTGATTGCTCTGAAAGAAGATTCCTTAGACAGACTACTTTGGCAATGAAATTAGTCCTTAAAGTCAGTATAAATCAAATACAAATTAAACATGGAGCAATGGAAGGAAACGCTGTTCAACTGATGATTGGGTTTGCAGTGCTCAGGTTGGAGCTGCTGTTTGGGAGTATCCACAGACCAGCTACAGCCCTGCCTGTAGCTGAGCATGTAGATGAGGGGCTGTGCCAAGCTCTGGCATCACCAGCACTGCCCTGTGCCAGCTGCTGTGATGTCTTTGCTGCACTGCAGACACAGCTGGGGCTGAAGGGGCCATGTGCTGCACAGCGTGGCACCTACACTCCCCACTTAAGTCTGGTCCACAGGAGAAATGTGAATTTCTGAATCTCTCATGTAACTTTTCATGCTTGGCTTGGACAAGTACCTGTTTCTTTGAGTATATAACTTAGCTCAGTTTGTAAGGATCCCTCATTTTTTTCCTTCCAAAGTTAAGTTTGCCCATGTGAATTTTCCTCCCCATCAAATGCAGTTGTGAAAAATCATCGTGTAAAGGGAATGCATCACCCCACACAACCTGCAGAGCTGTGGTAGCCCTTTTTTCTTTGAATTGTGCCTCTGAAACCTGTTCAGCTCAATGCACATATCTGCAGACAGCAAACACACATTGTATACCCCCCTCGAGATTTAGCTTTTCTTTCGTCTTTATTGTTAACTTAGTGAGACTAAAAGCTTACTCTTTTTTTTTTCTGTGTAAAAGGAAACCATAAAACCTAATTTTGCCCCAAAACTATATAAACATTTACATGCAGCCTCTTTAGCCTAATAAAAACATTAATGAAGCTGAGTTTCAGCATCTGTGTTTGATTCTCTCACTTTGTCACAGCTGACATAGTTTTTCTAAACACATCATTTCTGCCTATTCATAAATGAAAAGAATAGGGTTCCTATGAGAGCTGTGCATGGTAAAAGATGACAATTTGCTGACTTACTATTACTCCAGCAGATGAGGTTGGTTGTTTGTATTTACCTCCGTGCAATTAGATAACAAACCCAAAAGGAAAAGAAAGGCCCTGGAGATCTACACATGAACTACCTGATTGGCTGCACTGCCCCTAAAACCAGAAGAACCTTCAAAATGGAGTGTGAGCCTTTTTCTCACACAGAAGCTTTGGCATTTTGGCTATCTTGTTTATATACAGGCAACTGTCCCCAGTGTGTATGCACAGGATTAGATCAGAAATTCCTTATTCCTGCATAGGAAACCAATCTGATAAAAGGCAATCTAATTCTATTTTAATTTTACTAATTATGAACTGCACAACTACCAATCTGTCATACAAGTGTATTTGTAAAAATATAAACTAACATTTTTTTGCCTACACAGACTTTGTTCCTGGTATGAAAACTCATGCATGCAGAGAGTCTGTAAGTGCTGTTCTGAGAGGAATGATCTATTCAGTTCCCAAATTATTCCCTACCACTATCAGTCTTAGAAGTCCTGCTTATCCACATATTCAAATTGCACCTGCCATCCTTATGACCACTTTTCTTCTCACATGTGAGGATACACAATTTCAGAAGCTTGAGGTCCCTCTGGGATTGGCATATGGAGTTACACGAATAGATGGATCTGAAAACAGTTCTGTTCATGTGGCTGTGGGAAATCTCACACATACTGCTGCCTTTGGAATTGCACAAGTTACAGCATAGGGATCACACATAACTGTTTTCATAAAATCAGAAGGAAAGAATTAGAGCAGCCTTACTGATATAAAAGCTGATGGCAACATGTCCTCCAGGTGCAGAAAGGAAAGTAATGCTAACTTGAGAGAACACTTCGCTTGACAGTAAAGGCTGAGAAAGAAATAATCGATCTTCTCTCCTCTCCATCAAAAATTCAGCTGCTGAGTGGTTTTGTGAGGAAAAGAAGGCAGTGAAGTCCTCTGTTTATTCCGAACAGAAGACAAGAAGATGTTACTTCCCTTGCCCAAATTGCTCCCTTTGAACCTCCCAAAAGAGCCACATCCCTCTTGGGCTGTGAGCAATATTGTCTTTCTGCTTTACTCTTTGGTCTTAATGCCAATGTAACCAAAAGGACACAAACACCCAAGTGTCTGCCACAGGTAAGGTTGATGTCTACTGTGTACCACACCCAAGTTATTGTCAAGCAATACTGAGCCCCATAATCACTTCAAACAAGACTATAACCCAAGCAAAGAAAAACAAGCCAACACCAGCAGTTGAAGACCAGATTCTGAAGAACTTCTTGTCTTGTGAGAGAACTACAGCACACAGAGTGAGAAAAAGAAAGCAGAAATGTTTGAATAGTTTGAGTACCTAAAATGTAAGGAAGAACATTATGGAAGACAAATATAACAGGAGGCACTGTCACTCGTCAAACCTTCAGGAGCAGTTATTTTGTATCTTCTTCACTTTATAACCACTTCATATATCTGCTCTGTGGAGACACCCTCCCTACTTCTCACCTTCTTCAGGCTCCTAACAGAATGAACCAGGTAGAGAGAACCAGTAACTGGATTTGTCTACAGTACCCAAGCCTGCTCTGTACAGGAAGGGAAAAAAATAAATAGGACACTGGGAGAAGAAGCTGAAGGGAAGTTCAGGAATTAGGCTTCTTTTCAATCCCAGGTAGAAAACATGTCAGCTTTCTCTGCTTCTCAGTCTTCCTCAGTATCCAGTAAAAAAAAAAAAAAGATGCAAACTACAATTGTCAATCACAAGAGAACAGCAATGGGAAATACCCTTTACACAGCTTTTAGAGTTCTTTAGTCTAAAGGCAAAAGAACACAGCATGAAAAAGTGCTTTGGACTGTTGTGTAGACTAAAATGTGGACTATATCCCTGTAAATCCTTATCTTTCATGGTGCTTCTATATTGACAGTGTAAGCCTACAACTTGGGCTATATCACAGGAGCAGCCGCCCTCAGTTTGCCTTCCTGTCCTGCCTGCCATGGTGCAGGACTCCCCAGAGATGTTATGCTGTTTGCAGAGCAGACTAAGCACACAGTGTGAGCATGATCCCTGTTAAAAACAGGTTGCTGGAATTGGCTTTTGCACAGGATAATTAATCCATGAGAAGAGTTGTGGTTAATGTGTAATGCTGATAGTTGCTGTTCACTTGTTATAGGATAATGAATTTGTTGTAAGTAAATAGATGCTTTGAACAGTTAATGTTATGTCAAGTTAATATCTTTGTTTTCCCTATAACTGAAGTTAATAATAGTTATAGTTTACATTAACATATTTCAGTGATGGAGAAGCTGGGAATATTCTCGAATGCTGGTGATGTAATCGAAGGAGGAGTTTGAGTGAAATTTTAGCATAAAAGGGGTACATGCAAGAAGATCATTGGGTGAAGACCAAACCTATGACAAGACCCTAGACAACAGGAAGCAAACAACGAGCCAATTGAAGGGACTGACTCAATACCCAGCCAATCACTTCGGCCCTGGGGGAGGGCATAGGGGAGGTGATGGGTATAAAATACAGCACAGTGCGTCATGGGCCTCGAGGGTGTCTGGTTACAGGCTGAGCTGTGCTGGGTCCTGTGCTTCGCTGTGTGTAATGGCAGATAGCCAACCTGAGCCTCTTATCGTTGTGTTTTGTTATATTAATGAATTAATAAATTCTTCACAATTCAAATTGTGAGAGGTCATTTCTCAATATCCCCCTGTCCTGCTCACCCCTGCAGGCAGGCATTCAGCCCAGGATGCCCTGAGAGAGGCCCTGAGTCTGGCTCACACACAGTTGCACAGAGCCTCGTGTGCAGCGAGTGAGGAATTGCTGGCAGGGCTGGGCTCAAGCACAGCCTTGGGCCCACACTTGCTCTGCAGCTTGGATGTACCCTGCTGACAGCCCTGAGCCACCACTGTCATTGCAACTTCATTTAATTTATACCAGCTTCATTATACTCTGCTGTAGAGTTGTCAATCAAAATGACAATCGGTCCATTAAGGCTGCCACCAGTCAAATGCAATTTTGGATAACTCAGAGGAGGTGAACTCACTCACTGTATGAATCCTGACAAATTGGCTATCACTTCCTTCCTTCCTTTTGTGTTTTTCAGGTTTTTTTAAGTCACCATGTGAGCTGTTTCTTGCATTTCTAGTAATCCTATTAACTTCCAAAGTGATGCAGCATGGGAGCCCAGTCAATCAGCCAGTCAGTGAGAATTAATGGCCAGTGGAAAGGCTTCCTGTGACAGATTGAGCTTTCATGCAAAGAAAATTGGAAATGCAAGTGAAAGAGTCAATGGAGTAAGCGCAGTAGCCTGCGGCCCTACCAACAACTGAGAGAAAAACATCTACAAAACACACAGTACAGCTCACTGCAATAACCTGACCCTGAGATCATGTGCCAAGCGGATTCCTCAGGCCGCAGAAAAATAAGGTCTGATGTCAACACATTGTTACCAATCTCAGGTGGAGCTGCTTACTCATCAGTGGGATGAAGCTGGGGGAAGGAAAAGATGAGGCACTACATTTTGGAGATCTAAACCATCTCCAAGCCTTTTATATAAAGGCTTGTGAAAGGACACAGAACACAGAGTCCTTCACCACAACTCACTCTGTGTCTGCTCACCTCTATGTCAGTTAATAGAAACAATGGCAGTTTTTCTAGCAGAACACACGAGAGATAAATGCAAAGTTTCCCTTCTTTTGGCACCAAACCAGTGTTTCATCATCCAAGATCTGAGATGGAACTTCAAGGCCTCAGTCAAACTGAAGGGCTAAGGCAATTTGATTGCAACTCTCTAGTCCTCTGCATTTGAAGCAAAGCTCTTCTAGTTTTGGCTGCTTGAGGCATTCTGCTTCTATAAAAGTTTTTCCAATAGAAAAGCAAAAATCTCCAAATCCAAGAGGTGGTTCTGGAAGATAATCCTCCTTGCAATAGGAGTAATGGGAACAAACCTAACTAGTTCAGATGCACAAGCCCGTCCAGGAATGCTTGAAAGCCAGGATTTGGTTGTCTGCAACAACAGAGGATAAGGTGTATTGGTTTCCCAGGGTCACATGTAGGCAGACCACAGTCATACAAGAGCTTTTACTGTCACACAAAAGCAAAGAGAAACACAACTGACCTCATTCTGAGCCTGCAACACTGTTCTTTTATAATTTGTGATGCTTGACGCTCTGCATTAAAGCAGTGCACATAGTACCAAGAGCACAAGGATCAGCCTTTTCACTCTCACAAATAAGATTTTCTTGGTCCTGTAATGAAGAGAAGCAGATAAAGGCTTGTGATGCTCTTTAGTCCTAGGTGCCACCTGCATTATCCAAATGTCACACTAACTACTCACTTGTATCAAAAATGCATCTGGGGAAAAATTTATCACTGACATTGTCCAATATTCTTTGATTCTGTAAACCAACTATACACGGGTGTCTTCTCACTGAGTTACTTCTGAAGAGATACACTTGTATCCAAGGGAAAGTCTTCACCACAATACAAGCCAGCCAATAATAAACATGTTGGGGGAGGGAGGTTGTTTCTGCACGTTCCATGTGATTTCCAGCAAGAGATGTAAATATTCCACTTCTGGAGCCTAATTTCTGTAGGACTGAATCAAATTACCTTTTGGAAGAAGTGACTTCTGGCTAGCACTCTACTTAATTCATTCTGTCAGCGTGTACTTTAGTGCTCTGTGTGGGAGACTGACTTTGTCCAAGACTGATGCTCTCTACTCTATAAATTGAATCCACTGATGCATAATTGAGCCCTTGACTGTATCAAGCATTTGCTTCACCAGACCCTCTTCCTGCTTACTTGCTATATTTGCTCTGTGAAAAATATGCTCTTTTCATTCTGGGGAATGAAAAATTGAGAGATATGCTGAGCATGCTTGGAGCCCTGCAGAAGTAGGTAGCATTTGATATGTGTCAAGTAACACCTTTGATTTCTATTTTGCTAGTTCTTTTGTTTTTTACAACATGTTTTTAAGCAAATCTTGTTGAAAGCAAGAAACAGTTAGTGTTTGTGTTGAAACAGCAATTATTCTGGTTTAGGAAAGATGAGAACCAGGCTCACTCCATAGCATCCTGTAAATCTGTGTATATGTTACGAAGCTTACAAGGCTGCTCTTGGGGAAGCAACCCACAGTCTGGAGCCTTTTAGCAGAGCCCACCCAGAATTTGGTGGTGCCCATTGATTGTACAGCACACATAGCACCCACCCTGTCACACACTTCAGATACTTCATCTTCAAAATGAGGGAACACATTTTTACTTGATGAGTGAGTGTCCCACGGGAAGGCCAGTTTGCTTTTTCCTCTGTCAGTGCTCACTAACAGCATATCAAGATTGGTTTTTAATCATTCAGAGAGAAGCACAGAACAGCAAGATTGCCATTCTAAGTGCCATTTGTCTCTCTGTTACTGAACTTCCAGGCTTTGTTCCAAAGATATTTGAAAGATGTTAGGAAGCAGCTGCTCACAGCTAATGTTGGCTGACAGGCACAAGTGTCTGAGAACACCAGCCTGAGCCAGGTGTGAGCAGCCCCAGCACAGAGCCCTACCCCACAGACTGTGCTGTGTCCCACGACTGCCCCATAAGGATTGCCTGCGCTTGGTTGTAATTCCAGTATCTGCTGAATCTGAACTGTCAGAAAGCTTGCCTGCTTTTCTGTGTATGCTGAAATGTGGAAAGGCACCAAAGTGCCACTAGCACCATGCAAAATGGATGAGATAACAAGAAAAGAAGAAACAAAAATCAAATTTTAGCCAACACACGTATTTGGAGAAGCATATTTGTGGCCAAATATCACCAGACCTTTTGACAGAGGGGTCTGTATGTGGGTCAAGAGGACAGAACAGCTTGAAGTAGTGGTACAGGAAAGTCAGACCATTACTGTGGGGAATGCTTGTAACATTCCTTAAACTCTTTTTGCTGTAACCAGGAACTATGTGACTGTGTTAGCCTGGAACAGAAAAGCTTATTCTACAAGCATAACATAGTTGCACCTCACTTGGATATACTGGAAATTCTGCTAAAACCTTTGAGGATATTGTTAATCTTTCTTGGCTTAATTTACAACAGCCTCGTAATTCTGGAGAATTTCAAACCTAGTGTTTGAGAGAGAGGACAGTGCTGAGGTTACCAACTCCAGTGCAGTTTACCAACTTGATTAAAAACTGTATTTGCCCCAGACTTTCTGCATGATCTGGCCAAGCTGCTCCCTGCCCATCTTGCACAGAGAGAATAGTCTTCCTCCACCAATTGGTGTCCCCAAGTGGGACACTACAAATGGATACATCTTGGAGCAGGGATGGTGTTCCAGAATACACGAGAGCACTCAGTCCAACAGGATTTGATTTTAAACCTCTGATTTTAAACCACTTTAAACCAAACAGTGTGTCATAATGTATATAACAGCAATCACCTCTGGACAGGGGAATTTTCTGTTTGACAAATTTCTGCTTCTCAGCAGCACTCATCCCCACTAGAAGACACGATCTAGAACCTTTGCACAGGAAATAAAAGAAGTCATAACAAAGAAAATTGAACAATGAGTAGAAATAATTTCAAGTAAAGCAACCTGTAGCCAAACTTCTGGAATAACTGTGCTGGGAATTCTATGTTGCACATACAGAAGTTTGTCATCATTGTACATTCTCAGGTTTCCTTTGTCAGGTTTTATCAAGAATGTATCTGTGGTATTTTTACAACACTGATGTCACTGGCACGTGTAAGCTATCTCATGATTGTCATTCATAACAAAATGGGGACAGGTTGTTACAAGCTTAACTTTTTCTGGAAGCCCTTGGGTTTCTTTGCACTAGTTAGGCAGATTGCTTTTGACATGTGGGTTGCACTTGCAGATGCCAGTCAGAGAGCAGCAAAGAGCTTCAGAGCAGTCTCTGTCATCCCTCCAGCTCTAGAGGTCACTGCACAACAACGATTACACTCAATACTGGATCCAGAGCCTCTGACTCACCCATAGCTGAACAGACCCTGTGGTGTCACAGGGCAAGGCCCACATTCTTAAGTTTTTCAGGTTCTCCCTGAATGTATAATTAATATCACATTCTGGACCTTGGTTTATAGTATTCTGCAAATAAAGCATATTCAAATGGCATTCAAATGAAGGCTGCTATAAAAAATAGTAAGAGTACTACCTGATAATACAAAGTTTTACATTTTCTGAATTTTTTGAAAGTAATAGTTGTTTTTTGGTTGGTTGGTTGGTTTGCTTTTTAATGAGGTTACTGCAGATAAGCTTTCTGCAGGTGTAAACTGTCCTGCCTGGCATAACTGTAGATCAATATGTACCAGGATGCTAGGATGTGATTTCCAAGTCCTGGAGCACAAAGGAGTAAATTATTTGCAAACATATCGTGTAAAATTTGGCTGAATTACAGTGCAGGAAATCTGTTCCCAAGCTTTTAAAAGCCCAGTAAAGGTCCTTGTGAATGATTTAATGCCATCCTTTGCTTACTCTGTTTTCACCTTACAGAACTGCACAGGAACCAACACAGCAGCAGTCGGTGGGTGAAATCAGATGAGACCTTTCCTAAGAAGGCTGAAACATAATCAGCTCCATTCCCCATATTCAAAAGTAGTGGTGAATATGATACCCCACCTTAAAGTCTGTGTACACATAGGAGAAGAAACATTCACATGAGTCTCAGAAGCATTTGGAAAGATCCAAAGAAAAAAAAGCAAGTTTCCAGTTTCCTCAAGTATCTTTCCACTGTGTCTGCTATGATGAAGATGGACAGTCCTGATGCATTATTTACAATGCTGTTGGGAATGCCCCAGAGCCAAAAGGAAGCAAATTGTAGGCAAGAGAACTGCTGGGGCAGAGCTTGTCCTGTGGAGACACAGTGAAGAGCTGCCCAGGTGGGGCAGCCATGGCTTCCCATGGCACCACAGCAATGCAGGCACAGGTGAGGCTTTTGGGGGGTAACAGAATTATTCTTTCTGGAAAGAATCCAATACTTACGAAGCAAGATATTTCTCAAAGGCACAAAGAAGCATAAAGGCTCAGCTCCCTCCATTAACTATTCTAACTTTCCATTATTTCCTTTATTTCATGAGCCTATCAGTCACACATTATGACCCTCTTTCTTCTGCAAAACAAGCCTCTTCCCTGACCAGACTTTCCTCTCCAGCTTTCTTCCTAAGTTGGCCTCTTATAATTTACTTCCTTCCATGCTCCATGCACCAGCTCTCACCTCTTTACTCAAATCCAGCATTAGTCTCTCTTCTTTCAAATCCACCATGTCAAATACCTCACAGGAAAATGCTTTCAGATCAGCCCCAAGTTAAAAAAGCACTCTAATATCATGCCTATAAGTTGTCTTTTCCTCCATGTTGCAATGCATCAATATCCAGTTTGGCAAGGATCAGATGCTGCAATGGTTTTTGGTGTTAGTGCGATGACAAAGAACAGCTGAAAGCATCAACAGAGGCTGTACCGCTCACAGAGGGGCATTTAGATTTTAAACTCAAGACAACAGGAAACATCCACCTTCCTCTGGCACAGCATCAAGAAATCTGCTGGCACTTGACAAAAAAATGCAATAACAACAGCAGCAGCAGCAGCAACTTCATCAATAGGGACCAGCCTGGGCTTTTGTGCCTCTTTCTGCCTTCCCTGTGCCTGAGAACCTGGTGGGAGATAAGCCCTGAGGCAGCATCACAAACTGTGAGTAAAAGGCTGAGGATTCTAAGGGTAAAGCTGAAGGAAGGGCACTTTGTACATGTGTGAGGACAGGCCTAGCACAGAGATGTCCAATTCTCAGCCAGGGCATCCAAGAGCTGCTGCAACAACCAACAATGCAGAGAACTCTCCTTTGAGTGCTCAAATATTTTCAGCCTTGGGCTATTGAGAGAAGATGAATGTCTCCTTCTGTATTTCCCTACTTAATTTCTTATTTTCAGGTGGCTCTTTTGAGACATGGTGCCTTGGTAAATAAAACAATATAAAATATTTCAGTAGGACATTGCAAGGAATGAATGACAGAACAATAACTTAAGGCTAGTACATAGTTACTTCTCAACCATGGCCCCAGAAGGAAAGCTGGAACAAGTCACAGCACTATAATTCATGCTCTCAAACTACTATGGGCTGACTGCACACTGAAAGTTGTAAATTATAGACAAATATTTTAATGCCAGTAGCCAATCCAGATTTATTCGCTACTCAGTTATTTGTAGTTTTTTCTGTACAGGTCTGTGAGAGGTTGATGTAGAGCTGCAGGGTATTTTGAAACTGGAAATTTTATCAAGCCTATGTATTTGGGTTCTGAGGTTTTTTAATTGGTATTTTGACAATAAAGAAATATTTGAACCTGTAAGTGGGAATTTAAATCTCTGTCTTTATTAAGTGACCAAATGTGATCAAAAGGGCCGGCAGATGACATTCAAAGCCTCCCAAGCATAATCAAGACCTCACCTTTACCAATTGTTTAAAAAAAACCCCAGACAAACAAGTACGTGGGAAGACAAACACATTAGATGCTAGCTCTATTGCTACTGCCTTAAAAGCATAAGGATCCCAGCCTTACTGACATTTCACTCCTCAAGATCACTCCAGGGGTTTACTTTCAAGTGAACTAGATGAACAAAACCAGCATATGATGAAAAGTCTGCATCTTAGGAGCAGGTGCAGCTCCTGCTCTGAAGGGGTCATGTCAAAGCTGAATGGGCATTTGAAAGCCTGCAGCTCCAGTGAAATGAAGCTTTAATGTTGCAGTTCACTCTTAGCAAGTCATTCTGGTGAAATCTGCCAAAGCTTTTTAAGTGTTAGGGCATTTCTGCATGTTGATTAGCAGCCAGGAGCTATAAGCATGAAAATGCCATTTGAAACACTCATAGCATAATTTGCACATGTTTGTTGCAAAACCTAATCAGGATTGCAGTGCTTGAGACAGTATTGAAGGCAAGTCATAAACTTCTTCAGCGAGAAGAAATGTCCAGCATTTTGCAGGAGCTGGGTAAACATTAGTGCTAAAATAAGAGTGCAGTCCAATTTAGGTTCTTACATCCACAGAACTAACACAAGTCCATTTACATTCAGAAAAGAAATATTGCACTCTGGAGTTTATCTGTTATGTGACATATGAAAATGCTGCCTAATGAGGACTGACCTAGTTTTAGAAATGGAGAGAGCACCCTCTGTTTGCTTCTCCTTTCACTGCTCATTAGCAAGTCCCTTCCCCTCTGACAGCCCCTGACCAAACCAGTACAACACATGGCTGATAATGCCATCTTTTTCACTATTGCTTAAGGATTTCATTGGTAACAGTAACTCTGAATTCCCCAGGGGAAAACAGGCACCACCACCAGCCTCCCCTGCACCTGAAGCTCAGGAGCTTCTTGATACTCATCCTCATAGCAGGGGCCAGAGGAGTGTTCAGAACTCCTCGCTGGGCAACCTGTTTGAAGAGTAGTTACTTCAGCAACATTAATACACCATAAGGAGGAGACAACACTGCGAAGAAAATTAAAATATTTTTCTGATTGCTTTGAAAATCCAGTTCCAATTAAATATCATTGACACTGGGGGGAGAAAAAAGGATCTGCTTGTCTCAAATGGCTTCTAAATTAGAAGTCTGAGAGAGGCCTCTCACCCAGGCAGATTTAATGAAATACTATTTCAGAAGCAGAGATCATGACTGCATAGCAAAAGCACTTCATCAACGGGAATCTGACTCATAAGGCATCTACATCCTAAACAGAAAAGATATAGCCAAGGTCAAAGGGGAAATGAAAGCTGATGGGGTGGAGGCAGAGTGCCCATACTCATGCTTCAGACTTGAGCCAGTTCTACTGATGCCATGATGACTTTTTGCGTTTTCTTTCACACCCCTTTTATATACCTTTTATAGCTTTTTGTATTCTTAGTGTTTTTTATCCTACATTCTTAGACTTATTTTGTTAAGCTAGGAGACTAAACATCTCAGAAAGGCCCAGAGACCAAGGTCCTCTCCAGAACACATTTTGTAAACTAAGATAGGACCATCCAGGGGAAGGTTCCTTGGGGAGGGGGGCTCACTCCAGCCTCTCATTGGGGAATCTTTGATAGATGTGCTAAATAGTAAGATCTATAATGCTATATCTGATCTATCGTGTGTGTGCATTGCGGTGTGCATTCCACCTGGACATGGTGCACCTAAGGATCCTTAAAATAAATACTGAGGTAAAACCCCTTTTTCCCTTCTAACCATGTTTGATTCTTGATTTTAAGACCAGGAAAAGGCATGACTACAATTGGTGTCCTGACTCTGCTCAAGCAGTCCTGAAAGGCTACTGCTCACTGCATCATCTTCCTTTAGCTAGTCATGTGTGGATTAAACTAAACATCTTAAAAGCAATTTCTGAATTAAAAGCCTTTTTTTTTGGTCATATAGCCAATGTCCTTCATACACCTGGAAATATACCTGGAAAACTTGCATTTGCTCCTGTAAAAATTCACCACTTTAAATGTATCACATATCTTTCTATCCTCAATAAGCTTTAAGTTTTTACATGTCTATTTATTTTCTTTACTATTTATATGACTTTTTTTAAAAAACACAGATACAGTATAAAGAAAAAATAGTAAAAGCTAAATTCCTTTAGTAGTGAAAAGATAAAGTTATCAGGATTAGGGATCCGCTGAATTATCCGAAGTTACATTAAGTTCTCTGTTCTACGTGTCTCAAGTAACTCTCTTTATGGTATATACAAAGAAACTGCACTGAATCAGGCTAATAAATGAGTAGTTGCATGAAAAAGCTACTGGGCAAACAGCCAATATTCAGACCAGTAATGCAAAAAGGAACGTTATTGCATTTCTCACTGCTTCTTATTACACATGTAAAAAACGGGGTGGTCTGCTCTTTTCACATATGGAAAAAAGGAAAATTAACAGAGTCATTGTAGTATGAACACAGTAATTGAGTACGACAGCTCTTTCATATTTATGGGCAAAATTAAAAACAGTAAAACATTCATTTTAATCCTGTGGGCATCAGCTCTGTAAAGCACAGCTCTAGATACTAAGGTGAGCACTCATGTAATTACTTTTGTAAAAGATTATGTGACTTAAATGTTCTTAAACTACAGCCAGCTGGAAACCCTCAGTGCTTTTCTGTAGAAGAGAAGAAACACATTTTTATTCATAACTAAGATACACAATGGAAGTCCATATGCAAGGAACCTCAAATTCTCCTACTGAAACTCCCTGGCCTGCTATCTAAAATGACATGCAATTGGCAGTGGATTAAGCTGCCATTCTTGAGACATTTTCTTTCCCTGCTGCCTGCCCTGCCCAAGTGGACTGACATCCCCCCCAGAGACCAGCACATAAACCCACTCCCAAACCAATGCCTTCCTCAGTCTTGAACTTCAAGGCAAATCACGTTCAGTTTTGACTCACATTCATATTTCAGGCTAAAGATTGCTGCCTGTCTGATGCTGATTTGTGGCCCATTGAGCTTTCTGGCACGGGGAGAAGCAGTGCAAAGGGTCACAACTGGTTTATCCCTTTTAACTTAATACACTGCCAAGTGCATGTCAGTCCTGGGAGTTAGCGGACACGAAGCTTAGCCCTGAAAATGAACTGTGGCCAGTGCCATGTCACAGTGATAATTTAATCCTGTGCTTATTTACACTGACTACTAAATCATGGCTTTCTCCAGTCAAGCAAGCTAAGTTGCTTGCAGTCCTGCACATGCAGGAGCAGTTCAGGCGAGGTACTGTGGATAAATAGTGATGAGTTTCCCTTGGTTCATTGTCATCCTCTGCCATCACTGCTAAAGCACCATCTACAAACCAGGCTAAGAAAAACAAACCTGTCTCATGTGGGCCAAAAGGCCTGTGGATAGGCAATGCCTGTGGTTTGCACCAGGCCTGAGGGGCAAAATCAAGTCGCACTTCTTAAGGTAAAGCATTTAATGTTGAAAAAACCCCAAACCATAAAATGAGCTGGCTAGTATCTTCCTCTCTTCTCTGCTTATTTTATGCTCTTAGGTGGGCTAAATAGAAAGGGAAGCAGGCCAGCATCATGCAGCAGATAATTAAGTCATCCTGCATTATTTCAGGTATGATATTGACCATCCACAAATATAATTGGTAGCTAATGGTGAATTAGTGCTGCCAAGCTGTCTTCTCCCTATTTTTCTCAAATAATTTTCCCTAGGGATGTGCTAGAAAGGAGACATTCCAAACCCCTTTAATAGGAGTTTATTTAAGATAGCCACTGACTTTCAACTGAAGTAATCAAAAAGGACAAAGCAGAGACAGTGACTTAGGGAATTAACCTCATATCCTAGGAAATAGATTTGTTCTCACATCAAGTGAAAAAGAACTTGATGGTCTCAAGCAAACCTTCCTGGGTTTGTTCAGGTCACAACCTCACTTACAATGGAAAAAGAAAACCCAGAGCTATTATATATGCAAATTTCAGCTTCAGAGAACTCACTCAGTGTAGCAAACTCATGTCATGTAATGATGACCCAGCCCTGCCCCACAGTGGGCACAGCCCCCCCAGGGAAGAACAAGACAGGTTTTTACCAACAGGAGCTGTTGAACATTCAGAGGCTTCAGTCATGGCAAAGCTAAGAACTCTGTATCAAACAAGCTCAGGAGTGTTTGGGGTACAAGGTACCATTCACACCATGTCTGGAGTGAATTCCTTTATGTGAAACAAATGGCTTGATGGATGGGTGCTCCCAGGATACGTATTCTGAGCATCCCACAGCACCTACAGGTGGCTATAAACCATGAGGGGCATCCTTCCATTCAATTTTCTTGATTTTGTATCAAGAAAAATTACAGTTATTTCCTCCTTTAAGAGCCTTTAGTTCTCTTTAAAGACATTCATCCTCCAAAGAGTTTGCCTTTCTCATCCAACCCCTGCACTTGCTGAAACCATTTCAAGGTGACAGTCCGTGAGGAAATAGAAATTATTAGTGCTTTATTACTCACATTTTATTGCATCTTTATGGAGAGGAGACTTTGCTTTCCTTATAATTTGAACAAGTCTTTTCTGTTCTTTACAATTCATAAAGAATTAAAAACTACTTTCAAGTTCACCCTGTGAGGTTCATTTATGATTGCTCTCCCAGCACTGGTTTGGTTTTTTTGATCAATTTTACCAGTGCAAATACTTGTAGAGCAACTACATTATCAACTGTTACCAAATCCCCTCCTACTGCAGCAGTCAGACACAATATTTAGATTACTTCAACATATTGAATTATAGTCATCTAAAGTTATGAATGTAAAAAGCAATACTGCAACATAATTTCTGTCCTTAAACATCTAAAATAAACGTCCTTTCAGAATTGTTTCCTAATTTCCAGAGGAAATATGCATTCATCTCTAAATGCAAGAACTGCATTAACTAAGAAGAACAGAAATTGAGAGTTTGAGTAGATTGTGTGGTCCCTGTGCACACCTGTGAAGTTTGATACTGGACACAGGAGGTTACTCTCCTTGTTATCCACAGGTGTAATCATACTTTTAAAAGTCCTGGAGTTTAGCCTTGGTCATTTTATTTAGACATTTAAATCTGAAAAAAAAAAAAAAAGCTAGCAATGCTATACCATCATTAGCAGAATAATAACAGCATGAAAATCTGTATTTGTATTCAAAACATACACACATTCAGAGTGTCTGTCTCAAAGGTAAATTGCCTCGCAGTCACACAATTAAGTGACTTGAATAAGAAACTTGCTTGATTGGTTCGGTAAAGATAGAAAGTTATTTCAGGAAATTAAGTCTAAATGTGACTGCAAGGAGTTACAGAAAGCTCTCACAACGCTGAAGGAGCATTCAAATTCAATACTCTTAAAATGCTGTAATGCACACAAGGGTAAAACAGTGCTAAGTAAATCTACTTCTTAATAGAATACTTACTATCCCTCAATAAAGTAATATGAGAGTTATTATGAATGGGTTTATGAAAGTGATACTCACAGGCATTAAAAAGGCAGATATGTCTGGAATTCTTAAACAGAAAATGAAGATAAACAGAAAATATTTGGGTTTTTTCCTAGCAGAAATCTCTGCGTTTTGATCACTAATCTGTTTCTTTTATTGTTCTCTAAGCATTCTGTGTATTACCAAAACATCAGCAGAGATCAGGAATTTGAATGCCAGGACCTTTGTTTGCTCAAGCACAATTGTTCTTAAATTAAAACCCCTGTTTTAATTACCAGTCACCTTTTCCTACTCACATTTTCAGTGGGATTATGTTTAAAAAAGATACAAGTGATTATTTATTTATTTTCAACCTGCTGCATCCAGTTGAGCTGTGATGGCGGAAACTTCTGAGCAGTTATCACTGTTCCTCACAGAAGCCATGTGAGCCAGCACTTCCCCTGGCACCTGAGTGTCCTGGGAAATCCACACGGGGATGTGCCCTGGCCTCGCTGCCCTCTCACTGCCCTCTCACTGCCCTGCCAACCCCTCCCTGCCACCACGGCTGCACAGCACATCAAATGCTCTGCTTGCCAAACATGTCTGCAGGACAAAGATGTGCTGAAGTGGGACTCATGCTGGTTCAGAGAGAACACCTTCCAGACTGTCAGAACAGAAACGTGTCAGAAGAACTAATAAATAATGAAATCTGACTTTGCTTTTCAATATCTGCAAGTCTGGCATTTAAGAAGTTGTCTGTAAACCCAAAGTTTAAAAAACTTGAAGGAGAATAATCAGTTATTGTATAAAGAGCAACTAATTCAATTCAGGATGAAGCGAATTAGTTTCCCTGCATGCGTACAGCAGCAGAGTAAGCAGTGTTTGCTGAGCACTCCCTCCCACCTGCTGCACCCTTGCAACACAGTCACAGTGGGGCTACATGGATGTGGCAGGACTGAGCTGGCATGAGGAGGCAGCAGAACAGTCACATCATCCCTGGGAACTCATACACAGACAAGGAAAGCCCAAGGCAGTGCCTCAACCCACCAGGAGATAACACTGTTGAAGAGGATTTCAGACACAGAAGGCCAATATGGACACCCAGGTGCACCTGCAATTACCCAGGAATGCAGCACTTCAGTTTTTTGGTACTATTGAGAAATCACTCTTCCTGCACAAGAGGAAACAACTGAAAGCAAGTAAAATCATTATGGTGATTTCTGTGGTCTTTAGAGTAGGTTTTAAATATTGTGTCTTCAACCACTGCCCCTGGAGACACTACAACTGCTCATGGCTTCCACACATGGAAAGCCCATAGCAGGTCCCTCCTGTGTAAAGTGACTCATCTTCTACTGTATGTGCCCTGCTCTGCCTTGGGAACTGATAGAGAAAATCTTCCAGGTCCTTAACCTCCTCTCTGCTCTTTCATCTCATACCACACAAAACTAATGTGCTTACTCCAAACTGCCAGTTATTGTCCTTTAAAGGAAGTCACTATTGGTGTTCACACATTTCAGAGAGTTTGGAGTCACGTGAGTTTCTTCATCAGTTTCTGTATTTATGAAGGTTGGTAAGATCTATATTTTACAGACAGTCCTCTCTGTTATAAGAGTACTGCTACAAATCACTATAAGCAAAAAAGCACACGTCATTCATGAGAGGACTTTTTGGTAAATATTTTATAGTGCTGGTTATATATGGACTCACTGATTTACCTACAGCCTGGTGCACACACCCCTGCAGGGACACCATTCATTTTTGCAACACTTCCCATTGTCTTCAAGTAGGACAGTGTCCTAATACCTAAATGCATTTGTAGAGTGAGTAAATTTCTCTGTTCCCATTACTCGATGACTTTTCATTCAATGTCCTGCAAGTCCCACACATCCTGAAAGCAGCAGTGACTTCTTAAAAAAACTATTACTAGAGCAAAGCGGGGCCCAAAACCATGAGGACATACTTTCAAAACCCCTTTGCTTTGATTCTGCATTTGCTATGCAGAAATGAACTTTCCAATCCAGACAGTGGAGAGACCTGGCAAACAGGCAAAAGTCAGAGAGATGGCGTTACCTGATATCAGTTATTTTTCTTGATGTCAGTTCTTCCATCTCAGGATTCTTACAAGGACAGCATTACAGTTCTACCAGCAATGCTGCAATAGGAAAGACTGAAAGAAACCAGATTAAAACAAAGCAAAACAAAACAAAACAAAAAAAACCCCACCAAGTCATCAACATGACACTCAGTGTGTCTATTTTCTTACTGGTCTCTGGGATAGCATAATCTATAACAGCATGCCTTCAGGAAAAGTGGAACAGAAAAGGCATAAATATTTAAATATTAATCACTTTTACTGCTCTAAAGCATTAGAAACAGCTCTGCTCACTACACACTAGAGAGCTGATCCCAGCACCAGAGGTATAACCCACCATTATCTTCCTAATGTGGGCAACATATTGATTTTTGTTTCTTTTATTCGTGCATCACAGCTCCCAGTGAGTGCATGTGCACGTGTCTATTTGACTGAGTGGAGTAAAGACTAGAGATGGATGATGTTCTTTGGAGATTTCGATCCATGTCTTTGGACACAACAGCTTTTGCCCTAACATTTTATGTTCCTCTGCTCCTTCATGTAGGAGCTGTTGTTTCTATGCTCACCCTGCAGCCGTGAAATGAAAGAGTCTGAGCTGTGCCTCAGCTGAGAGCAAGCGGTGAAGCATGATACAAACCTGACCTTCCACTCTCTCTGCAGGCAAATATGTTGTTGCTTTTACACTGCTTCCAGCCTCAGCTGAACCAAAGCTGAAAGGACAGACTCATTCTGGATCCTGCAGCTAGTGCAGCATGTTGCACAGTGCACACATCAGATGTCAGCTGAAGTCTCTGTCAGCAAATTGAACCATGTCAGAACTGTCTAGAAAAGCGGAGAAATAGAGAGGAGAGCTAAATAAACTCTCAGCAAAGTAAACTCACAAGCCTGTGTCTTATTACTCACTAGTAGTATTTCTTTCTGTTTAAAAAAATAATTTGAAGTGTGTAGCAATTGTTGTAGTTCTCCTGGTATTTTATTGATGTGGAAAAAGATAATAGAAGAGACTTTTCCATGACACTCCTCAGTCCCTGTCAGCCAGTGACCAACCCTACATTTCAGAATAAACTCTTTTTTGCTAAGGTAGAACTGGCCTCAAGCCCCAGTGCACATTTGGACCTTTGATGGGTCCTTACTTCTTCTTGCAAAAGAACAAGATTTTTCCTAAGGGGAAGGGCAGAATCCCCTGAATGAGTGTTCCTGATGGCTGTTTTTGGGCATGTCCGAGCATTTGTGTGAAAGACATTGTCACTATTACAGGACACACAACATGTGAATGGGAACTCCAGGGCTCATGTAGGGTCCGTCTGCAGATTCCAGCCTGCTGTATTTCTTCTCCAGCCAGGACTTAGGAAAGATAAGAGGAGATATAAATAGCACTTAGCATGCTGGCAAACTGAGCTGTGACAAAGTGCTGTGCTGACTGCTCAGTGTCATCCTGAAGGAATCAGCATCTTTTTGTGATGCTACTTCAAATCTTAATAATTGGAATAGATTGAAAAGATCAAGTGTGCCAAATACACTGATTCCAGTTCAGAGCAAAATTGTAAATACACAAAAATCAGGGGCATGGAAGGTAAATTCTCTCTGGAAATAGTCTCTTTTCCTCTCACTTATCTAATCCAAAAGGATTTAGCCTAGTACTTAACGTACACACTGGCTAGAGAAAACAATCCATCCAGCATTAAGTGCTGCCCATGGCATCTGCTGCAAAAATCCAGTGTCCCAAAATACTCCCGACTTAACCACGCTGTTTTTGAGTGAGCTCATGGACAAAGGCAAGAGGAAGACATGAATACATGCAGATTGGACAGAAAATTCATTTCCAGAAATTCAGTTTCATCTTTTCAGTGACTCTCAGGGACACTATAACAGGGATAGTTCTGCCCCAAATGTAGCATGGTGATGACTTCAAAAGGCTGTGCCAGTTGGCAGGAGAAACAGAGAAGAGTCGAACAGGGAATGGTGCTTAGAGTGTGCACAAGCCCAGAAAGCCCTGACTGTCCTGTTAGAACATGGAAAACACTGAAGTAAAACCAAACCACTCCTTCCCTAGATGCTTGGCTGGACTCATTTGCAGGTATAAATCATGCTTACCTAGCCCTTGCCAAGAACTGCCTAAGTAAAACCAAAATGACTTCCCCAACCACCTCACTCTCCTGTGTACACAACAGTATCATGTACTTCTCTATACTCCCCAAGAATAACCTCACTGGCTGGCAAACAAGCCAAAATAATTCTTTTATTATACACCTCCCTCAGACCCTAAAACAAAGACACTGTGTGATGACAAACCCAACAAGGGAGGCTTCAAAACATCATTCCAGTGACCTGGATAAACCAAATGATGGTCTTGTCCAGAATTCCTATGCAGCTCTACCTCCAAAGGAGACAGCCTGGGACTTAAGGCACTGAATGCTCCTGCTCAGACTTTGAGGAGGTCTCAGCAGGAGCAGTCCCTGCTGTATCCACCTACACAAGCCTTTCAAGCATTGAAGAAAGGAGTGGAGTCTAAAATGTCCTCTTTTCCTAAGTCTGAAATCAATAACTATTTGCCAAAATGTTTGTGTCAGGTGTTACTCAGAGGTCATGATGTTCAGTGTGAGCTCTACTGCCTTATTACACTGGTAATGAACTCATAAATGTCTGAAGGGGACATTAAGTGAATGTCACTTTGAATTTCTGTAGAGGCTAGTTGATTATTATGGCCCAAATAGAGTAAGGTGCTACTTGACCTACTAAGAGGCTGACTGCATGAAGATTCAGGCTCAGGAGCTTCTATGCATAGCTGCACTTTTCATGCTCTGTATACTGTAATTTACTGGGTATTTTCACCTTACTAGAATTAATTATCTCTCTTTTCTGTCAGTTTAGCTCAATCTCATAAAGCAAAATAATTGGCCTTTACCAAAGCAGGCATCCAAAAATACAATTGAAAGGCATACGGCCCAGCCTTCAGACTTCACACTTTTTTTTCCATTCCTCTGCCTGTATTTGTGAATTTTTCTGTTAAAAAACAATCACACTCTGACAGAACAGATTCAAAACAGGATGGCAAAACCTTCTGTCAATAAACCCAGTGGGACTGGGAGTTGGAATTTCTACTCTCCTCAAATACAAAACATCTTAGTTTTTACCCCATTGGTTTGATATTCAAGCTGCTGAAAACAGCTCTTTTTGGTCTTAAGAAAGTGTTGTTTGCATAAACCTAGCCTAAGGCAGACGCCACAAAGCAATTTTTAGAAACACTTCTAAAGCAACTGAATATCCTGGGTCAAATGAAGTTCAACTGGCACATGAATCAAGCTGAATAGGTAAAATTCACATGAACACATTATATAATGCACGTATATGATCCCAGTTAACATAGGATTTAACAGTCTCCAGCTTTGTAAGTCACTTATCCTCTCAACTTCCCACTGAGGAAGCAGAGAGAAGCTAAAGAACTTGTTCAAAGACACAGAGAAATTGTGGAGAGTGAGGAAAGGATCCGACCTAGACAAACCAGGTACAGAGCTCTGTATGCAGAGCCAATCCACCTGCTGAACCCCCAATGCAGAAAGAAAAGTCATGAGGGGAATCATAGGAAACATCACACAAGAACCTACATCTTGGGCAAAAGCAAGATTTCTTTCCATGGCTCTCCTCCCTGACTGCTAACAAGCTCCAGTAGTTACAGCAAGGCTCAGGCTTACTCCAAATGCTCTTAATGAAAGACCAAGGAACCAGCTGAACCAACTCTATTCTCTGTTGCCTTCAGTTATAAAGAATTTTCCTGCTTCTAGGACAAAACTCCTGGATACAGAGAAAAATAATTGAGAATTGTCTCACATTTTGGTTGTTACCATCTTTCTGCTAATTAGATTACTTACTAAGTAAATTATCAGAAATAAAACCCAGCCAACTGATCATCCTTTATAATGGTAGATTACTTTGATTTTTTAATTGCTGCAAGATTAAAAAAAACCCCAAATTAATGTGCACAGTCACGAACCAAACAGGAGGAGCTCATGATATGACTCCCCCAGAAGCACATAACCCAAGGAGTCAGTTGTGATGCAAGTACCAGAAACCAGCTCAATGTTGTGTCCCCCGTGGGCTGCACAGTAACAGCAATCTCTCTACAAGAATACACAGCTGGCCTGGGCTCAGGAGCTGGGCTATTTGTCATTTGCCTGACAAAAGTAATCAACTATTGCCATGCTGCAGTCATCAGAAAATTCCCACTGCAGCAGCCTGGTGACGGACCCAAATGGTTCTCTAAGTGGTGAGAGAAGTAAAAATAAAACACATGACTTTTCTTTTTTTAATTATTTAAACCAATAGTGCTTGCAATAAATACTGAGCCAGTAACCAGGAGTTCTAATATCTTATTGCCAGACTTGGAGCACACATTTTTTATCCCACCTGATTAAGGTGACACTGATTGTACCCAGGGTAGGATCTGGGTCTGCAGAAATGGCATAACTGACCTCAGGGGGGGAAGAAATCACTGACAGCTAAGCAAAAGTAAAATTCAGCCTTCCTCATGTGGAAAGCTACCAGTTTCTGCACCTGCTACTTTCTGAACCCAGCCTCCCTCCTCCTTTACAAGAGCACTTGCAAATCTACAGGTGAGTAATAAAAGGGAAAAGCTCCCACAGAACATTTCCCTTTAATTCTGCACCAGCAGAACATGATGTCTGATCACCCTTAGCTCCCCTACCCCTCTTGCCTACCCAGTGTGCACAAAACCAGCTCGAGTGCTGCTCTCAGAGTCATAACAGAAATGAACCAGCTGATGCACAGAAAGCAGTGGGTGGTTTGGATCTCACAGTAATATGAAGTTCAATGAAACTAGACTGTATCTGGCTTACCAGCATTTAGCTCTCCAGCTGGGTACTGGCAAACATAGCCAGAACCATCAGTGAAGTCGTTTCATGCATTTGCCAACTTGCTGGTCCCCCAGTGCTGTAATAAAATTGGAAGAAGAACCAGCTGAGGTGTTAAGCAAAAGAGGAGGAAGTGGGTAAAGGCAAGGAAGGAGTAAGAGGGTGCAAAGAGTAAAGTTAGAGAAGGAAAAGATGCCTCTAGAAACTCAACAGTAAAAGGGGTCTTGTGCATAGTTAATTCAAAAAAACATTGGGATTAACAAACTGTGAGAGATTTAAAGGAGCAAAACCAGAGGGGTTGGGAAAATAAGGTTCAATGTAAGTACCATTCTAATATTAAAAAACATACCCTATGAGTAAAAAGCAAATAAAACAAGGAAAAGCCCATCTCTGTAACTCCTGTGGGTAGTGACTTTGTGCTTTATATTTCTAGCCTTGTTTCCTGGTAAAACAAGAGTTCTTATTCATGTCACATTCCTGCCCAGTTGGCCCCCAGTTGCTTTGGAACTTCACAGCTGATTGAAGCTGTGCTCACCAGAAAGGCAAGGCTTCGAACCACTTCAACACCTCTGCAGACAGGCAACCAGCAGCAGAGAGAAATCCCAATACGCTCATCTTGATTAATCAGGGGACCTGTAGTAGAAACAGCCTTGCAAACCAGACTCCATTTTCAGCCAGTTCTGAAATTCCTGGGTCTGACTTACTCATGACCTACTCTCGAATGACCCAAGCAACTAAAGAGAATAAGACTGGGTACCAGAGTTTCTGAGGGTTTTTGGTGTTTTTTAGACAGTAGAAGCTGCTTAAATTATGGCACAACATAACATTGCATGTAGTTGGGTACTAACCCCAAATAAAATACTTTGGCTTACTCTATATAAAAAACCCACCACCTGCCATGGGGGACGAGAGCCTTAATTCATTGCATAACCTCAGGTGAAGCAGTGTGTAAGTTTCAGATACTTTGAAGAGTTGACAGACAGTAGACAAAAGATTCTCCCATGGGTACACACAGACATCCCCCCAGGCATTCCGGTATTCAGTTCAGCGCTTCCAGGTCTCACCTACAGAAGTGTCCTTCTTGTCTTGGCAAGCTGGCTACCTGCAGTTTTGTGGAACCTGTCTCCTTAGACACCTCTCTGACTTGTGGCATTGCAGGGCTGAAAAGCACAAGCTCCAAATCCTCTGTACTTCTGGTTTAGATCCCCATCTCTCAAACTGCTCCTGATGGCAGCGTGGCCACGAGCAGGTGGCTACAGCAGCCCTTCAGATGTATTTAAAAGCACTGCATCTTTTCCAGCACTTACCAAACATTCACACAGATTCATTCCAGAGTATTTCTAGTTTTGGGTTGTGGTTCCCAGTTAGTTCAAAGCTATCTTTTGTGAAGACTGCAATACAAAGTGAAGTATCAGGCATAGCCTTTCCAGCTGAGAGTGGTTATCCTCTGTACCACCCTCTACGAGATTCCATCTCTTTTTATTGCAGCTGCCTGAAAACACCCTGGACACAAATCATATTAATAAAATACTAATCTGCTTTAATTGAAGTATTTTCCAAGTGTACACAATAAGGTAATATGAAACACCCTGAAGATAATTGCCTTAAAAAGCACTGAAGCCAACATAAACCTCAATAATTGCTTGGCAAAGCACAAGGAAGAAAAATACCTGTGGGATCTGCAGTTTCCTACAGGCTCACATCCATGCTACCCTCTGCTCAAACACAATACAAGGGCCAGGACAAATGGATTGCACTGACATTTCCAGTTCAGCTGTGCTTTGGAGAGTACAACTGGAATATAAACAGCATGGCTCTTGGTTTAAAGGAAACAGCACTTCACGCTAATGGTGTGTGTGCTCAGATCAATTCTACTGCTGCAGCTTCGGAGGTGTCCCTGGCAAGGGAACCCATACAGACATGGGATGGGTAGTGGGAAGTAAGACATCAGTCAGGAGAGTCCTTTGAACACAAGCTGGCAGAGGCAGAACTTGGGAAAGCTGGGGGATGTGATATTTCCTCCTACCCACCACACAGCAGTTGACTTCAGTCAGAGAGAGAGGAATATAAGGGGGGAGAAAAAAAGCTAATGTATGACCTGCAAATATTCTGTGCTCCCTCGTGACCACCTTTCAATGAAAGTGTTTTACCAAGAGACCCAGCTGGTCACAGAAAGTCTGGAACAATTCCTCTGATTCCTCTGTTAGCAGAGAGCTGTTCATACAACATGAGTTTCCCAAAGCCACCTCTTGAAAGCCTTGTGCACTAATGAACAGTGCCTCTCTCTCTCCTCAGGTCCAGCTAACAAACCCCTACAGATCTGCGTTGAGAGCAGTGGGGAAAGTCTGTTAGCTTGAAAATCCAATGTCATTACCAGCACAGATATTTGTATCTTCATAATCCACTCATTTCTGCTCTCCTGTGACAGTCACTCACTTTCTGCAGCCTCCCTGATCCCAGTGCAGGTAGCCCAAAGCCAGAAAGAACCACTAGGCTCAGAGAAATACAAGACAGTTTGATGGTAAGTGGATTCTTGTGAGAATTAGGCAAAACCCAAGGGATTCATCTGAAAGAGAAGTTTTTGAATCTTGGAATAACACATTTAATCGAGATTAGCTTCCCTTGATGTTGCTAAAGACACTATGAAAGGCCTTTGGCCTCTTTATTAGCCATTACATATACTAAGGGATGATGATAAATCTTTAACAAACAGCAATTTAAAATTCTTTGTCCCAACGCATTTAGCCTTTATAAAGAAATCAAGCACTATAAGCTCTCTGAGCAGTTTGTCCCCCTTTCTCAGCCAGTGTAACTGATCCCTGAAGAAGCTGTTTTTCCAACACCTTGATTTCCAGCCCCGTTCATGTCACATTCTAAGACTGCTTTAGCTCTGTCTTTCAATGACAGCAGCCTCAGGGACATCATCTTCTCAAAGTGCACGGTTAAAGGAACTCATGTCACCAGGAGGGCTGGGAGGAGGAGTGTCCTCCTTTGGACAAACCTCACAGCTCCAATGACAAAGGATTCACCTTTCTCTCAGATGCTCACATTCAGCAGCTCTCTTCAAGTGAAAAATAACTCCTCACTGACAGCTGTTACAAAAATTAATTGCTCTTAGAACTAACTGAAACCTCAACAAAATGGTATTTAGGCAGAAAAGAGTCATGTAAATCATAAGAACTCAGGACACATCTGTCAGACATAAGGTAGGGGCAGGCAGAAATATCCAACCTAGCTCTGAGTTTCAAATGAGTGCACATGCTTCAAACCAAGCATCTTCCTGCTCCAGTGGTAAGTGGCCATTTAAACTAAAAGAATTTTAAAAAGAGTAATGTATTTTTAAAACTCTGGGAATGGAAATCAGTGGCAGTCAGAGACTAGAAGCATTTCACCTCAGGGTATCTCCAGTTCAGTGCCTGCAACATTTACAACTTATTCAAAATCAGAGCATTTTGACTGGAATGATGACAACACAAAATATGTATTAAAACATTTTCAGCAAGAAAAATCCTCACACAATTAGTTCAGTGTTGGTCTGATCTGATCTGTCTGGTTTTGTGCCAGTCCCACTAAATCAATTACTCCTACTGCCTCAAATGGGACTGTAACAAGAATATCACAGACACCATTCTAGCCTAGTCAAAACAGGATGGCTTTTGTTCCCTTGCATGCTGGCATGCTTCAGACTGCCATAAATAAGGAGCAGATGGAATACAGATTGCACTGGGTAGAACTCAAAATAGGTTTTTGGCTATGGAAGACACAGTCTCTGAAGCTTCTCAATAACATATAAGAAATTGTAAGGTTCCAGTTGAATTCTAAAAATACACCACCTTTACTGACAGGCAAATGTATCCCATGTTTATATTTAGCTCATGGCCACATTCAGAGTGACTGCTGTTGAGTTTTACGTGACAACAGGGCCATTATTGTTTTTTACCACACGCTGGCATTAACATGTCACAAACCCAGTTTGACAGAGATTTTATGGACTGCTAGAGAGGAATCACACAGACATACATAAGTTAATTATACAGGATATAAAAAAAAAGAAAACCAGAACATGCAGTAAGCCAGATGCTTTGTTAATCACTTTATATGTACTACTTAGGAAACAAATAAATGACCCTGTGAGTCAGATCTATTACCTGCTGAATCAGATATTTTGCTGCTCAATCAGATACCTCATCTCTTAAAACAGAAACATAGTTTCTTAAACTATAGGCAATATATTGCCTTGTATGTCAGATAACATGATGTGCATCCACTGGGAAAAAACACAGAAGCAATGAGGTGCACATGGAAGATAAAGATAAGGTCACAGATGCTGCTGGGTACAGCTCCCCCGGTGAGCTCTGTGTGGCTCAGGGGCACCACGGGCTGGAAATAGAGAGTAGGTGTGCCCCCTTTGGGCACTGCAGCTGCCTGCACGGCACGTTGGTGTGCTGAAGGCAGGGCCATGAGCACAGCCCCGGCAGGTTGAGAACTACAAATAACCACCAAATGTCCATCCATCAGTCTGGGCTGTCACAGGAGTTTGCTGCTGGGGAGGAGGACCCAGCCTGTTATTCAGCATCAGCACCTCACTACCACCAACCCCCGAAATATCAATAATTTGTGGGGGTTTCCTTGCTTGGAAAAATAAACATCTCCTGAGTTCTCATAAGCACAACTGCCACAAAGGATAATAAACTCCAGAAGTGGTTACAAAACGGAGGCCCTCCTAATGATTTCCTTTCAGTCATAACTGATTAAATCCACACAACAGAATCACAAGACGTCGCTGATGACAGTAGAATCTGTCAGTATGTGAGATGCTGTAAGACTCTGTGAATTAAAACCCATTATTGCCCTAAATTATAGATAAATTTCTCTCTTTCCTTGGTGATATGCAACATATTTTTTCTTCAGGGCGGTTAGATGATGTCAGCACAAATTACTGCTTTCCACACAGTGCAGATGATAGAACCAGAGGCATTAAAGAAACTTACAAAAGCCAAATCTGAAGAGACAGAAAGAAGTGCTTCCTTTGACTTGGAAATAACAAATTCTGCTGTGGTATGATGGGTAAGGCAAAAGAAAAAAAAACCTTAATTTGGGACACCGATGGAGCTTCGAAAGTTTCACATACTTAAAAATCTAAATTCAGTTTGGATTCTTGCTCTAAGTTACCAAAACCCCATATCAAATAGAAGTGCCTGTCTCTAGATACTCGTGTCTCTCCATTAAATGTATATTGATGTGTAATCGGGTTATTATCTAGCAAACTAAGGAACTCTGTTTTCAGCTTGGAAAAATAATGAATATACAATTAGAGTGTTTTTCTAAATGGTTTCCTATTCTTTTACTTTTTCTTACTATATCAAAGGTGAAGGAAGGGCAGAGGAAATGCTAGTGGGTTCATGACAGGTTCACAACTTCTACACAAGTTCTGCAAAGTTTGCAGGCAGTAAAACCCCAACAGGTTGTCAGACATATGACTCTATAAAATTTTTTTGTTACTTGAGATAGAAATACTGAACTTTCAAATCCAAGACCTGGGAATTGCTTTATTACCCTGCATAATATCTCTTTATTACACTTCCATTACTGCCCTGTGTGCACCAGCAGCCAGCTCTTGGTTGCCATCTGCTGTTCCTGCTTCTACACGTCTAGCACGGCCAGGCCATAACAAGGAGTCTCCCACGAATTGTTCGGAACAGGCACAGCTGCTGCTTTCACACACAGCCTGGAGTCCGTGGTCTATGGAGAGTAATCAATGCCCTCTCAAACCCAAATGCAGAGCACGAGTAGGGAGTCCAGGTTCAGTAGCAGCAGATCCAGTAGACTGGCCATGGATCATTTGGTGACCACGCATTGGTGTGAAAGCCTTCCTTCCCAGGGCTGCCTTCCTTTTTGCCAGCTCTGTGCTCGCCATCAAGGTGACTGGCAGCACTCCCTGCTGCCACCCCCTGCTGCCACTGCCTGCTGCCACTCTCCCCTGTCCTGTACCTGGCTGTGGACAGAACTAAAAAACATCCCTCTTAGACTTCCACTTCAGCCCTGGCACCATTACCCCCTGCATCCAACCCATCTGGGAGCTCCATCTCCCAGCTATCTGCTCTGGTATGAGACCTCTGGGTTCCAAGGCTCCCAGTGCCTGCTACTTCCCAAGCTTAGAAGGTATAAAAGCCCTAAATTTAAAGAATTAATTTTGGAGCCTCTCTCAAGGAAAGAATTAAGGCTGTATCTGCCTCTCCACCTGTGAGACCTTTTCCACGTGTGTTTTCAGTTCCATCCCTCTCTGCACTGCAGCAGGAACAATCTGACTTGTACCCAAACACTTGTAAGTGACCTTGAGGAAAGTGCCTCATACTGAAGATTTTATGCATAGTGCCTTCCCATATTTACAGAACCACATGCCCTGCTAATCTGTCCTGGCCACATTTCTTTACATTTAACATGTTTAATTAATCAGTTTAGAGAGATCAAATTAACTTCATGACAGACAAGCCCAGGATCCATTTCATTTGGTTGTTAAGGAAAGCAAAAGCCTCTTTGATAGTAGAAGTGTGAAAGCCAAAGTACTAAATGGCTTCCTTGTGTTTTCATGATTCTTTTTCATTCCTTGCCATCCAAGCCCTCTACAAACATTAGTTAATTCTTTGCAAATCCTTATCTTTGCTTTACACCTGGGGAAAATGAAGCACTGAGCAAGGATGGTACTTATCTAAACACAGCCCCAGAGACTCACGGTAGAGCTGAGAACAAAGCCCGTGTCTTTTGGCTCTCAGTCTTGTATCCTAAAGACCTCTTTTTTTAGTGCACTTTTTCAATTTTCTCATTTTGAAATGTAGCAGTTCCAAATAAAAAGGTTAACCTCAAACAGTACAGTTGTCCTTCACTCTTCTCCTACTTCTCCATTTGAAGGGATGTGCAGATACAGAAGTTACGATTCCCTCCATCTTGGGTGGAAGAGAAAAACCTTTGGACTGTGCCACAAACAGTTGTGAGTTTATTTTTTTGGCACACAAGTGATCTCAGTAACAGGAGATTAATCCACAAATGCCAATGTCTCATCCTAAAAGCCCAGTGTACAAAAGAGCCATTACTATCCTGGCACGGGCCCAACACAGCGAAAGCAAGGAAGGAGGTAGCAGTGGGCAGGTCTGTCTCACTGAAGAGCAATGGTTAGAATTCAAGTAAAACTTCACAATTTTACAGTGAGTGTGTTCTGCACCACAGCACTGCTGGGTTTTTCAGATGACCAGGTATGTACTTATCTATTGCTATTAGCATCCTGCAGTATAGAGAGGCATCTTGAGAAGAAAAATCGTTTTACTGCCAAAAAAGTGAGCCTTCTAATACAAGTCTGTCCAGTACAAAGTTTGCCAACCTCATGGATAAAACTCACATCACTCTACAGTCCGAGCAGGATCTGCAGGTCTGGCCCGGCAACATTGAATTCCACAACACCTTGAAAATATCATGTTTGATTTATTCATAGCATCTACTTTTGGTAGACAGTAGAGCTTTTCTCATTAGCTTACCAATCACTGCAGAAAACACGGTAGTAAATGGCATTAAAATTTCAATCTGCATAGTGGACTGTGCATTTGCCTTAGCACAGGCTGCTTATTCTTTACTCTTGGGATAATGATGTTTTATTTCACAGCAATATTATATACATTATAATTTTTGACACCCATGGTAAATAGTTTTTTTGCTGCAAGTTTTTGCTATAGGACTTTTCACATATTTCAGTAGAAACGTGTAAATACTGCAAAAGCTGGAAATAAATCCATAGTAACTGACTCTTAGGTTCTGTTTGAGAATAAAGAAATTGATGAGGATTAAAAGGGGCAATTCTACTGAATCTAGAAAACACTGTGAATACTAAAAACTTTCAAATAGACCTTTACCAAGAAATATAATACACTCTGTCGTGTCACCAAAACTGGAAACTGCACAACAATTACAGTGATTAGGCAAGTGAAGAAGCACAGTTTCTTAGTCAAAATAATGCAGCAAGACACATAAACTTAAGAAATTGCTTCCTACTGCTGGAATCTACATTTAGAGTTTTTACTTCAGAAAGTAAGAGCACACAAAAATGCTTATGCTGCATATAGAACACACTGGTATTGCCAAGGATGTGCACATAGCCCCTTTTTATTAACTTCATACAAAATACGGGCATTGCAAGAAAGGCTACAGCTTCATTTACAATGTTTTCAAAGAATGCGTGACTGTTTGCCAGTCATATATTGGGCACTCAACAGGTTTTTGTGCAACAAATCTCAAAGCACATAAGAGGAACCAAAAGAGACTAATAAAAATAAGAATATCAGCTCCAAAACAGCGTAAGCATGTCCAGCTGCTGCTTTTGCACTGCTTTAGAGAGCTCTCTGGACTCATTACACTTGCACCACACTTGTGCACTTTGAAGGTTAAAGATATTGAAGGTAATCAGTGAGTGTTAGTGGCTTTAATATTATTGCCTAAGTACTCTACAAACACAACACACCTGTAACTCACAAAGCACATGGTGACAACTTCCAAAATTAACCAGAAAAGGAAAGCACTGTTTTTCCAGGAGTGACTTGGTCTGCCATCAGGCATATTCCAGAGCAGAAAGGTGGCTTTTCATTATCCATAATAATTCATATTTTAACCATGAAAGCTCTCATCCATTGCTAAGGAGTCATTACTGTTATTAACATTGTCCCAGTGCTATGAGTGGCAATTCTCTGGAACATTTTGGGGGTTTGGAGCAGATTCTGATGGGATAATGTACAGTACCATCATTTGAAACCCTAAAGGAGTGTTATTTACCTGATTTGGTAGCATCCACAGCTGTTTTGCACTGCCATTTGCAAAAGCTTGATGGTGTTTTGCCTTGCCTGAAGACAGCTTATTACAAATACCTGTACAAATTGGTTAGAACCCATCTGGGAAGGCAAATACATCTACAGGAATGCTGTAGGAAACAGACTTTATGGTATGATTACCCACATAGACACAGTCCATCCCTGTAGAGTAAGCCTCTGGATGAAAACTAGTTCTCCAGTATAAAGCATCTACTAATCCAAAAAAAGCTTAATAAATTCCAAAGCTTTAGATTACAACACACTGAATGTTCCACATACCCTTGCCCTTCCCACTAATTTCTACTAACAGTTGTGAGCTCATCCAGCTGACAGTTATTGGAACTACAGTGACACAGTTTTGTTTTGCCTTGCAGATTTTAAATCGGGCTCCACTACAGCACTGTGAAATGAAGCTGCAGCAGTACAATTTAACCCAAAAACATTAGCACCAGAATGACTGAATCACACGTCTCTAATAGGACTGTTAGTGCACTTGTAAGAAAAAAAATTCCAGGAATGCAAAAAACGTTAGCTCCAGCACAGCTGTTCTAATGAGCTCATCTAGGTAGTGGTGAGTAGGGGAAACCAGGATTTTACCTGCAGGGCCCTCTGGTTATTTGCAGAAGTTACCTGTTACCTGTAAGAAGTTCCATTTTTCAACTGATCAGAAAGACACGTAAGCCTTGCTGCTGATGGCATGAGCCAGGACTGTGGTAGATGTCATTAACTTCATGCCTATAAGGGGCTAGGAAAAAGAAATTGCCATTAGTTGACATTTTCTGTAGCAATTTTCGATCAGAAAGTGACAGCTGTTCTGTTAGTGCAACAGTAAGTCAGTCCTGTGTGTTCTGAGATGCTATTTCAGCATCACAACTAGTTGTGCCCTTCCACCCAGAAGCATTTACTTTTGCAGCAAACTCCCTGTACCTGTACTTGTGTCATTAAGGAAGCTGGCTATACCCCAGGTTACTTCCACTTTGAAAGCTCCAGCATTTCTGACTGGTTCTTTCCTAATGCAGCCAGCAGATGGAAATCACCATGATAAATCCACAGAAGGGGACTGCCAGTTTCCCTGGACACTTGAACATCTTGCATTCCTCATGCATCTGAGAGCTCTAATACCCTGCGGCATGCAAAGCATCATAGTACCAGTAAAAGCCCCCAGCCAGTTCAGTGAATGGCTCTCTGCCATGCCATTCCCACGCTTTCACAGTGCATTAACATGCAAATCCACAATATCGCATATGCTAATATCTGCTAAAAAGGCTTTTCATTTCGGGACCTCAGCTTAATGGACAAATGGAATCCTGCAGCATCACTGTGGGGAAAACAATTGCAGTGCACAAGTGATGAAGGAAGACCTTGAGTGCTGTGTCACAATGAAAGAACACAAGCGGATAGCAAAGGAAGGATAGCAAAGGAAGGATAGCAAAGGAATTACCAGCTGTGGTAATTCTTCCCTTCCACCTCAGCTTCAGCAGGATCACCAGAGCAATCAGTGCATGGTCTGTGACCCTTTGGCTCTGTGAGGGCCCACTGCTTTGCTGAAGCAATCCCAGCCTGTTTTGTTATACCCTGAGCTGCTACTCAGCTCTCAAGCACCAAGCAGCATAGATGATACACGCACAGTGACTTCAGGGGCCATACATCTGTTCCTTCTACAACCACCGCAGAAGCACAGAGGCTGGGTTGGCAGATGGAAGATTTGCCTTTGGGGAGAAATAGGTCAGATATCAGAAAGTAACAACTGAGAAACAGATGCAGTCTTTCTTCCCCACCACACTGGTACTTTGCTCAAACACATCCTTATTAATTGAAGGCTCAGCTCTGTGAGAGCAATTCCCTGTACATTATGAGAGACAATCTTGCCCAGCAGGCTCAAGAGTGTAGCAAGGTCTCTGATGTACAAGCCTCTGACAAGGTACACGACAAGCACACTGTCGTGAGAAGCACAAAGTGGAAGGCTCGGAATAAAGACTTTACTTGGGACACACCGCCTAGGATTTCTGGCCATTGCAAGAGAACAATTTTCTAAGGTGCTTTTTCTACATGCTGTTGATTGACCATGAGAAAAACAGAGAAATGGTGTTGTATTTTCATGCAGTTAGTCTATTTACAGGTATTCACTAGGACTGCACTGGTATTTTAAGTCAAGTGACTGTTCTGTTTGTCTTACTGAAACCATTCACAATGCCCCTCGGGTCCCACACTATTTAGAATCACAGAATAATTTCAGTTGGAAGGGACCTTTAAAGGTCATCTAGTCCAACTCAACCCTGCAATGAGCAGGGACATCTTCAACTAGACCAAGTTGCTCAGAGCCCCGTCCAATCTGACTCTGTTTCCCTGGATGGGGCCTCTACCATCTACCACTTCTCTGGGCAACCAGTTCCAGTGTTTCAACATTCTCATTATAAAAAATTTATTCCTTATATCTAGACTGAATCCACCTCTTTTAGTTTAAAAACATCGCCCCTTGTCCTATTAAAACATCTGTCCTTATCTTTCTTGTAAGCCCCTTTAAGTACGCAAAGGCCACAGTAAGGTCTCCCCAGAGCTTTCTCTTCTCCAGGCTAAACAGTCCCAATTTAAACCAATTCTAGCTAATGGATAGTGAATAAGAGAGAAAAGGGAGTGATGAAAGCAGAAAAAAAGACTGAAAATAACAGGCAGTAACTTGCACAGGTAACCTCTGATACCAGGCTCAACTTACTAATTACGATCTGCAGCAAACCCAGCACACAGATGTTGGTATGTTTAACAATAAGGCAACAGTGTGCTGCAAAATTTTTTTGAGTACACAGAAGTCATCAACCATCAGTTCCACTACACAGTCCACAGAACTTTTTATCATCTGAGACATCTGCATAGCACTAAATACAATAAATGCAGCTCTGACCAAAATTGATTACATGTATATGTAGAAAAGTTTAGAAGTTACAGGGGATCAAAGTTGGTTTGGGTTTTTTCTATCCATGAACTTCAGCCTGCCCTACAGTGCTTGCAAAGGGCACATAAGATCTTGCCCCCTCCTTCTACACAAATCTTCCCATGACAAGTCCCAAAACACATGACACTCCACACTCTGCTAAACCCTTCAGCTCTAAAAGATGAATTCCATAGAATTTCTTAATGCTCCTCTCTGGAGTGTCTTTATCCGTACTGCTACTTCACCACAGATTGCTTTAGCTTTCTTTAAAAAATCCTATCAGATGCTAACGACAAATTTTCTGTTCCTCTCTCGGTGCTCCCAAAATTTTTTTGGAGCTCTAGTTTAAAGAGATCACATGTGTGGGCCTTGGAGTGCAAAAGGGTTGGCAGTAGGTAATAAACTTTCTCTCTTGACACAGAAAATAACCGTCTGCTGGGGCTATAATTTATTGACACTAAGAGGTTTTATGGCACAAAGTTATAACCAGCTCTTCCCACACAGCTATTCCCACCCATTGCACTCATTAATCAGAAAGCCTTTTAAATGTTATCTAGTAGCAAGAATTAAGCAGTTGTCTTTCACACATCATGTCCCTTA
Organism: Ifrita kowaldi; assembly: GCA_013398055.1. Lineage (NCBI taxonomy): Eukaryota > Metazoa > Chordata > Aves > Passeriformes > Cinclosomatidae > Ifrita > Ifrita kowaldi. The sequence continues at coordinate 570,511 of VZRS01010052.1, read as the reverse complement.
GCTTGCTCTTTCATTTCCTCTTTTTCAACATTATCACATTATGTTCCCTCTTTGTATTTGCTTTTCCTCTTCGCAAAGCTCTTTAAACAGCTGCAAAGGGGGAGGGACCACTATGCTCACGAAAATTCCACTTTGCAGAACGCTTCTGTCAGGTCCTACTGTCTGTCTCTTCCCAGGCATTTCATACCTCCAAGATTCAGGTTTGCTTTTACATCTCTTCCCTGTGCATCCCTGAAAACAGAGCCTATTGCCAGCTGTCTAAGCTGAAGAACAGTAATCCACCTCTCCTTGTTACTGCCATGAGGAAAATGTACACCCTCGTTCTCTTTGTAGTGGGCTCCTTTTGTCTCAACGGTAAGTGACCTTTTCTTTCACAGTTTCAGAACAGTGAGAGCTTTTGCGGGTAGGAGGTAGGACAGTGACATGAGCTCGCAGACAATTTGTAACCATCACCTCGGGAAGTTGCTGACTTTAAGAGGATGTATAAAATTGATTATTTTAGTGTTGCTCTGGGTTTGTTTGATATCAGCAAATGCACTACGATGGATATGGACAGACAGTTAAGTTGGATATAAAATTACATAACTGTAGGAGATGACAGCGATAATCACTAAATAATACCCCTTTAGATGCTCCCAGGATCATCTGTGATAGGAAAAGCAGATATTGTGCTGAAAGTGAAAAAATGAACCATGACATGATCCATAAATAAGACAGATCTCATCCCTCCACCACTATTTGCTCAAGTTCCTATATTTTGCAAAGTTCATACTTCCGGATTTTTAAAATTAGAATGTAAACAGTTTAAATTAAGTTGTCATATGTAAATATATGCTACAAAAAGCAAACGTACTTCAAGAACGTTTCCTTCAGTCTGTCAGGATTTCTTGGATATGTTTTAGCCAATACGAACAGCCTGACAGCAGCACGAAATAGTGCTTTTACCATGGGAGCTTCTTCCCATGGAGAGGCTCCACTGAAGTGTTCTGAGAGGAACTGGCTGAAATTGAACCAAGACAAGATCACACGTTTCCCATTATCACATATTTCCCATTATTATCTCACACTTGTTTTGTTTCTCCAGTCTCTGAAAGGCAACTTTAGGAAACATCTGCTTTGTAACAAAAGAAGAGTGAGGGCCCACTTTAGATTTTTAAATTATATGCTTCTAAACCTCTGAGTATTTCCTTTATTTCCATTAATTGCAATGTAAAAAATAAAAGTCTTTAAAATACAGTAAATTCACTGCTAGTTCCATTGGAACAATAAGCATTCCAAATCAGCATGTGTTGTTCTAAGAGGCTATGAAAATCTTTTTGCTTGAGAGTATGTTGAGAAGTAGCAACATCATGAAGTAATTTCAGAGAAGATAACTGGACTGTTTCATTGCTGCTTCTCACTTGCTCTTTACTAATTACAGATGGGAATTTGGTATGTCACTTATTTGTGAGAGAGTAAAGAACTAAAATGATAACACATGCTACAATGTTGCTTCTAAACAAATACTATTTCAACGCTTATCACAATATCTGAATTAAGGGAAACACAGAAAATATGCCTTATGTTAAATTTTGAAATGTAGACAGTGATAACAGTGAACTTGCCTGGATGTCTCAGCATTGCTCCTTATTCTTTTCTGTGGAAATCACTCCAACAAATTTGTCGTTACACTGAAAACAAACAGCATAAGGCAGCATGTCTAGTTATTTCATTTTATATATTTAAATTAGACTATGTAAAAAGGAAAGTCTCCACAGGGGAGTGAATGAAATCTGTGGTTTAGTTTCTTCTGCTGTGGAATTGGAAGCATCTTGGTGCAATTTTTTTTTAATGCTTATACTCCCACAGAGAAAACAAACTTACTGAGGAATGTGTACTGCAAGTTATGTGGCAATTGCTCTCTTTGTCACAGAGCAGATGTGTAGCGTGTTCAGTGAAGCTAAAATAATTTCCTCAGCTCAGGATCCACCCCAATGGGCTTTATTTATTACTGCTTTCCGTACACAAAAATACTCCACCCCCAAATTAGGACTGCTTGATCATTGTTGTAAAAATCATTTGTCTAAAAGCATCAGTCTACCCTCTGCAACATCTCTGCTGTTACTGAATACTGCTATTTGATAAAAAAAACAGTTTGTGGGGGAAACTGCACTTCATTTCTTCCAATCCTGAGAGGAAAAAGAGAAGTTTCACAGGCTGGCGACTGACACACAATGCACATAAAGATGAAACTGGATGCCTGGTAATTTTGTTCTCATTAAGTGCCATCTGATTTATATGCAGATTGTTAATGGAAAGTAGACTATAAAAATTATACAAGAATCACTCATTTTCCCCCAGTATTTACAGAGATTGGTTTTAACAAGTTTTAAGGCAGTGTAGGGCTGACATCTAGTGGTGCCTGATACAGGGTTCTGAGTGAGGTGACAGAGTAGCCCCTTAGAGCTTTATTTCTGATTATTAAGTTACAAAGGCTGGGACGGAATGGCAATTTTTTAAAGGATTATCCCTAGTGAAGGAACACCTTCACTAAGAACAGGTAATAATTTCTCAAAGGGATTCATTGTTGAATAAATATTTTTTAGAATTAAAGTCATGGCTTGTCATTAATCTGCATAAAGTTTATTAAAATCAGTACTTGGAAATCTGAGCTGTTCTCATCAGACATGCAGACCCCACAGTATGTTTCTATTTGCAGACCAGACGACTGTGATTGCTAAATGTGGGTTTCAGAGTAAAAACTAATTACAAATCCAGAATTAGCTTTCTGCAAATATTCTGCAGTTCCGACTTCCTACTCCCTGTTTAGCAAATACTCTCTGTGCTGGAATATTCACAAAGGCAGCAATGCAGTGAAAACACAGTTAACAATTCAAACAAGAACTTACCATCTTTGCTAACAGTATTCAGTGACCACTAAATGAAACAAACCAACTGACAATTTATTTATATTCGAATTATAGCCATCTGCTTATGCCACTTACATATGCAACAGTGGGAATGTCTACTAACAAATACTACAAACAAACCCAACATAAAACTCCACCAAACCACACAATAAAATAACTTTAACCAGGATTCTCTCTTTAACTACCACAGGACTTCTAACCTATCCTTATAACCACAAAAAGATTCATTCCTAGAATGTGGCCCCCTTCTCTTCACAGTATCAAATTTAGCTTTTCCTTGATTGCTATACACAAAAAAACCACCCCAGAATCTGAAGCTTAGCAAGACTCAGCACAGCTCTGGCCTGATAAGCTTTTGATTAGGCACCTTGCATTGAGAAAAAATGTAATATTAAAATATCACACGGTATAGGGCTTTTATAATGACTTGCAGGGAGGTATAAAGCAAGTCTGAATCAAAAAACAAACTGACCCAACAAACACAGATACAGTCATCCAAATTTGTTTTCCCAGATACCTTGGAAACTATTTGAAGAGCCTATTCTGAAGAACAATGTTATAGTTAAGTATTTGTGAAAAAAACCTGGGCTACCAGGCCACAGCACATCCCGGTCTTACAAGAATTAAATCAAGCCTGGTGTTTACCTCAACCTTTCCACAGAGCTTGAGTAAAAGTTGTTCTTAGATGTGAAATCTCTGTTTGATAATCTTTCCTTTTACCTCACTCCACTTTCTCACTGGATCAGAAACAAGAAGGTCTTAGGGTAACTTTTTAACCTGAGTTGGATTCAGATGAATTTCAGGTTTCAAGAGAGACTTGTTCAGCCTAGCAGCTTACAGCCCAGTTCACAAGGAAACTTGGCACCTTCCAGACATGCACACAAACTTTGGCTGCTTATTTGATCCTGGCCTTTTGATGTCTATCTTTCCCCAGATTTCATAGATATGCTACAGCATAAAAAAAACCCAGAACAAATTAATGCACCACGAATTTAAAATATTTGCATGGCCAATGTTTTTACTGTGTGGAACTGCTCTGGGAAGTAATGAAGCAAGTATGCTGTAAGGACACTACCCTCATTTCTGCAGTATCTAGAGTTGAATTAGGTGAGCTGAATTAGGTGACCTTTTCTACTGAAGAATCATTCTATCAATTGCATTGGAACCTGCTTTCACTAACACTGTAATTTCATCAGCATCACAGAACAGAACTGCCCGACACACAGCACAATGTCTTTGGGTCAGTTCTGTTGGCAGGATGTTACCACGACCTTGCTCATCACTATTATCAGGTGGTCAATAGTGATTTGAAAAGTCCACTGGGATGACTTTAAAAAGCACACAAAGAACATGAGAAGAGAATAAACTACCCTGGAGTTGTGTCAGAAGTTCTGCTCTGTTCTGCTCCATGAGGAATGTTCAGGCTTGTTTGATAGTAACCTGTAGATACTGTATTTTGTAGTCACTGGACTCCAGCTTTGGCAATCAAAGATTTACAGTATTTGTGCTAGTCCACAAATCAGGTTTTACTTCCACATAAAATAAGGCTAACATACTGCCTTAGGTTTTCAAATTTTGTAACAGAAACATCACTAGCTACCAGAGAGTCCTCAGTCATTAAAAAATCCTTTATAACTCTTACAGCTTATCCCCTGGTTTTCTTTACATAAATCAGAGTCTTTAAATTTGTATGTGTACCTGCAACTCTGTCTCCTACAGCACTAAAGAGAGAAGTCACAGCTGGACCCCCTGCCTTTGGATCAAAGAATAATTCTTCACCTGCTATTAAGAGGGTGGTTCACTCCCAGTTTCTATTTCTGAGTGTAATCCCAAAAGTATCTATCAATTTGAGTTTCACATTTTATTGCAAAAAACCCCCCAAAGGGTTCTGATTGATCTGCTTTCATCTGTGTAAGACAGTCAACTTCAGCAGAGCAGATATTGGTGCAAGCACCATATCCTCCTGTTCACACAAGCCTACAGTCTTTAGAAAATCAAAAGCTGTCATTATTTCCCAAAGATGATCTGATGCACAGACATGCTGTGATCCCTACATCGTGTCACTTTAGTCTCCCTTCCATAATCCTGTTCTGTGATGCTTTACAGGAAGCATGGCAGCAGATGCTGAAGAAAAACTAATGAACCACCTACTGAGTCCTGACAGATACAATAAGTTAATTCGACCAGCTGTCAACTCCTCCCAGTTGGTATCTATAGAACTGCAGGTTTCCCTGGCACAGCTCATCAGTGTGGTAAGTTCAAATTAGGCTATGCCTTTAAATTCAATACTACCTGCACAGCACTCTAAGTAAAAGTGATAGTGATATTGCTACATCTCTGTTCACTTCTCATTTGTGTAATACTATTAATAGGCAGAGCCCATACATGCAACTTACTGGTTTTATACCTCACAATGGAGCTACAACAGGGAAATCAATCTATGCCTAAGCATTGAAGGACAGGACCAGATCTTCATCCAATAGAATTCCATCTAGCTAGAATTCAAAATCATTCCACTGATTTCAGTACAGCTACTGTAAGTTACCCCAGGTCAGGACCTATCCTGGGCTGTGCAGACCAGCAATCTGCACTCCATCCACCATCAGTGGAATGCTAATCCATTTTCTTCTGAAGTGGTTCAATGGCCTGAAAATAAGCTACAAAGCCAGATCCAAATCACATGACATATCAGGCATATCAACAAAGAACAGTGGAATGTTGTAAAGAAAAACACACATTAGTTCTGTCTGGAATAGGTTAACATGGTTAAAACAATCCTCATGTAAGCAACTCCTCATATTCAATAACAATTATTTCAATGGGTCTGAAAGACATTTTCACCCACAAGGTTAGCATGTGTTTGACAGTTATTCCAAGGTATAAACACATAATTGCTAGGAGAGGTTAACATTAACTGCAATGGGAACGAGAGCCAGCACGTAAGCAGGAATAATTTTGTGAACTGGAGCTTTCAGCTCTCTCCCTGGATGACAAAGAAGATACAGATGACTGCCTCCCTGCCTCCCTGTCAGAGTTTGTGTAAAGGCTAGTGACTGGACTGCTGCAAACTTTTAGAGACATAGAGAATTTATGTTCTGAAATTCAAGAGGAAATGAGAGAGACTCTGATGGAACAAAAGGGAAACTGTACAAACAGTTGAGGTTTCATACACACATGCAGACTGGATATAATATATATAGATACACATGGATGTATGTATGTATACATACAGGATTTAATGCCATGTATACCACATGATTCTAGTTCAAGTGCTCTCTCTCTCTCGTGGGGAACTCCACCTGGACACAGACATGCCTCCCTACATCCTGCACTAGCACCACGAGCACAGTGTCCCCCCAGACTGCAGATTCTGGGCATAAAAAGGGAGATGTCTTGCCCCAGAGGCCCCAGTGATCAGCAACCTAAACAAGGTAGATGAATAGGCAGGGATCAAGAATAGCACAGCTCAGTCCCTATCCCTCTATAGCCTCACTCTTCAAGCAAAACACAAAATTAGGCAGCTTGTAGGCTCTAACAATCTCAAGCATCTTCAGGATCAGAGAATTAACTCATTTTCCTGCAGAAATCCTCCTGACAGATCTTCTGCAAGGAGGCTTCTCTTCTGGACTGCTGTCCAGAGACAGCAGTTGATGAAGCAGAGCCTGCCAGCTGGGAGATGACATGGCAAACCTTACACCAACCTCCCACAACCTCCTGTAGGCCTCCTTGATGGTCTAATGTCCCTTCTGTTTCAAATCAAAGGTGGAGAAGTGGGGTGGGGGGAGGAAACCAAGTTTGGTAATAATCATACTCACTCCTGCCATAACTGTTCTTATTAGAAGGCATTTGGAATTTTACATTTATGGGATTATTATTTATCATCAGTATGTGCACAAGACTCGCCATCTTCCTCAGAGAAATGTCTGTCTTGAACTACACTAGACAAAATCACGTTCAAAAACCCACTGAATAAATCTTATTACTGCAATAAAGTAAAACATTTTAGAGGCCAATTTTTGTCTCTGTTTTTCCCTGCAGAATGAACGGGAGCAGATCATGACTACGAATGTCTGGCTGAACCAGGTAACAAACCCACAGAGAAATGGCTCTCGCAAACCACAAATGCGACTGCTTTCACTCCATCAGATGATTGTTTTGTTAGTGCTGGTCAGGACACTCCCATCACTACTGTACAATTCTTCTCTTAGGAGTGGATTGATTATCGGCTGGCTTGGAAGCCCTCTGACTATGAAGGAATAAATAAGCTGAGAATACCTGCAAAACACATCTGGTTGCCAGACATTGTGCTTTACAATAAGTAAGTAAAATGGGTGTAGTTTATGCAGACAATGAACAAAATTTTAACCAAAGAACAAGCATCAGAAACAATGAAGTAGGTCTGGTAAAATTTTAAAACTGAATTTTGTAACTTTTAGATAGTATCAAGTGTATCTGACTGGGCTACTGGGCTCAAAGATAATTTTAGTAAAATCAGTGCTCTGGTTAAAGAAATTCCAGTAGAGCTGGAAGATGTCTGCAGTGTGAACGGTTACAGCAGAGGATCCATGACAAGGCTCACAACTGAGACAGATTTATATGAAAATAGACTGTATGGAAAGAATGGATTGTGGGTATAACTGCAGTTGCAAGAAGACATCTGGAGTCCTATCAGACATCTTAGGGTCTGACATACAGCTTTGTCTCCTTCTTTCCCCACTCCTTTTTCTACCACAGACTCCAGGACATAAATCTATTACAAAGTTCACACATACCATAACTCCAAGAGTTCATATTCATGCAGAAAACGAAATTATATTCTATTTTCATAAAGCATTGAAAAAATCCATTATATGAATACATAATAAATCTGTCAACACTTGACCACGTTGCTTTATAATACTGAGAAAAATAAAAACTTGTTGACAGATCATACTTCAGTTCTTCTTTCAAACAAACAGCTAACTGACAATTTTGTTTTGCTTTAGTTTAAGTCTCTAGCAAAACCTTAAAGTGGATGATAAACAGGGTTATTTTGAAAAATAATCAAAATTTATACTTTTATGATACTTTGAAAACCAATGAATTCATGAACACATGATGATTTATGAACATATACAGATGGGAAACTCAGGAAGTTTATATATAACTGAGTTAAGTCCTTGGAATCCTACTACTGGAAATCAGATTTGATGCACCTTTAAAACTAGTGTATTAGTCACAAAATAATTCAGCCAGTGGATTAGGATGTACTCTGCCTGCTCAAAGCTTGTTCTGGTAAACTGTGCCTCTGCCCTCTGCTTCTTTTTGCTACTGGCCAAGTGATACCATTTAATGGTTTGTAAGAATAGAAAGAAATAGTTTCAAAAGGTTCCTTAAATGCACAGGAACAAGCTTCACCATATTGGATTTCTATGTTAGTACAAAGCTTCAATTAAATTTTAGTTAAAGGACAGCTCCATGTAACTTACTCCTGCTGGAGCAGAGTTTCACAGGCATCAGTCAGTTCAAGGTGCTCAGGAAAACACAAAGCACATCCTCATGCTCACAGCTCTGTCTGTGGTCTGTGCAGAGGGCTCTGACACTGCAGCCCAGCCCTTTCCCACAGCTGAGACAGGGCAGCCAGCACTAGAACCCACATATTCCCAGCCCAGGAGTCTGCCCAGCACATGGTATGGCATGATGGCAAAGCTAACTCAGGGAGCACAGATATGTGAGAACTAAGATACAATTCATTTCTCAAAATATAGCTGTTTTATTCCAGTGAACTAACAACCCCTATTAGTGGCTGTAGCCACTCACTTCTGCATCTGGTTGTTTCACTGTCTGCATGAATTAGCTACAAAGGTCTCAGCTCAGTGCCAGGGACTCATTGCTTCACCCAGGTGAGCCCTTTCCAGAGCCAAACCTAACTGATTCAGACACATGTGCCAAGCCTTAGATACTTGTAGCATTTCCCTGCTTAGAAAAAAAATCACCCTTAGCACTGAAATAACTCTATTTTCCATTATGTCTTGTCAACAAACAAGAATACTACCTCAGGATACTTACTGGCTTAAACAGCCCTACCTTGTTTGCCCAGAATACTGAGCAGGAGAAGATACTATTGGCTGATAATGATCTTCTCCCTGAGTTAAAGGGCCCATCACAACATAGAAGACTCCCCTGCTGGAAGCTCAGCAGTTGGAAGAGATACAAAGCCAAGATTATTTGTGGGCACTAAGAACGCTGTGGCTTGTCTGTTCTGGTTTTGTAATAAGTAAACATTAACTGGAGTGACGCAATAAATTATAACCAATATAATTACATTTCCTCTGCCTACACTCTCCCTGCATTTCTAACTAATGCTGCTCATCCTTATTTCCTTGTCCAAGTCATTTAGGAGCGTTGCTCTGTGTTCTTAGCAGTGGCTGTGTTCCAGATCAAAGGTGCCTCCATTTTCACATGGGATGATCTCATTCTTGCTCAGCCTTCAGAGATGTAGTAAGCTTTAATTACTTGAGCAGTTACAAAACACATTAATTTCTTTGGATGAAAAAGAAGTGTGTATTTGGTATTTAATAATAATTTTATATTTTTTTTCTCTAAGTATTGGACCAAAAATCAACTCTCTGACTGGGAGAAATGCATACATTGATCTCCCTATCAAGTCATAGCTCCCGACAACATAGATTTCAAAATAAAAATATTACTAAACTTTGATTCTTGGAACAACTGAGGCCCACAAGACCAAGAATGTCAAACCTTTTCTGTTTTTGACTGTATTTTTCCTCCTAATATTTTATCACCTTCTCTCCTTTCTCTTCTCTCCTCTCCTTAGTGCGGATGGCACGTACGAAGTCTCGCTGTACACAAATGCCATTGTAAAGAACAATGGAAGCATTCGCTGGTTGCCACCAGCCATTTACAAGAGTGCCTGCAAGATTGAGGTGAAGCATTTCCCATTTGACCAACAAAACTGCACACTGAAGTTCCGATCCTGGACATATGACCACACAGAAATTGATATGGTGCTTAAGACTTCCATGGCAAGCATGGACGACTTTACACCAAGTGGAGAGTGGGACATTGTAGCACTCCCAGGAAGAAGGACTGTAAATCCTTTGGACCCTAGTTATGTTGATGTGACATACGATTTCATTATTAAAAGGAAACCACTTTTTTATACCATCAATCTTATCATTCCCTGTGTGCTAATAACATCCTTAGCCATCCTGGTATTCTACTTGCCTTCAGACTGTGGTGAAAAAATGACCTTATGCATATCTGTGTTGCTTGCCTTGACTGTGTTCTTGCTGCTGATCTCCAAAATTGTCCCTCCAACGTCTCTAGATGTTCCACTGATTGGGAAGTATCTCATGTTTACAATGGTGCTGGTGACCTTCTCAATAGTTACCAGTGTCTGTGTGCTCAATGTCCACCACAGGTCTCCAAGTACTCACACTATGCCTCCCTGGGTAAAGCTGGTTTTCCTTGAAAGACTCCCAGCCTATCTGTTCATGAAGCGCCCAGAAAATAATTCTCCACGGCAGAAGCCGTGCAACTGCAAAAAGACAAAAGCAGAGAATCCTTGTATGGAACCATCTGACCTCTACAAGAACTCGACCTATTTTTTGAATACAGCCTCTGCCAAAAGATATGATATGAAAGTCTCTGAGACACTGGACAATATCAGCAGTCATCGAGATTTTAGGTTAAGAACAAGTGCAAAATTTTCTCCTGAAGTGCAAGAAGCAATTGATGGAGTCAGTTTTATAGCAGAGCACATGAAAAACGATGACAACGACCAGAGTGTAAGTAAAAATGAGAAATCCCTGTCCTTCCAGACTTCATCTCCTGTCCTCCTCTGTAACATGCTAATCCTCAGAAAGCATATTTGAACTATTGTCAAGTTTTTAGAGAGATTCTAGATATAGCTCATAAGAGGAAATAATTTATGCCATTAAAATAACTGAATGAACAGCAATTTGGTAACTGCAAATATTCACCTGATAAATAACATGGCTATTTCTACAAAAGGAGCTTGCTGATTGCCCAGTAAGTCATGAAACACTCTAAAAAGCTTTGTTGTCACATTCAAGTGGTGATTGGCAGGGGAAGAAAACAATATTCAGTTCCAGGTTAGAAATAGAATATTTTTCACCACTCTGAATCAGTAAGACTGTGATTCGGCCCATGGCCAGGCCAAGTTAACCAGAAACAACGTACCTGCAGCTCAAGCATTTATTTACCTAACTAAGCACAACAGGAGGATTTAGTAAAATTGGTAGAAGGCCTTTGCAAACACCCTTGCTGGGCTAAGACACCTGTCTGTACATGGCAAACACGATGGGTAGGATTAAAAACCTCAGCAGAGCTGAGGTTCTTTCATTTGAGTTAAACCAGACTCCTCACTGGTTAGGAGAAGTACTTTATTTAAGCAGTGCTGCTGCTGCACTATTCCCCCGCCCTACTCACAGCCCACTAGCTAGCACAATAGAGCTGATAGAAACACTCTGTGAATAATGCTTGGAAAACTCAGGGGTTTTTTTAGACAAGTACCCACAGCTGGCAAAAATCATCCTCATACCTACCATTGTCCCCTCTCTAACCCAGACCTCAGTGAGACTCCAGGTTCTCTATTCCTATTGTGCTCCCCCTCCCTCAGCCAAGCAGATTAAATAAAGTCTGGTTTCTGATCTTGTAGAAGTCCCTAGAGGAGCATGCTGCTGAGTAGTTCATGTTTTCTATTAACTGAAATTACTGTCAATATAAATAAAGAAGTTCAGCTATTAACATTAGACATGAGCTTGTAGACATTGAAGCTGTCTGAACAGAAGCCGACTTCACAGTGCAGGAAAAGGTCTTCTAATAGCTCAGAAAATCTTGCAAGAATGTGTTGCACACTAAATGATCTACAAAGCTTTCACTTGACAGTAAGAACAATTTTCAGGAGCATTTTATGTATTTAAAATCCACTTAATGCTTTACACATAGGGTCCTCTGATATTACATATCATTTTTCTGGATTCATAACTTTATTCTCTGCTTCCTTCCCTCATCACAACGGTCTGATAACAACTGTTCATGTACATTTATATGGTCTGGCTGCAGAAGCATTTAATTCCCATTAGCAGTGGTAGGAATTAAAAGTGTACACTGAAGGAAAAATATGTAATATTCTAGTATCAGACATGATTCAACTGACAGGGATGATAAAGTCACTGATGTGAGGACATCCCATCTGTAACCAGAATCAATGAGAGAGGAAAAATCATTCCTGAGATGCAAATGAAAATTGATATATTTCCCCTTTACAATAATAGCCCAATTAGTCACTTCAGTCTGAGACAGAATCTAAGGCCATGACTTTTACAGACAACACATGCAAGGCAAAAAGGAATTTTAATAAAAGCAACAATATTAATATGCATTAAACCCCATGAATAAGATGACTGCTGATAAGAAAAGAACGCTGAAGCTAACCTTGTTTAACAGCAGTAAACACCATCTATTTTTGCCCACTGAGATTAATAGCAATTACAAACTAAAATTAAAGAAAAAAAAAATCCTTAATTGGATTATACTGTGCGTCCTTCGGGGCTGGCTTCACACCAGGCAGCCACACTCAGTATCTGATGTATCCAAGAAAGCTAAAAAATATTTACTGTATTTTTCTCCACTGCTCAGAACAGTTGTAGGAGAAAAATCCCTTACCAAGCCTAAAGTCAGTTTATTCCCTGAACCTTGAGATTTGTTTCCTTTTATTTTCATAAACAAAAACTCAGCATTAGCATGAGGAAGACCAAAAGAATATGACAAATTGCTAATATCTTTAATTGGCTTTTTCTTCCAGGTCATTGAAGATTGGAAGTATGTTGCCATGGTAGTGGACAGGCTGTTTCTCTGGATATTTGTCCTTGTTTGTGTCCTGGGGACTGTTGGATTATTTCTGCAACCACTTTTTCAAAACCACACTGCTGCCATAAACCCTTAGTTGTTATTTAAAATTGCCGATACTTACTCAGATATTTGGTCTCATTCTGCTCTCAGTTCCCCTCTGTTAAATGCACAGAGGTGCCAAGTGAGTTGCACTTACATCCCTTAGAGTATGGAAAAGGAAAGTAGAACTTGACTTACTGGGATAGGAAAAAAAAGCAAAAGAAACACAAAACTATTTTTTTTCCAGTGAGTTTACTACTTCTGGTGATATCTTGCCCTTTTTTCAATTATTTCAAGCTGAACATTACAGCGAAAGATTTTTACTGTACAAGGTGTCATCCTGGCATCATCATTGTCATCATCATCATCATATTATTATTATTATTAATTTTACATACATTGCATTAGGAAGAATATTTTCTTTCCTTAGAATACTGCAATTTCCCTATTACAAAGTAAATACTGCTGTGAAATTTATTTCCTTCAAATGCATCCAAACTATTTGTGTCTGATTTATAAAGAGCTTTGCAAGTGGGTTTGATACTTAAATTCAAACTGAGAAACAAAAACACTTCTGAGGTAACCTCTGAAAGGTTCGTCACCTTGCCATCTCTGGTAGCTGATGGATCAACAAAGGCCAAATTAGTGTATGATAAACAAACATGTATATAATACTCTGTTTGATGATGAAATAGAAATAAAGCATAAAATTTTCCTTTATATAGACTTAGTCCTCAAATTTCCTGCAACTTTAACAGTTCATGTATCTCGGGCACAAACACACTTTAATGAGTCTAAGGCTAAGAGCACAGGAAAGCAGTGGGAGAAGACAACGGTGAAAGGCAGCAAGAATGAGAAGACACCTGAGAACACACAGACCTGCATGTTTTTCTGGGGAGATTCTACTGTGGATTTAAGTATAACCCACAACAAGCCAGCTAGGGAAGCATGCGGAGTCTTAAAGTCTTTGGCAAAGGACAGATTGAGGCCCTAGACCTCTGTCACAGGGCAATCCCAGCACGGTTTGTTCCAAGTAACCTGCAAAAGGAGAAGTGGGCCCCTGGCACTTTTCAAGTTAAACCACTCTCAGTTTTTCCTTAGGGTGCTGTCAGGACACACAACAATTGTACCACCATTGGTAAGTACAACTAATGTTGGTGAACAAACTGTTAAAATCCACTGCTACTGTGAAGGGAATTTGAGGCTTACCTTGGGTCCTGGAGGGATTAGTTGACACTTAAACCTGTGTTCTTCAACAAGCCACAGCTGAAGACAGTTCCAGCTCTAGCTGCCTTCATCAAGACCAAGCTACATTTCCACCTAGATTGCCATTCCCCACGCAGGCCCAGGTAAATACATAGATTTAGATGTGCCAATGCATCCACACGTTTTCAGTTGTTCAGAGTAGCTACAGGACTGCATTCACTCCCTCCCAGCCTGTGGCTGAACTCCCCTGCACCAGTGGCATACACACCTATCCCTGAGTCATGGGAGGGCTCCCTGAGGGCCTGAGCACTTCAGCAGGGCCTGGTGCCCTGCAGTCTGGGAAGGAGATGGGGGAAAGGTATCACAAATGGGGTAGGCAAGGCTGTCTTCAGCCCCATGTTAGAAGAAGGAAGGGTTGTCACACTGTCATCCTCCCTTCCATTCCCCTTCCTCTAAGCACTGCAACTGTGTCCCTCACACAGACAGGGCAGGGAGGTGATGGATACCTGTAGGACTGGCCTACTGATGCAGGTGCACCCTGGGATCACCCTATCCTCCTCTACAGAGAGGGCAGCCCCCGGCCATCTCCCCAAATATTGACTATTCTGGACAGTCCCATGGTGATTGGTGGGTGGTGTAAAGTTTAAGTGGGTAGAACAGCCTTTCCCCACCATAAATGTTTCCTTCTCCTTTACAGACCCAGAGGGCAAAGCTACTCTGCAGGTAACTGAAACAACAGCTGTGAGGTGAGATGGGGCACGGACAGCCCCTGGCAGCAGGGAAGTGCCTTCCCCATGCAGGGAGATGCTGCTCTATGTTAGATTATATCCCAGCCACAGGTGCACACACTGCCCCAGCTGCTGAACAGCTCTTTCTGCTTATAGAGACGGCACAGGGAAGCCAGAGCAGCTGCCAGCACTGTGCAGGCAGTGTAAAGGTGAAGCCCCTTTAAATATCAAAATAACCCTGAACAGGGAATCTGAAAGAGGGCAATGCAGACTTAAATGCTGTGAGAGCTGCTGCACACTCCTTCAGGGCAGGAGGGAGAGGGACTCACCCAGCCAAGGATGCAGCAAGGCAGCTGCAGTCCCCCTGACTGACATGGGCCTGTGCAGAGCACAGACCCCTCTCTACTGTTTTCACCCAGCATCAACACACTTTGGGCTCTGTCCCCCTCTTACCCTCATTACTCTTCTATCCTTCTCTTTCTTATCCTCCCCCTCACTGCCTGAATGCAACCGTAATGAGGCCTCAGGTGCTCCCATCTCAGAATTGGCCTTATCTTCATGAGCAGTAAAGACTGATAATGCTTGGCTCTGTAACTGCAGCCTTCAGCTGAATTATCCTCAGCATGGACAAAAGTTTTAGAAAGGATTTGGCAGCTCAGCTAGCAGCTAACACAGAGTACAGGCAGATGAAGGCCTCAGACTTGACAAACCCAGAAAAAGCTTTCAAGAGGCACATCACTGGCCCCAGGGAGATCCCTGCAGAACCAGAGCTCCTCATCCAGGAAATGGTGGGTTCTGGTACTTTCCATACACTGTGGCCACCTTACTCCTTTTTTAATCTTGAGTGAAACGATATACTCTTTCCTAGTTATGTTCTTGGAAACCACCACTGTATCTTTAACATTTCCAGAAATAATTTAATCCATAGCAAATTTCAGAATGAAAAATTTCACCCAACGTTCTAAAATTCAGAAAAATCTGACCTCCTAACTCTGTACTTTCCAAGTGGCAAATGCTATTTTTGCCTAACCCTCAGCAGCTTCACCTACATAATACATAGAACTGCTCCCAGTTTAACTTGTCAAAGAATTACAGGGTTTTCTGGTTTGATTTTTTGGGCAAATTTTTAAAACTAAAAGACTGAGAAAAGGAATTATCAAAAATGTCATCTTCCAGGCAAACATGAATATGACAATGTCCCAGCTCATTGCACAAAATAAACTTCAACATTTCTACTTTTCAGGGGTTTTACCATAATGCTTTCCATTTAAAAAAAAGTGGATATTCAAAATGTATTTTACACTAAAATTGTTTTTCAATGGTAGCATGCAACCAGTCTGCTTCCCTACCAGTGAGGAAAAGCCTCTGTTTGGTCTCTCTCCATTCCCTACCATTACAAAACTCTTTAATCCAGACCAATCTTGCCTTCCATCAGAACACATAGAAATGCCAACACCACCACTCAGGTGCACCACCTGCACCCAGGTGAGTTTACTGGGGACTGCTTCTGCACCCCTGCAGCCACAGCAAACTGGGAACAACTAGGAGCATCAATACTCCAGACAAAGATGGGAAAACATTCTTTTCTTCATCTCCTAAATTGATTAAGATTTGGTCTTAACAAATCTTAACAAAGTGAAACCCCTCTAATAGCAGCGTGTTTATGAAAGAACAAAGGCTGCATAGTTTGTTACTGCAGATCTTCTTGGGTAGATCAGCTTCCCCCTACTCATACAAATTCTTCCTCTGTGTAGTTCTGCAGTGCAGTCATGGTGACGTGTTCTCATCACATCACCCTCCCCAGCCATAAAAATAATCCTACCACAATTCTGAGCTGATTTCACCAGGAGATCCAGCATGGGATGTTAGAAACAAAATATCTGTGCCATACGAACACCACTTAAAATTTCAGTAACCAAGCAAATTAAGCTAAAATACCTATATCTCTTGATGCTGTGGTGCTCTGCTTCCTCTGCAGATCAGATGTTTCCAAATTATTCCGGTTAAGCATTGACTTCTGGGGAACACAGATTATGATCTGATCTTTGAAGCCTGAACTCATTTCTAGTTGGGATTAAAAAGAAAAAACAAAATTCTCAGTTATAATGCTGTTTATAGCAAGAAGACAGAAATGGCAATTTATTTGCCATTTCCAAATGCCCTGGGAATGCAAAACCAAAAGTAACCACAAAGGGTTAAGTTAAAAGACCAAGCAGCCAAGTTCTCTGGGAAAAAAAAAAAGAAATAAAATCAAATGGACAGTAAAGCCTATTTCCTCCAAGCTAATAGAATTACAGAAATTATCATAAGAGCATGTGTCTGGGGACAAAGTGAATGATGCTCTGAGAGATAGGGCTAACAGGATAAACAAACTCAATGCTGAGAACTGAACCCAGTCTGGTGCTCTTTCTCCCACTGCTACCTCTTAACACAGTGCCAAATGGGGTCATTGCTTATCCTTCCCTAAGGGCAGGCAGTGAAGCACCTATTGGTGCTGTCCCACAGGGCTTCCTTCTCATCTGTTCTAAAAATGAGGGTAGAATCCCATATTTTCCTCTCCCTCCTTCCTCCTTTTACACAGATGTGTGCAACAACCACTGCATGAGCCTTGCATCACCCAGTCGTTCCAGATGGGGAGGGGAGTGCAAAAGGTGACATATAAGTTAAGAAGGAAGCCGATGGACAACTGGGAAATGCCTCACTTTGCAAATCACAATTTTATTGTTGAACTTCAAACAACTCATCCTTCTTTCCAGTGTCCTTCTCCATGAACAATAAGGTTTTGTGGGATTATGTTGGAATCCTGCGTTCATATTCCCCTTCTCAAATTTCACCTTTCTAATCTACAAAAGTAGGAATGGTCCAAAGACAGTTATTCTCAAGGGTTTGGTCAAGTTTGATTACTATTCAAAGCCCCAGATTCTTGCCAGATCCCAGCTGCTATGTTTACCACTCTGGGCTCAGATCCCACCAACAGTTGTACATGCCTTTAATTACTCCTTGGGAGCAGCACATCCTTTTTACATGGTCAAGCACCCAGCACACACTCTTGTGAGATGAGACACAAGCAGGAAAAAACCTCAACATTAACAGCATAATTGGAAATTCAGGTCCCATGATCTCAGTTCACTGCTAAATCAGGCATCCCTAATGTCAATATTCATTTCAGTACAATTCAATTACAAGATTTGTATTAATTAAACTTCCCCTAGTAGATTGGCATGAGCTTCTGATAGATAAGAATTCTGTATAGCAGCTGGCTGGAAAACTCTTCAGCATTGTCAGATTACCAGGCTCATTTATGCACCATTTTAAGGACTCTTGCCTACTATCTGTGCCAGAAGACTGCTCTTTGCCTACAATAACATCTGTTTTTCCTGCACTTTATTTGCCATTTCCAAAGCTCTGACAGCCTGGGTAGCTTGAAAGGGGGCAGCATAGCAAGCCTAATGGGATCTCAGTGCGCAGAGCTGTGCTCAGGGTCCTGCCGGCTGCTGCTCGCAGGCATTTCACGCATCGGAGGAGCTGAGCTCACTCTGCTCCCTGTGTTCATACAGTCCTGGCAGCGAAGCTCATCCTCAACAGCCCCTGTCCACAGGCAGTAATTCATAAGATCATGGAGAACCTGAACACTCTCCTTCTAACTGCTGCTGTTTGCTTTCTCTGTCAAGGTGAGTGATCCTTAATTTGTTATTCTTTGATGGTGAAGGGAGGGTTGAAAAGGGGAGCAGGAGATAGCTTTGGTGCAAATTATTTTTAAGAAGTGCAGAAGCACCCTCCAGCCTAAGGGGCAAATGTACAGAATCGTGGTACAGCTCTTTCTGTTACATAGTTTGTTGTTCAGTGGGGGGCTTTTAAAGTTTATCCTTGCAAAGTAGTTAGGTAGTCCTGATTAAAGATGCCAAACAGGACACATAAAGCCATTTTAACATGAAGGAAAAGCACCTTACACATAAAGGTGTGGTTTCACATACTGCAGAGAAGACAAGAAAGTGACAACATTAAAGAGCTTTAAGTACGTGCTGCAAACAGCATGTCTTCTCTCTGCAGATATGGAAAGCACGAAATATTTAAATAAAATACCACATAAATACATTTCTCTAGACACAGTGGAGGCTAGATTTAAATAGAGTGCTGGTGACATGTAAAAGGCTGGCAATTTGGGATTGACTATAATAGTTGTTAACATCTAGATTTAAAATTATTTACCTAAAAGACTGGAGGGTATTTATTCCAGGAAATCTCAGTCTATGAGGTAGAAGATATCAAGAAATAATATGGACAAGACTGGAAGGTAAAAAGTGGTCATTTTTTAGTTAGCAAGTCAGCTTGAATGATTTCACTAATCTGAAAACAAAATTGCACTCCAAGGGAACAAGAGAAGGCACAAGGGGTAAAAACCAATCCAACAAAACCAAAACCAAACCAAAGATCTTTTAGCTGAATAGTTTCACATGAGGGGAAACCTCTTGTTTTAGGGAGAGGTGAGGTCTCACAGATTTGAAAGTAACACCTGCTTTGTGCAATCTGTCACCTGCAGATACTTCTGCCTCCCCCCCTTTGTCTACTAAAAAACAACTGGCAAAAAATAAACATGTCCTTGCAAATATTCATATTTCATATATATTCATATTTCCATTTCAAAGGAAGTGTAGAATATTTTCGACAGACTTCAATTTGTGACTTTGCCAAATTTGCATAGTGCTATCCATTAATGACAAAACAGGCCTTTTTTGGTTTTTCAGTTGGAATTCATGAGGATGTATAGTTCAGAAGAGAGTTTAAGAGATAGCTCTCTAAAAATAAAAGGCCACTGGCTTCTAATAGTGTCAGGATGGTTATTGCCTAAATAGTTTGACAGTAAAATGGTAGTGTAAAACACAAGCTCTCACACCTCATCCTGAAACAGGTGAAGTACCTTGTTGTTTAACAATTTCAGCTTGCAGCTTTTTTGTTGGCTACAGGGATGAATTGCACTTATGACTGGCAAAAGGACAATAGGAATCTGTTAGAATAATAATGGGGTAATTAGCACATTGCTTTGAGTGTGCTGAAAAGTCTGTGAATGTAACAGTTAATTAAATGTATTTTTTTTTTTTATTTGAAGAAGCAGGCTGTTATCCTCACCGTAATCATGCAGTCATGACTCAGACTAGAAAGCAGACTTCTCATTTCCTGGGACTCCTCCTATAGCAAGGCGTTCTGACCCCTTACCAGAGGCCGGGTCTGTTGGGTTACACTTTCCCCTTCCTCTGTTCCACAGCCCTGTGGCCTTGCCAGGTCTGGGGGACTCGGACTGTGAGAGGAAAGGGCTTTTGCACCCCCAATTCTTCAGTAATTCCGCGACACTATTTTTTTAACTCACTTGCAGACGTGTTAGAAAACCTGTCATAGCATTACCTTTCACTGCTTTTCTTCTCGCAGCCCAAGAGAATGCCCCCCATGGCACACTACTCCCCGCTTAGGCGAGGCTGGGGCTCTGCCCAGCGCACAGGGATGCTGAGCAGTCAGTTCAGTACCGGGGCGGCCCTGCTCCGCACGGGGCTGGCCCGGCGCTCACCCCGTGCCCTCCGCAGGCTGCGGCGGCTCCGAGGCCGAGCACCGGCTCTACGCGGCCCTCTTCGAGAGCTACAACCAGTTCGTGCGCCCCGTCAAGAACGTCTCGGACCCCGTCATCATCCAGTTCGAGGTGTCCATGTCGCAGCTGGTGAAGGTGGTGAGTACCGCCCCGCCGGGCGCCGTGGCAGGGCCGGCCCATCTCCCGACACACCTCTCTTTTCCAGGATGAAGTCAACCAGATAATGGAAACCAACTTGTGGCTGAAGCACGTAAGTAGCGCTCAGTGACAGCGCAGACGGCACCGACTCACTTCCCCTCCAGCGCGGGAGTGTTCCCCGCTCCACCGGGGCGACCCGGGGCGGGGGGAGCCGCCCGCCCAGCGAGGCGTCTGCGGGCTCCAGCAGCACCGGGGTCGCGGGGGCGGCGCCAGGCTCGGGTCCCTCGGGGCACAGACGCATATCCCGGGACAGCATCCCTGGACAGCATCCCGGGAGAGAATCCCTGCACAGGATCCCTGGCTCCTCCGCTCCGTGCCGGCGGCGCCGCCCGAGCCCTCCGCCGGCGCGCTGCTGCCCCCCAGCGGCCGCCGCACCGCCCGGCAGGAGGGGACGGGAAGGGACGGGACAGGAGCGGAGGAAGGGATGGGACAGGAGCGGAGGAAGGCTGCTACACTGACTGCAGTCGCTAAATACAAGATTTTTTTTCTCTGGAGACTTCCAAACGCGCTGCCTTGGCAGACACCAACGCAAGGGAAGCATCTCAGCACGGAGGTCCCGCACAGCGCCACTTGGTGCTGGTTAGTTCCCGTAAAGTGAGAACAAACCAAAAATGTGTACTTCACGTTAAAAAGGCTTTTAAAAAATGCAGTTACTCACTGTTGCAGTCAGCTTAGTAACCAACTTAGTTCCCACCTTCAGCTTGATATTCAACTTCGTTAAAATGGGGTTTAACAAGTCCTAGCGACAAAGGCTGTTACCTGAGCCGTAACACCCTGGAGCTCTCTCTGACCCATCTACCCAAGCCCCCTCGATTGATGCTCACAACTTGCACAACAGCCTCCAAGAATCTCTTTTCACTGTCCCACAGATACCTGGTTTTTTGAGATCAAAGTTATTATTACTCTCTTTTCAGAGAGTATAGGACTGTATCTTAGTCCTCCTTTCACCTTGTTCCATCTACTGAGTAGACATTCCTGGGACAGAGTCACATATATTTAAGTCATATATGGATATGACCAACAAGGTCTGGCTATCTAGGCCCACCTACAATCTGCATATGAAAAAACACCACACATACGTGTTTGTTAAAGAAACATCTAAACACTGTAGTATCCAAAATAAATCAACCCTGGAAGTGATATGACAGCACTCAGTTCAGATCCAGTCCACTGAATTTCTTCACAAACCTAACACAGACTCATTTCTACCATAATTAGATCTGGAATGATTACAAACTTCGGTGGAATCCAGCAGACTATGGAGGTGCTGAATTCATCCGAGTTCCATCTGGCCAGATCTGGAAACCGGATATTGTTTTATATAACAAGTAAGGCTCTTGCATATCTAACTTCTTAATTCAGGGAGAGGGGTTGATGTTACCAGTTCTAAAAAAATCAGCAGCAAATTCACAGAATGCACTGAAAATCTGCTTTTCAACACACCTGTGTCCTGCATCCCCCCCCCCCCCCCCCGCTTCCCCGCTCTCTCACACCCACGTCAC
>VZRS01010052.1:527039-548451 GCA_013398055.1 Ifrita kowaldi | reverse complement strand
AGCCACGTCAGCATCACTGGGCAGGAGCCAGCTCTAACCTGGAGCTGCAAGTGAGCAGGCCAAAGTGAACTTAGCTTTTCCCCTTCAAAAGCCCCTGTGAGTCACAACTTTAACTGAAAGAAATGCAAATTCTAGTTTTTTAGCAGTTAAATTCACAATCTGACACCTTTTACTTTAGATGTCAGTTTCTGAGACTGTGAAGAGCCAAACCGTAACTAAATGGATCTGTAAGAAAGCAATTCTCAATGAAATGGACTCAGCTACAAGATCCAAAAGTCAGATCTATGGATCAACAGTGATGACACTCCTTTTCTAACTGGGGCCTTAAAATTTCAAATTACCCTTTAATTTTACTTTTTCATATACTCAACTGGATCATATAAGATAGCAAAGTGGGACTTAAAAAAAACCCTTACCAAATACACTCCTTATGCAAAGATACACCCCAAACCTAATCGCTCTTTCCGTAGTTACTACCTGCACTGTCCACAGAAGAGGTGGAAATACCAGTAATATTCTTATCATCCCTTGAGTTCTGATGTGCTTGATCGATCTAGAATAGAATAGAATGAAATAGTTCAGTTGGAAGGGGCCTACAACACTCATCTAGTCGGACTGCCATTTGCCATTTTGAATATTGATTGCACCAAGCTATGCTAGTAATAAGAGAGAATATTTCCTTCACTCCTCCCTGGTGAGTTTATAGAGCTGTTTGTTTCAGTTTAACTGTGCAAATTTATGATGGTCACTGACTCAGTCTTGCATAAGCAATTCAGCTCCAAGTAAACAAGTAACTGCTGACTTCCTCGAAATAGATTAAAGAGTTAATGTATATGATCTGAATGTATGGAACTATCTGGAGTAGATAATTCTAATTTTTGTTATTTTTACTTGCTTTACAGTGCAGTTGGGGATTTCCAGGTTGATGACAAGACAAAGGCCCTTTTAAAATACACAGGTGATGTGACCTGGATACCTCCAGCTATATTTAAAAGTTCATGTAAAATAGATGTAACCTACTTCCCATTTGATTATCAGAACTGCACCATGAAGTTTGGTTCCTGGTCTTATGACAAAGCCAAAATTGACTTAGTTTTAATTGGCTCTACAATGAACCTGAAAGATTACTGGGAGAGTGGAGAATGGGCTATAATTAAAGCTCCTGGGTATAAACACGACATCAAATACAACTGTTGCGAAGAGATATATCCAGACATCACATATTCTCTTTACATTAGGCGTTTACCTTTATTTTACACTATCAATATGATTATTCCCTGTCTGCTGATTTCTTTCCTGACTGTACTAGTTTTCTATTTGCCCTCAGACTGTGGTGAGAAGGTGACACTCTGCATATCAGTTCTTCTCTCTTTAACAGTGTTCCTTCTTGTTATCACAGAAACCATACCTTCTACTTCCCTGGTCATTCCCCTTATTGGGGAATACCTCCTTTTCACCATGATATTTGTAACTCTATCAATTGTCATAACAGTATTTGTACTAAATGTGCACTACAGAACACCCAAGACACACACAATGCCCGTGTGGGTGAGAACCATTTTCTTGAACTTACTTCCCCGGATCATGTTCATGACAAGGCCTGCCAGTGATGAAGAGAATAATCAGAAGCCAAAACCATTATTCACTTCTGAGTTTTCAAACTTAAATTGCATCAACGGTTCTGAAACCAAATGCTGCAAAGATGGCTTTGTATGTCAAGATACGGCATGTAGCTGCTGTCAGTATCAGCACACGAAGTTCTCGGATTTCAGTGGCAATCTCACTAGAAGTTCAAGCTCTGAGTCTGTAGATCCTATGCTTTCATTTTCAGTTCTGTCACCAGAAATGAGAGATGCTATTGAAAGTGTGAAATACATTGCAGAAAATATGAAAATGCAGAATGAAGCAAAAGAGGTAAGAACATATATTACTGTTACTCAAACTGCAGATACCTTTTGCCATTAGAGTGTTTGGTAAGAAAAAGATCTCAAACAAACAGACAAAAAAGATAACAGAGACCATTATTTTATGCAAGTAAATTACACAAGCTGTATTACAAGAATGTGCAATTTTGAATTTATATAATTGAGAAGCAGCTCTGCTGCACAATGATCTCTTTATTGACAATATATATACTGAGTGAGGCATGTTAAGGCAACCACTGCTAGGGCAACATACCAGAGCACCCATCCCACGAGAGCTGAAGTTAGGATTTTCCAAGTTATGATCTTAATAGTGGAATGTGCTGACCCTGTGGCCTTTAGAAAGTTACATTCTCCCTCCCACAGCTTACCATCAACAACAGAAATGTAAGAGTGAATGTCCCTCACAGAGATGATGGTGCTCATTCTGTTGCTGCTGCAGAGTAAAGTGCTGTAGCTAAATGAGGCAACTACTGCAAGACAGGGACCAGCATCTTTCATAAAGCTGCATCTTAACACAATAAAGGACAAAAAGAAATTAAAAGGTTTTTTCTACTACATTCCTCAAACATACTATGAGCAGTAGCCACACCATCACAATTATCACAGAATTTAAATCCCCACACTCTGGCACTTCATTCTAACTTTGTTTATACTGAAATCGGGAATCTATTTAGATTTAGTTGGTACAGAAAATGCAGGGTTGCTTTGGGTTTTTAAGTTTCCCTTAACAAACAAGTTCTAAGCTACAAAGAACAAATTTCAAAAACAACAAATGCATTATTCATTTCTTATCATTCTTGAAGAAAAACAAAACATTTGAATTGTAATCTCAATAGTAACTAAAATGATCACCAAGTTACTATTAATATGTAACATATAGAATACTTCAGTGTCACTCTTGCTAGAACATTCACTGTAAAGAAAAGGAAATTAGAAAAATCTGATGTTTTTTGAAACTTGGTTCCCTTTTTACATGAAAGGGACAGAGATTAATTTTACATCGTGCATGAAAACAGTCAAATTTCAGTACTACATAATTAACATATCAAATAATTACATACCAATTAATCTTTGCTTTTTACATACTACCTAAAGACCAGTAGGAGCAGTCTGTTTCAGTAATGTTTTCTGGACAAACCTGTTGATCTAAGAATGTAAAACTTTACACTTTCATTTTTGGAACAGAGAAGTTGTATCTCCTCAAGTCCAGTGTCTTGGTGATCAACCTTTTGGATTTGAAGCAGCAGCTCTTGGCTTTGCTCCAAAGAGCATATTCAAATAAAGCTTCTTCAAAATGAATTAATTTGTCAGTGAAAACAGATGTGTAAGTTGTGTATACATAAAGATATCTACATACAGAAAAAACTGCACTTCCTATATGAAATGGTATTATTGCTAATGCAACTTATTCACCTAATAAACATGCCAACTTGCTATTCTTTTTTTATTTTTTTCAGATTCAGGATGATTGGAAATATGTTGCCATGGTAATTGATCGTATTTTTCTATGGGTTTTCATCCTGGTATGTATTCTAGGAACAGCAGGATTGTTTTTACAACCTTTGATGGCTGGAGATGAAATGTAAAGATTAAATAAAAACATCATGAAATCAAATAAAACTGCCAACCAACTCTGCATCCCCCTCCCAGCACCTCATGTCTCTTCCATGTGTAGTAGAACAAGGATCTCTCTTGGCTTCAACTTTGCTTGACCAAGGTGGCTTTGTTCAAAATGTAGAAAAAGAAATTATTTTGAACCTTTATGACAGCTAATCTCAAAGTAATATGAGCTATGCTTTACAGCTACTTCTTGCAATAACTGGAAAAGATGGAGGCAGTATGTTAAACTTTACAGGAATGATTTTAGAAGGGGTTAATAAAGAAATGGAAAATTACATGAATATTTGGGCAGTCAAGATGGGTTGAATGCTTTGGGCTACTAGGTTTGTTTCCTAGTCTGGTGCCAAGCCTCTTCAGACCATGTCAGGATCTTCTGGAAGGAGTTCATAGTGAGTTCCATGAATACCCTCGTGAGGATGGAATGGTGGGAAACACAAGTACCAAACTGCTGGAATGCAGACATTGCCACCTGCTGTACAAACTGACCCACACAGTGGCAAGAAAGGACCGAGGAGAAGTTTATCACAAAAGGAAAACAAATAGGTAAATAACAGATTATGGTTATAAGGCAGCCATAAAGTAAACTCTGTGTATCCTCAGAATGCAATGTATGTGAAGGCCATCAGGAAAAAAAAAGCTGCTCAAACCTAATGATGTTTAGAATTGTGTACAAGTGAAACACACACTAAGACAGTCTGCAAGTGATGCAAAGGATCAAAATGCTCTGATTGGATAGTTTGGATACAGAGGCATCCTGCTATAGCAAAGTGTTTTATGCCAAGGGAAGGCAGGTAGACAAAATAGTCCTGTAAAGTGTGCTAAAATTGTTGCTTACGCATACATAGCTTCTTTTTTTTTTTAATCAGTAACTGAAGATTATTTAAGAGCATGAATAAAGAATGCAACAAATCACTGTAATCAGACCATATTTTGTAAAAATATGAACTGTTCTCTCTGTACCAAACTGAAAACTTTCTGGAAATACAGTGTATCATGTGATATAGCATTTATGAAAATAAAGAGAATCAAACTGTAGAAGATTGTGCCTTTTTTCTTTTCATTTATTTTGAGCAAGTGACAGAAATCTATATAAGGTACTATTACCTACAGTTCAATACATTCAGCAATAAGTTACAGAGGTAAAAGTCCATGCTTCTGAGTATATTAACATTCTTTTGTTTCAGACACATCTGATAATCAGAAGACCCCAAAGATTCCAGTGTCAGCTATGTTACCTGAATCTACCATGATCAGACTAGAAGTCACTAAAAGAAATTCATGCATTTGCAAAAATCGTGAGTTACTATAATAAAGAGAGTGACTCCATTGGGCAATGTGCTGCCCATCATGATATAACTGGGCAGCCTGGAGACATCATTTAACAAGGGGAAAGAGATGAAATGGAGAGTTAAAAAAATAAGATATATATCTAATCTACAGTTTTACTCACTTTGCTTTCTCTTCAGGTAAGAGCAAATTTCAGTAATTCAAACCTATGGAAGACTTTAAAAAGAAATGTATTTGAAGAGGAAACAAGCTATCTGAAGTATTTCTGCAACTTGCACACAGAGAAAGTCACTGATGCATTGTTTAACCTCAGTAATACTGAGAAAGTCAAAGCTCTTATGTTAATGAATTAAATCAGATAATCTTTGCAAATTCACCTTTAAAGTTATGATGGGAATAGAGGAAACATGGATATCCAGTGTCAGATGTAATTGAATTGTAACTGAAGAAGAGTGACTCCCTAACTACTATTAAAAAAACAAAAAAAGAAGAAAAAGGCCTGCCTGACATAATTTCCCTACCTGTGAGCCTTTAAAAGCTACACAAGACCAAGAATATCCTGCAGATTAAAACATTTTGAAATAAATATTCAATTATATATAAGTTATGACATAAGTAATTACTAGTGTAATCAGTACAGGGCTATTATAAAGGAGATCTGGGAGGGGGTCTGGGAGAAATAAGTATCTGTTGTTCAAATTCATAATCACTATAAAAACGTAAAATTATTGAAGATACCACAGTTTACATTAAAACTTCTCACGTAAACATGTTATTATTAATGTAGTAATTTAAACAAACAAAAACTTTCTAAGACTTGCTCTAGCCTGGCATTCCTGCATTAGCCCTACAGGATGCAACTATATTATGAACAACGCTAAAACAACTTTGGTGTACAAAAACACCCAAGTATTTTAGAGTCTTTTCCAGAAATAAAGCTATTAAGAAAGGAAGAAAGGTGGCATTGGAATCAAAGCAAAGAATGTCTTTTAATGGAATAATTGAAAAGTTGCAAGTTCGTGTTCAACAATCTCAGGAAAAAGGAAATATGGAAAACTCTAAGTCCTTGCTGCTTAGAGCTACATGTGGTTTTGTAAGTGAAAAAACTAATTTAAGGTAGCTCTCAAGTTCAGTTTAACAAATGTGAAAATCATTAATCATCTGTATTTGGTTCCACAGCATAATAATTTATAACCCATTTCCTTCAGAAAGATGCTCTCTTATGTTCAGTTTAACAAATGTGAAAATCGTTAATCATCTGTATTTGGTTCTGCTGCATAATAATTTATAACCTATTTCCTTCAGAAAGACGCTTCACAAATTCCTTCTGCCTGTGCTTAAACTCTTAATTCTGAGAAACACCCAAAGACAGGAAATAATGAACATGTCTGCAAGCTCACATACTGTATCAAATTCTTCATCAAGAGTAAAGAAATCTGAATGTTCCTTAGAATACAACTTGGGAACTCAGTTAACTGAGTTTGCCTCCCCTTCCAAAGCTGATGGACACATCAATATACACATATGCTTTAGGCATTTTAAGGCTTATTAAATGCTCCTGTTGGTATCACAGAATTAACAAGCTTTAAAATTTAGCAGCAAATTCCACTGAAAATTTATAAAGGCCAATCATGGCCAAATTGCTGCTCTTAATTGTGTATTAGATATATAGGAAGTTTAACTTGTATTTTTATTATTATTTTAAATTACTCTGGCGAAATTTCATACTTCTACAACACACTGAAGAAAGCTGATAAAAATTCTCCTTTGTATACTAAACTGAAATAAGCAACTCTACTGTGTAACTGCAAATATTTAATATTCAGTATAGCAATTTATATAGTAATTTAATAATTGGACTACAGAGATTATCTTTAAAAAAATTTAAATCCTTCTATTTCACAGTAGGTGTCAGTGTATGCTTTTTTGATAAATCATACATGCAATGGATTGAGAAGGTTCTTTTAATTCTGACCTAGCTTAGCAGTAACTCAGTAGACTGGCAATAAGCAAATTGACTTCTATGTGTCCTGGGAAAGCCATGCTTTAAGATAAACCTGATTTTCTAGTTTTGGAATTTTTTTTTTTTACTCTATCAGAAACATGACTACAAAGAACATGCATGGAAACAGAGCTACTGCAAAACTCAGAGACATATCAGTAGCACATGGCTCCAAAAATATTTTATGCATTTGTACTTCCTATATGGGTAGGTACTATTATACTTGCCCATTTATGAATAACAGGAATAAATAACACAAGTGATCCAATTACTGAAACCAGAAGAAAAGCCCATAAGAACATTCGATCAAGCACCTGAGCAATGTATTTCCAGTCTTCAACAACCTAAAACAGAAAGAGCACAAGAGTTGGTCAGTGTGTGCAAGAACAGGTAAAAACACAGCACCAAATCCTGCAATTCTTAGTTATTTCAAGGTACACTTTTTTTCAACCATGTCCATATGCTAACCCTCTTGAACAACATTCTATAATTAAATTGTGAGTTAGAACAGAAGCAAACTTCCCTCAGTGAAGATTGATAAGCTATGTTGATTTTGATGCAGAAATTTTCCCTGACAAGCACCAAACATCCTCATCTACAGACAGATGAGACTGCTCTGCCATTTTCTAAGATACTGCAGGATTCATGGCATGCGACGTCATAAAGTGGAATTCCCAAGCAGGAGTTGGAAGCAAAAGTTGTAAAAAAAACCCAACCAACAACACCAACCCACAACAAAAAACTAACCAAAAAACCAAAACCAAGCCTCCCCAAATAGTAATAATAAAAAAATTTTTAAAGACTGTTAGTACAGAGCAGCTGTTGTATTACAAACAAGAGCTGAAAGCTGCAAAGTTACTGCTGCACAGAATTATACACTGGGGAGAATTCTCACAGTAGTTTCCTACTCACAGTAGTAGACTACTTTCCTTTTTGATAAAATTCTTCATATCTATACACAGTTTTGCAAGTATTGCAGATATAACTGTGCAAGCAAATTAAAACCTTGCCAAACAATTGTCTTAGATTTGAACTGGAGCTATCTACATTTCCCAAGCCTAATGCTTCCTAAAACGTAAAGCTACCTAAGCACTAGGTGTCTAGCGTTTATTAACAACTTTTGCAATTAAAGCTTGCATTCTCTGGAGCCCAGTAATAACAAAACATGTCACTGCCCAGTCAGCTGTACATTAATTTCCAAGGTTTACAGTCACAACAACATTACACTTGTAAAACAAAATACTTATCACTTGTCACTCACAGTCAACCTTTAATTTACAGGAAATTATGTATTTAATAGCAAACTATTCTATTTCTGTTGTTCATACAATGCAGGGCTTTTAGATGCTGCTTTAACAGTACAGCAGATACATTTCTTAAAAATCTAGGCTACATCCCTTGTGACAATGTCAGAATCAAGTCCTGAGAAGGCACACTAGAGGAGGCACATTACTCCTAGTCTAGTATGGGAGAACACACACTCAGCAACCAGAGCCTTCTGCAGACAGCAATTCCCATATAAACTGAAAGAACCTCAGGCTTTGCCATCAGAAACAGACAGTACACAACAAACTTCTATATTTCTACAAACTTCTACACTAGACTGGAAATAGCATTTAAGTCTCTGATGTACCAAGGGTGCTAGGTTAAAAAGCATGTAAAGAAAACAGATTTTAATGCTCTTACACAAATGTTGTAAACATGCATTAAGGATAACTCAGAGTGCAAATGCACAGATTGAAAAAACCCTCTGACGTCTTTTGATATGACTTAGAGACAAATAATAGTAAGGGTAGAAGAGAACACTTATGAAGTCATTGGGTCCATGTTTGATCTCAGCACAAAATGACCAACATATGGCTATAGCTTGTATTTAAACCAATACATGTAAGTTAGAGCATTTATTTGGAACTGAAAACTGCACGATAAGTCTTGCCAGTATTTATTCGGGAAATATAAGGCAAATGCATTTTTCAAGATAGTCTTCAGGTACAACGTTAAAGTGAAAAATACCTCCTTCTCTCATCATCTCAGCATGCTGTAGGGAACAGTTACAGTGCATGCTCTTGTAACAGACAAGTGCCTCACAATGTGTAACTAATGACAAGAACTTACTTCTAGAAGAAAGCAAAAGACTTCTAAAGAACCTAAAGACTGTACTGTATCAGCCAAATATTCTCAGTATTGTACCATAGTTGCACCTCTTTCCAGTGGAAACAACTACACAGCTTTCTGTGAAGTACAAAAGCTGGAAATCTGTAGCACATCTTTAATATGCAACTGCACAGTAAACCACTACTTGGTTGTCTAATTTCCACTTGTACAAAATCAGTGTAGCAGGACTAACACACCCACCTCGCGAACTTCATTCTCCTTCATAACGTGTCTTGTAATATAGCGGATAGAATCCAGAGCTGCTTCCAAGGTGTTCCTCGATGATTCGGATCCATTCATATTTGCTGTTTCCTCCTTCTGAGCAAAGTATCTATCCACATGGCTTCTCATGCAAAGCAGCTTGGGCAGTTTGTGAAGAAATATCTTGCGAACCCAGGGTGCCATCGCATTGTGTGTGGACGAGGAGCGGTGGTGGATATTGATAGCAAAGACAGTTATCACAATGGACAAGGTCACAAATATCATAGTAAACACCAAGTACTCTCCTATGAGTGGAATAACTTTAGAAGATGATGGAATAATTTCTTCAATAACAAGAAGAAAGACAGTCAAAGATACCAGTACTGAAGTGCAAAGTGAAATTTTTTCACCTTCATTTGAAGGAAGATAGAAGACAAGGACAGTTAGAAATGAAAGCCCAATACAAGGAATAATGAGAAACAAAGTGTAAAAAAGTGGCAAACGTCTAATTATAAATGAATATGTAACAAAAGGATACCAGCAGCATCCATCAGTCCTGTTTCCTTTGCTCCCTGTTGCAGTCACTATTTCCCATTCTCCATTGTCAAAAAAATCTCTTTTGTCAACATCATAATCTTCAAGAATTAGATCAACCTGTGAGCCATCATACGTCCAGGAACCAAATTTCATTGAGCAATTTTGAAGGTCAAAGGGGAAGAATGTTACATCAATAGTACAAGAACTTTTGTAGTTTGCTGGTGGAGTCCAAGCAATAGTGCCATCATATTTTACCACAGTTTTTGTAGATGTTCCCTCAAAACGTCCATCTGCACTGGAAGAAGAGAGATAAATGCATGCAATTATAATGGAGTGTGGGAGTGTATTTAAATAAGAAATTATGCTTTGTTATTGTCATTTCAGCTGTTTATGCCTTGATAGCCAAAATTTTGTATTGTCTTCATAGTCAACTTTTTTTCCTCAAATCTGAATCTCACATAGGTTAACAGCTTTGAAAGACTGAAGAATATTTTCAAGTCCTGAAAAGATCTGTGTAACTTTCTATGGTCCCAATGACTTATGAAAGGATTGTAAAAATCCTGATCTTTAATAGCATGACCCAGCTCTGGTGTTTCTATTAGTAATACAGAATAAGTGCTTCTAAATTTGGCCCAATCATAATTATTGAAGAAAAAGAGTCACTAAACAGGTAAAGTAATACTTGTGTCCAAACTTGCATTTACAGTCACTTCAACAGCCTTTTATCCTGACTCAACAAGTTAGGAAATGTAAAAACATTGTATGTACACGAGTTGTGCAGAAGGGTTAATTCAAAAGTTATTGTTTCTGAGATCTGTTAATTTTCAAAAGAAAAAAACCAAGAACAATCCAAACCCAAGGCAACCACCCCTTACAGTTAAATGTACCTGACTTTAATTCCATGAATATGACCTACAACAGCACAAATTAGTTGCTTCCCTCCCATCACTCTACACTATTTGTACCCAGCACTTTGCAAGACATTTTTTTCTAATTAAGAAAAAAGTTTACACAACAAAATAGAAATAACCTTTTCAAAGGGACTAGAAATTTCATTCAGAAGTAAAGCAAAACACTGGAGCATTTAACACGGCAACAAAGACTATTTGTATTCAGAGGCAAATTCTTTCCCAGATTCTTAGCCCACTAAATGTACACACTATGTCTATGCTATGAGCCTCCGAGAAGCAGTTTGGCCACTGAAGTTATAACATTTATAGTTATAAATGCATTTTGTATGAAAAGATTCAAATCTTACTTGTCATACAGCACGATATCTGGAATCCAAATAGAATCTGATGGGACACGAATAGATGTTATCCCAGCATAGTCTTCAGGATTCCACCTTAATTTTACATCTATCCATTCCTGTGGATATGTGAGATATAAAAATCATTATTATTGGGAAGTGGATTTAAGCAGGGTGATACCACATGAAATAGATAACAAGGCAATTAACAACAGTCAAACTGGCTTCTAAAATCTGCATAAAACAATGAATTTGCTGAACAGACATGTAGTTACCTCACTCAGTATTTGTTTTCTGTTATAAGAGCTACTTGACAATGTTTCTGTACAGAACTTAAGATATGATGTTCCTTTTTCAGAGCATGTATTTATAAGTAAGAGCTATTATAATGTAATTTAATTGTATAAATTAAATTTGAAAAAAGCTTGTTCTGGATGAATACCAATGACTGGAAGCTAATCAGAAGCAATTTAGACATTTTCATTATACAAAAAACCCCATCATGCTCCAACTCTTGAAACTGGTTCAACTTCAAGAAGATCTGCAGAAACTATTAAAGAGGGCACAAAGTCTCATCAACCCACATGGCCATCTCATTTTTGCTGACTAGTCTCAAAGTTTTCCTAAAAATAAAAACTTGGCCTAAAATTACAGTTACTGGAAAAGAAGGGAATGGGAAGCAAAAGGAAAAAAAAATCAAATAAACAAACAGAAAGGAATTAGCCCAAACAAAAATAATTCCATAAGCTAGTATGTATAACCAGCATCTGCAAAGATTCTTCTCAGTTACATCAAAAATTATCTGTGAGCAACATTACCCAAGTAAATAGTGGGAATTAAGTTTAGCACCGGACTCGTACAATTACAAAGCTTGAGGCTTTTTCCTGCCCAAACCTAAATAATCTTCAGATGAAAAAGTATTTCCTTCTAGCAAGCATATTTAACTTTGAAACTGGAATTCTTCAGTAATGTATTACCCAATAATTTCAAACATCTCACAGTAAAAAGACCTCAAAACAAGAAGAATACACCAACCATAGTTTTCTTAATAAAGCTTTTGAATGAAAACTTTTGTACTGAAGCAGCAATTTATGGTTGGATATATACTCCTTGATGTATTAAATGGCCATGCAATGCTGTAACAGATTTCTTTTAATTTGGTGAATTTTTATTTACCTTGTTGTTACGGTTTTTTTAAGAGGTTTGTCACAATTAATCCTTTAAAGCATTTCCAGGGACATTTTATAAAGCTACTATGTGAAATAAAATTTCATCCAAGAACTAAGTTTTTTGAATATACAATTAACTAGAAAAGTTTCTCCCAAATTTTGATTTGCAGTTATGAACCTTCAGAATTTTTTATCAATATCTTACACATACCTGTTTCAACCATACATTTGTTGTCATCAATTGATTTTTCTCATCCTGTAAAATAAAGCAACTATCACAAAAAAATCTATCCATAGAAAATAACTGCTTTAGTTCACAGAGGTCTGTAACTTGAAATACAAAACACACTGCTGAAAGCATTCCAATCACTAAGTATATTTATATGAGAACATCATATATCCATCTACAGTGCATTTTTATTACACTGATAATAATTTTAGATGCTTAATCTACTGTGCTTAAGCTAAAATAGGCACAATTATTTCATATGAAATTATGCTCCTTTTAAAGTTAGTGGAAAAATACAACTTATTTACTGTACATACCACATCTACTAGCTGAGAGATTGCAAGGCCAAACTTGATTTTTATTGTGTCATTCAAGCGTTCCACTGGACGAACCCATCTTTGATAGTCTTCAAACAAATGCTTAAACAAACGATCTTCACTTTTAGCAATAAAAGAAGGTTCAGATACAGCTATATTAAAAAAAAAAAATTTATTAACATTGATTCAAATGAGCAGTGTACATCTGCATTCTTGTGTCCAAAGAGCTAAAGCTATGCAGAGTTCAATTTCTCATCTCATCCCCTTCTCTCTAGAAACATGGCCAAGGTCCTGGAAGCAGACTTTTATAAAGTTACCTGGTTTGATTAGCATCCTCATACCATTATCACACTCCTGAAATTGATGACTCAAGAACATTAAGATAATCTCAGTAGGCAAAAGGCTCTTACATCATTTACCCAATACCATGCAATTATGGAACTCCTCTAAAACTGAAAGCTGATCTATGAGGGACTGAAGTTCTGTCATTCTCAAACAGGGTGGTACTTTTTAAAAACCTACATCCACATTATACATGTCTGTAGTATATTGCATAACTTGCAATCCAGTTCGAAACTTCAGTCTCTTCATGTTTTAATGTATTTCTTCTAATGTTTGGGAACACCTATCATGTATAAATTTTGCTGCACTTGTAGAGCACTTTCCCTCACAGTTTTACATCTTAGATACATATGCCAAACTATTTACCAGTTGACTCTACCTATTCTGATATTACACTGACTGGAATGCACCTTTCTAGTTCTTCTTCATAGCTCTCAAGGAGTCATTTTGGGGAAGATAAAGAGAGAGGGGAGGAAAAAAGGCAAGACCAGTGTCTAGCTAAGTAACTCGAGTAAGAACAGCTTTCAAAGATGGTGTGAAAGGCCTGAAGATGGCCACTGCCTCGAGAAGCACAAACTACACACACCACCTTGCACAAAAGGGTCTCTGATTCCCCAGACATAAGTTAGGGTGACCACTAGAAAACACAGACATATGTTCTTGATAAAGATTTTTACTACTTACCAATGAGATTTAAAAGGAAACTACTCCCAAAAAAAGACATAGCAACTATTATCATCAGTTTAAGGGACAGCATAAACAAAAGAAAGGACCTCACCACCATCTCTTTTTAACGCAGACTTAAAATATTATGCCATTACATAAATCTATGGCACGACCTCTCTAGAAATCATGTGCTCACTAACAGCATCCATCTAAAAAAAGATGTATCAGAAGCAGAAAAGCACCAGAGAATGTCATAAACAGATTAAAACCAGAGACAGTCATCCATACAAGGAGAGATTGAAAAGATTAACATTACTTTGTTTGGAGAGGAGGTGAATTGAGTCAACACAACAGAAGTAGATCAACTAGGAATGATACAAGCAGAAAAAACATTGGTGGTATTTAATCTTTCTCACAAAAGAAGCTAAAGGAAACAAAGTATCAATTAAAGGCAGCATGAACAATGTCTACTTGAAGCTCATTACCATCAACACTCAGTAAATCAGGGATTCATAGATACTGAAGAGGACTAGCATTCTAGAATTGCCTGGGATGACTACACTGTATGTCAGGTAGTGTCATACTTGCATAGGGTATCAGTTCTCATTCCCACAAAACTCACAAAAGCTACCTCAGAGTTTGACCAACAGTGCCATGACTCGGCATTTGTGGCAGAGGCTTGGCTAACACCATTTAAGCCATTAATTTGAACTGACCTAAAAAAAATCCATGTGACTGCAGCCACTGCAGCCTAGACAAATTAAGATGGGCAGGCTAAGTTTTAAGTTCCCTCCCATCCATCAAAGCGTGACAGCAGTGGATTTCTGCTGTGCTGCAAAAGGCTTCATGTACAGGTTTTTTGGACAAAACACCCAAAGCACTGCAGAGCCCAACAAGGCAGCTCCCCTCCTTTGGCACTGCAGTTGTGGGGCAGTCCAGTGGAACTACTGCTTTAAATAGTAGCCAGATTCCTCTGAAGTGTCATAGTAGCAGCAAAAGCAGAATGTAGCTTAAGAAATAGGACCCGAAAAGTGGGAGCAGCAGGACTCCTTCTTCTTACAAATCTTACCCTACACTAACGTGCTGCTGAATGGTTCTTGCTGTGGGCCAAATCAACATTTGGGGTTTAAGACAGGTCACCCTTCTGTCCCAAAATACAAATCTATCTGTTTAGAGTGTGTTTCATTTGCTCATAAACCTACTGTTCTTTGAGTATATTATTTGTACGTGTTCTACAGTTAGACACATCCCCATTTCAAGATTGTTGACTTGTGGGATGTACAAAGAACTGATGGGCAACTTACACTGTACCACTGAGATACCCCAGGTGGATACAGGAAAACTCATAGGACATAATAATGGCTGCCAAAAAGGATCCAGCAACAGAATGTTGCACATATACAAGTTACATTTACTTGTAAATGTACATGTGCCAAAAATATATTTAACTGATTCAGTATATCCTCATTAGCCAAGGATTTTTTCTTATTTGTAACTGTATATAGATTTGCCAAGCCCTACATTTTACAGACACCCAAAAGAATGCTTCCTGAAGACACAACTTAATTTCTCTATTTCTATATCCCTATTTCCTGAATTATGAATGGTTCTGTGTATATTTCAGCCTAATATTTAATAAATACTTGATTTTTATATTAGCATTAATTACATTTTCCTCCTCCAGTTACAACTCTCAACTGAATTTTTCGTACAATTCAAGACTGACTATGCCGCTGGATATTATCTCTCCATTAATTGACCTTGAAGCAATGCAGAGGCAAAGTTGCACTTTCACCATTTCTGTGTTCCTGTAAGATGACCTCCTGTGCAACGATACAGCATCTTCAGGGTACATGTTCTTTCCAGATTAAGCTTCTCTTAAAACACAGCATCTCCTCTGCTATGCTAAAAGGGGACATGTTCCTTTACTGCTTTTATATACTTGCAGGTTATTTTTCAAATATTTTATACTCAGACCTATAGTATACTCACTGACCTATTACAATGACCATTATTTGCTAACAATATAGTTCAATTATTTCTTTCTTTTTTTCTGATCATGGATGTGTCCACACTTTTCAATATTTCTAGTTTATTCTGTTTATTAATATGCTGGGGCAAACTGGTCTATAAAAGACATCTTAAACAAAGGAGAGCTCCATGAGCAGGCTGGGAATGGTAACAGTATATTAAGAGTTGGCAAAAATAAAATAAGTAATCACTCCTACCTTGTACATTTTATGTAATAGGGCCATTTAAATAATTTGTTACACAGACTGCAAGTGTTTAATAGCTCTTTTCCACATATCTGTATGATTTTAAGATTACAACAAGGGTGGTGATTCTTAGTAACTCCTTGTATTAACATCAATAAAAAAATGTGAAGAGCTGTGACAAGTGGAAAAAATGTGAAGAGAAGAAAACAGTAAAACAGTTTTAGTGGCTTAAGGCAGCAGACTAGCTATGCTGGTTGGAGAAAAACAGAAAGGGGTTAAAACCTATGACTAGCAAGATTAGCAAACAAACAACTCACGAGTACAATCTCATACTAAATCAGATGGCAAGAGATTATGGAAACACTCACCCCTGCCACTAGCTCAGTGTACTAAAAAATACTTAGAAGATCTGCACCCTTTGAAGGGCAGTTCTAAGCTTGCCTGTATTTGTACATCTTCGTTTTTATTGAGGCTGGGCAACCTCTGCAGTTTTAATCAAAAGTAGCTCTCTGCACTGTTCAGTGGTAACTCCCAATGACAATGTTTATTATTTGCACCTTAAACTCTTCTCACTGCCCCTCAGTATGAGTTCATATTAAGCAACAAAAAAACCCACAAAAAAACCCCACCTAAATCACATATGATGTTGGATGGCCTAAATCATAATTCTGCATAAAGGAGACAAATGTTTATGCACAAAGCAGACCAATAATTCAATTGTTTTTAAACTCTGAAGTAGTTGGAGGACACTTTTTACAACAGACTAGGTAAAAATTCTAATTAAACATTTAACCTTGGAAACATTGTACTTAAAAATTCGTTTCTACCATTTCCTCCATAAGTATTTAACAAACTTTTTTATTAAAGTACTTTGGAAGAACTATTTAGAAAATAGGATGAAGCATTACAGGGGCCTCAGATGCATGAATAGCATAATGAAACATGTACATGTCCATTCATCTCGTTAATATTCTCAAGTCAAAATTTCACATGAGCTGCTAATGGCAGACTTTTAAAATGTTCTAGATAAGAAACAAAAGATGGGTTTTACAAAAGAATAACACTTTTGTAATTTACTGTACCATTATGGGATTAAATTTCTTAGCATCTTAAAATGATTTAGCAACATTATTCCTTTTATAAGAATTACCAGTAAAATACTTAGTGCTACAGCTTGATCTCAGATGTATTTCCATAAATCTTTGGTTTGAAATAGGAGAACATCATAGTCCATGTTTCTCCAAATAATGAGCTTTCTTTGAACCCTGTATTCCTCTGCATTTCCTTAGACAACGTGTCTAAGGGCCAGATCGGGATTGCAGGTGTAATGCTGGTCCTTACACATTAAACAGTGTAGTTCAAAGCATTTTCTAATTCACAGAATTGAGTGTTAATGATTTCAGGCTTTCTCTGCATCACTACTGGGTGCGGTTTCAAAGAAGAAAGGGTCACTTTTTAGAAGTGTAATGTTAAGATGTAGATTCAGAAGTAATATATATTACTAATGCATGTTTATAATAATATACCATTATAACAAAAAAACCCACTACTAAGGACAATAAACATTGCCAAATACCCATGCTTTGTAGTTAACATTATATTATTTAACTCTAGGCTATCATAACACAGACTATTATCCACAACTTTAACTACTACATACTAAAACTAATAATTTGCTTAGAAATCTGGAAGATGAATGAATATATATAGTACACCTGCCTTCAGTACTCTAGCATATTTATTAAGACTATCTCCCACCATTACTTCATTAGGTAGAAAAGACAGGTAATGTATTAAATGGAAGTTTTATTTTTGTACTGATTCCCCTGCCCCTTTGAAAAGAATCATGAGTCATACTTCCTGCATGGTCTTTAATTTTTTGGCCTACTTTTCCTTCTATGCATTAGCAATTGCCAAGAATCCAATCACAGTCAAGCATTTAATTAACAGCAAGCATTTAGAAAGATCACAATCATCTTAACTAGGATTTCTGTAAGTCAAAGCAGCAATACTAACACTATTCCATTTACTGAACAAAAGTCAGAAAAGCTAACTATTACATTCTGAACTTCCCAGAAATATCTTTTCCTCCCCTGGTTAAAAAATAAAGGCAAACCCCATCACCACAACTACAAGCATGGAAAAGGTGGCTTTAAAGTCACTGGGAGGACTTGTGCCTTCTCTCTTACCAAGACATCAACATCCAGCCAACCAGCAGCAAAATAAAATGACATATATTGGACAGGAAACTATGAGGAATTTTGAACTGCAATTGTGCTTAGTACTTACCAATATGCACAGAGGTACAAGAGTTGCTCACAGAAAGAAGGGAAGATGTTTCTTACGTTCAACTCAAATTTAAAAGGTTAAAGTTACAACTTGATAGTTGTAAAGTAGAATGAAGCTAACCCTTAACAGCTTAGCAACAAGGTATAATTATGGCACATATTTCTAAATACACTTACAAGTTTGATTAGAAACCATAATAGACTGCCACGTAGTTTGTAAACTAACTGAGAAATAGATGTGAACTGACAGTCAGTCTTTAGATTAAGATCTAATTGCACCGCGAACTGTTCCTTTCTGAATACTTGTGCTATGGATTCTAGGGTAAGTACACACCGTGTGCCCAACAGCTTCCTGACCTCTCAGTGACACGACTGCCAGCAGCAGTGGCAGCCACCTGCAGCTCTAACTGCAGGTCTGTGCCGTGCCACAGCACTTTCTCCCGAGCTCACTGACACTCAGCTCCACTCAGCTTCCCACAGACAGAACTGGGATCCTTCTTCCTGCCAACAGCCAGGCCACAGGAAAAGGCTGCCTCACATCAGCCTGCCGTGGGGAAAAATTCTGTCACTCTGAAGTCAGGAGGACTTTTCTGTAACAGATCCAGGATTTTGTCATCTCTTTGTACCACTTTTAATCACTGCATCATTTTCACTGATTGCTGACCTGTCAGTAAACACTGAAGATGGACTGTGAAGTCAGCACCGAGGAATGCTGAAAGCAAGCAGCAAAAAGGGTGTATAGAAGTGCAGATAGCACAACGAGCAAAAGGAAGAACAAGTATGTAGAATCTTATAAGAAGAACCATTTATAAATTTAGAGGCTATGTGTCACGGAATTAAACACAAATCCAAAACATACATAAATAAGACGTTATGGAAATAAGAAACAGTCCTGTTTCTTACAAGTCCTTCCCACAAGTTGCCAGTGCAGCCCTGGGTGCTGCAGACATCGGGCACTGCACTTACCTTCTGCCTCAGTAGCATTTTGCCCACTCAGCTCCATTCCATTGGATACACTGGAACATACAACCCTACAGCTCACAGCTACATTGCTCAAAACCAGATAAAAGAGTAGGAGATTTCAAAACCTATAATATCACACAAACCCCAGGTTTTACCATTCTAAAAAGCAGGAAACTATGCAGGTACTTCCTTACACAGTTCCTTCTACAAATCAACACAGACATTTCTCCACAAATCAATGCTCATGTTTATTCCCCTAAGAATCTCTAAAGAAAGCACAAAATATTTTAAGAGAAAAATCACAAGAAACCCATACAAGCAGGAAGGTTTGCAGCTTCCTGTTGGGTAGGGAGAAGGATTTGATCCATTAAACTGAGTGGAAAACACTTGGGTGCATGAGCTGCCAAGGAACACTATCACAGGTCTGCAGCACGGCTCAGCAGTGCTAGAGGTAGTCGTTAACCTCAGCTCCATTTGGGCATTCAAGTCTCACCTGTTAGTTTAAAATTCAGAGCGAGAAAAAAACTTATACTTTGACTGTATTTTAAATCAGCAACTATTTTCTCCTGACAATTCAGAGTTATCCAAGATAATATATTAGTTCACTAATAACTGAAGGAAACACCAAATTAATTTACAAGCACTCTTACAGCAAATTTAATTTTAGAAAAAACAAGTTGTGAAAAGAAAATTTTAGCCTCACTATATACGATCAGTTCTCAGTGAAGTAAAAACTGCTAGCTTGTGCCAAAAGGCAAAATTTAGCTTAACCTGACTGCAGGTAATTCCATGCAGTCATATAAATCATAAAACGTAACACAATGATTTTGTATCTTCTGTCATGAAGAACATGAAAAACACTACTTTTCCAAATGTTGAGACAAAGAATAATCTTTTAAATCACATTCAGCAATAACAGACTGAGTATTTGTAGGCTGAATTAAAACCAAGACGTCGATACAATCAACCTTTCATAAACCATATCTACAACCACTTTTTCAATTTTCAGTTAATATAAAAAAAAAGTCAAATTCATCTTTCATTAATTTTCTTTCTGCCTGTAATTATTGCAGTTATGGTTTCCAGACACTCTGCAAAACTCTTGGCAATGTACTTACAAATTATGTAAGTGCAACGTTTTGAAACAACTGTTTCTAAATAAATCTGTGGAAGAGCAGTGATTTTGCTCCTTCACTTTGTGTAATTCTATAAACACTCCAGCTTCACATGCTATTTTACATCCTTCAACTTGGGAAGTTAAATCCTGATTGAATTATGGGACTGACTCTTTTGGAGACAAAGAAATAATGCATGACCAAACTAAAGAGAGTTCTGTTATGAATTCTTAAGAGGGTTGTTTTCATGTGCAGTCATATTCATATGCGAAATTACAGTTATTAAAATACATTCTGCAAGTTTACCTCTGTACCAGCTGCAGATGCAGAGCACGCACCACAAACCTACAACCGTACCTCCGCTCAAAAAGTGAGCGGAGCAAAAACTGGAAGCTATGGCAGCTGAGATCTTTAATGCATTATATACATACACATTTAGAAAGTGTAACCACTGCGTAATGAAATGTGAGGCAGTGAAGACTGCTAACGCACCTGAAAAGCTGTAGTTTGGCAAAGACATTTTCCCCCTTTTCTGTGAGGGGGCAGCCCTGGTGAGCCTGATTGACCGCGGTCTCCGGAGGTCCCGCTCGTTTTCTTAAAGCCAGCGGAGCTCTGCGATCCTCCTTCAGCAGCCACCGCCGGACCCGGCACTAGCCTTAATTTAACCTCGTCCGGGAAAAAGTTGATGGCGCGGCAAACGATGCTGGTGCGCAGAGACCCCACTGCCGGCAGCGTTTCCCCCCACACGCAAAATCCCGCCTCATTTCCCCTCACGAACCGCTCCCGCTGCCCGCGCTCCCAGCCGGGCACAGCCGGGAGGGGCAGCGGCGGCCGCAGACCCCCGGGCCGCGGTACCACCCGCTCCATCCCCGGCGTCCCCGCACAGCGCCAGGAGAGCTCGTAACCCCCGGCCGGCCATGCCCTCCCCTCCGACACCCTCCTGGCTCCTCACCGGAGCGCGTTTTACCCTTCACTCTTCTTCCNGCCGGGAGCGGCTCCTGCCGCGGCCGAGCAGGTGCGCGCCGAGCGGGGCCGGGGCCGCTGTCCCGCGCGGCGGCAGCTGCAGTGCCCGCGCTAAACAACTCCGGCACATCCACCCGGGCCAGCGCCTGCTGCTTCAGCACCGTGCTTT
>VZRS01010052.1:514807-526872 GCA_013398055.1 Ifrita kowaldi | reverse complement strand
CCGGAGCGCGTTTTACCCTTCACTCTTCTTCCCAGTGCCCCCGCCGCCCCTCACTCCCCTGGGGCCGCCCCGCGCCGCCTTACCCGCGTGCGAGGCTCCGGGCTGGCCGAGCAGGAGCGCGCAGAGCCGGGTGAGGAGGAGCAGGCAGGGGGGGCGGCCGCAGNGGCCAGCGCCTGCTGCTTCAGCACCGTGCTTTCGGGAGGGTGCAAGTGTAAGTGACTTCTAGCGAAAAAAACCCCTTTGAATTTCTATTCCATATGAAACTCTCAGTAGGGTTTGGGGTTTTTTAAAGTTTTTAAATCAGTACGATTTTTAAAAGTTTCTAAATCAGAATATTTTGGAACTTTTAATCTAAAATAGATAAAGTGATGCAAGCTAAAAAGACCTAGGATATTTCCACACCTTTAGGTATATTATAGATGTACAACATATATAATGAATACTCTTTACAAAATACCACTTTTTCTATATCAGATAAACAAAATCTGTTACAAAAGACAACTTTCAACACACAAACTGTGAAATTTAATTAGTGATTTTTCCTAAATCATCCTAGTGGAAATGTACAGTGTGCATGTTGCCACAAAAAATAGAAGCAGCTGGCATTAATGCATTTTTTACATCTAAGATAGTGTTTAATATTTTATAGA
Organism: Ifrita kowaldi; assembly: GCA_013398055.1. Taxonomy (NCBI): domain Eukaryota; kingdom Metazoa; phylum Chordata; class Aves; order Passeriformes; family Cinclosomatidae; genus Ifrita; species Ifrita kowaldi. Next base: position 526,222 of record VZRS01010052.1, on the reverse strand, counting down.
GAGAAAAGACATGGAAAGAAGGGCTAAATGACTTTACAGTGTTAATCAGCTTATACATTAAAAGTGCTAGATACCCCGGATTCCTCAGGAAAATGGTCCTTATTTAACTCAAATAATTTTAGCAACTTTATACCTTTCTAAAATGAGCATTACCCAAACAGCAGTTTCATTAAGCATGTTGTCAATTGTCAAAATTCTTTCATAACAATTATTCATTTTACAGAAAAACAGTGCATCTCTCAGTGTAAATGGTGATTCTTTTCAATGACCAAAACAGAATATTGGAGCATTTCAATCCCTTTCTTAATTTTTAAACTCGTGTTTTTCTGTATTTTCTTTTCCTGCAGCCATATTTGGGTTGTGCATGTCTGTGCAAGACATAATGCAGTCTGTACAAGCACACAAAAAAAGGCTGCTTACACAGGAGTTTCTTCCAGCATACTTCTAGTGACAGGATGTATTGATTTGAATGCTCTGCAGTAAATATCGTCATTTTATATATTGAGAATCCGCTTGTATATGCCATATCTTCCACAATCAAAATATTTGTGTAAAGGATGCAGCATGACTCTTGTTCTGAAATGCTCAGTGTATATGCGGTGGTCAACCTAAGATTTTATAGTAAATGAAAAATATATTTTAGCCCAAAACAGGGCATAAAACCCCAAGTTGGGGGGGTTTTTTTATGTGAACTGTAGTTCTGATATTTTCTGAGTGCTTCAAGAATTACTGGGGAATGTTTGTACTGAAATTGCAACTTTGTAGTTTTTGATGGAAGCTGGTTCAGTGCTGCACTGCACCTGGTGTTCCTAACATGAGGTTATCAGGTAAAATCTGTATTTGTGTGCACTGCAGTAGATGCATTTTAGAGCCATAATGTGTCACTACCAATGTTGAACATAGCTGCCACTAGAACGTGCAGGACATAGGAAACTGGTTTTATTACATAACTGTGGATTTGTGTGCAGCTGGGTCCTAACTAGGCAAAACAGATGCTGTAAGATATAAAAGGATTAAACTGTCTGGGTTACATGCCTAACGTTTTGCTAAATATTTTATGTAGCATCATCTGGCACATGTTAATTATGTTGTATTATTACTGTTTTAGAAAACGGTAGTTATAAATAAGTAGCTGTTTTTTCCTGCTGCTTTGAACTTGGAGCAAAATGTTAATAATATCAGCAGCATGTTAAGTTTAATACTTATCATTAAGTGAAAGCCTAAACAATTACATGAGTAATGTTGTCTTTCAAAGGGCCTTTGTCAGCAGGAGGTGACATCTGAAGGTCCCCACTAAAGTATGCTCTGAGAATCTCCAATAAATTGGCTGATGGCAGCCTTTACTGTGCACTGAAGAGTAGTTTAACTGGAAAGCCAAATGCCAAATTAAACACAGATAAAAATAGCCAGCTGCTCAGTTCTATTTGTAAAATAAGAAATATTCTAAAAACTTAGTGAAGCTGAATTTTCTCCAGATTAAAGTCAATGAAGGGTACTCTTAGATCCAGTAACTTCAGTGGGTTTTCATATTGTCATAGAAATAACTGCAATTAAAACTTGAAAATGAGGACAATTTTTACTACAGATGAACAGTAATGGAAAATACTTTAAAGAAAATGAAAGACATTTAAATAAGTCTTAGAATCTCATCCAGTCTGAAACGATGCAATTTCTCTCATGTATGAAGTATTAGAGTGCACCAACTTCTTGCCTTACATGTCTTATATACTTAGCTGTGTTATCTATGTATCACATGCAGTCCTGTGGCTTCTAAAATCATTGAGCACCTTTCAATCACTATATTCAGTTTCACAACACAGTGGAGAAGTATCGTTCCTAATTTTAAGGTTATGAACAGAAAGAATAAATAACTACCTTGGAAATCCATAAATAACCAGAAGTAGCTGTCAAATTTAACATCAGGAGTCTTTTGTTTTTCATCTTAATTTGGGTGCTTTTGTAACTAACAAGTAAAATATTTGGATGAAGAGGGAAGCCTACCTAAAGGAGGTCATATAACAAGCAGTCTTGGAAGTTAATTTGACTTTATTTGAAGAGAATACAGTCACCTAGAAAACAAGCTAACTATTTTAAAACACTGACAGATGCAAGAGACACCACAGGTAATTACTGGAGAAGCGGTAGTTTCATTATCTCTTAAACTACTTAGAATAACAAACCACATTACAATTTCTTAGGACAATCTATTTGTGAATATTTGCATATTTGCCCTAACAAGTTCTATCATGCACTCAAGTGAGATATAAGCTATCCAGTTTTTTAAGTTTACAAACATCATATTATGCAAACAATTTTAAGTAAATACTTTTACCTAATTTGAAAAATCTGTCACCTTCCACAGCACCACATGAAGTTCTTGTTTTAAAATAACATTAAATCCACAACGATAGCTAAATATTTTAAATACTTATGTAATACACTGTAAACTCTACGTAAACACTACGTACACCAAAAAAACATACAAAGAACAGGAAGATCATTTTGATTAGCAAAGATACCTCAAATGTATCGCCAGAATCATTTTTTCTGTTCTTACGACTTATCCCCAAACCACTCCCAGAAAAGGCACAGTTGGTGGTGATTTTTTTTTCTTTTTCCTTTTTTTTTTTTTAACACACAAAGCCAGAATCAACACAATAGGCCAATGCAGTCAAACACTGCTCTTATTTCCAGGAAGAACAGGTAAGGAACTTGCATTAATGTCCGGATGGCTCAGGAAGATTCTAATCATGAAAGATCTCCAGCATCTGCTTACTGCCCTAGGCTCAAATGCAGAAAAGAATCACAAATTAAATTTAGGTTAGGAGAACCTGGCTGTACATCTTGGACATGACTGCCAGCTAGTTACTTGCCTATTCCAAGGCAGTACTGAGGCTCAGCTCACAATCAACTATTAATGGCACTCAGGAGAGATGATAGTTTTTAAAATTAAATTGGTAATTACTGTTCAAAGATTATACTCATAAAGTATTAGACAATACTTCCACTTTGTGCAAACAAAACCTTTAAATAAATGGATCTTTTAAAATTTATCACAATGCTTCAATACATTATGCAGTACAGTTCAGAATATTATTTAAGTCATTCCAACTTTTTATTATTACAGTATCTAAAAAGTTCTCCTTTACCAGCAAATGATGCCATATTTGGCAAAGAAATGGTATTGTTAATTCTTTAAACCAAGATATGCATATATGAGTTATCCCCATTTTGTTAGAAAAAGATGCATTTAAGAAAAATATTTTAGTAAGTCTATATTCTAAGCTATCTGGTAATACTTACACTACTACACTAAACAAACTGCCTTTTATGAACTATATACATTGATGAACATAAGCTCAGATGCTCTAACAGTTTCCTAGAAGACAGAAAGCATTGCTGGAATCTATCACGTATTGTTGCAAGTAATCTTTTGAGAAGTGAGAAAAAACTCCATTTTGGCATTGCTGCTTTTAGAGCATATTCCAAGTACTTGTATAACCATCATCAGTGATCCAGAAATCTGCAAAAGATGCTGATATATTGCATTCATGGTATCAAAAAACAGAAAGATTGAGCACTGATTTCTACATAAAAATGGAGCTTGAGGTATTTAATCCTTTATAATGGAGATAAAATATTACCCATTGCATGTTGTCTGCAACTATTCAGGACTTGTTACACGAAATACCATTCCTGTGTTGTTATTTGGAAGACCTACTGTTGCATAAGGTGTAAATAAAAGTCAGTTGAACTTTCATTAGCTATAAAATTTGAGTATTAACAAAGTGCTATCTAAGTTCAGTGCAAAAGACGAAAGCAGTTGGTCTGCACCAAGACTTAGATAATGACCAAGCAAGTCCTGCAAAGAACCCACAGCCTCCCTCTCTGTACAGAGGCTGCCAGAGTGAGTGCAGGACAGCTACACAAGCTGCAGCACAGACATCTCCAGTCAGATTCCTTCCCTCTGTTCTCAACAGTGACTCTTACAGCAGTGAGCTCAAAAATGGGTTTAGTCGAAAGGAAGGGTCATTTCTGGCCATGTTGACAAAGTACATTTTAGTCAAAAGTGTCTGAGATGGACTAAAACCAACAAAACACTGCATGGATTCACTCGGTTTCTTTAAATGGTCATATTAAATCCTGTATACATCAAGTATCCTTTGGGGTAAGAAAACCAAACCAAACCAACTGAGATCAACACAATCCAGGGTGGGCACAAATGGGCTGGATAACCACTGTCATAGTTTGAAATTCAGCAAGACCTCACATTTAAGCATGTCACTCAGGCTTTTCACTTTGCTTTTGATATTTGCATGGGTGCACAGTAATTTTCAGTAACTTGTTTTCATTTGTTTTGTTCACTCCAGATGATTTTTTTTTCAGAAGTAGAAGAGATTTTTGCTAATCTGACAATCATACTTTTTTGCATTCTGTATAGGGGCAAGCTGGACAAAAATTACTATAATTCCCAATTCATACACAAATATGATTTCTTGGTGGTTAACTGATTAGTTTTCTTGACTAGTGTGTCAGAGAAGGGAACCAAATTCACTGAGGAAGTATCAGCAACACTACACTAAATACAAAACATCTCAATTTCCTTTCAGGATAAAATGTGAAATAGTCAACATGGCCTAAAATCACGCACTATTTTACTTACCTATTTGTATTTTGACAAGATAAAACATTTTCATGTGGCCTTTGTAAAATGTCTTTCTAGTTTGTGTGAATATAACTAGTGTTGTATGATTAATTCCTTAGAAAACACATGCATTTGTGAAGGCTATGATAAACTGAACGCATTTACTACAGGGCATTTTTAAAACACTACTGCTTGCAAGACCATCAGTTTGACAGAGCCTGCTATAGAACAAAATAGGCCAAAACTAAAACTTGGCATGCCAGCACACTTTAATTCTGTATTTGTGAAATGACTTTTCAAACTTAGGAGCTCTTTTCACTACCTTAAAAGGAAAACCCACACATACACACAAAATTCTAACAATTCTAACACCATATTTGTTCTTTACCAACTAGCATATACCTTGTTTTAATGGTTTAAAGCAATTAAATTCCTCAAGATTGTGCATATCCAGGCATTACTGAGGAAATAAAGACACCCATCACTATTCTTCTTAAATTTTATTCCATAATAAAAAATAGAAGATGAAAGAAAGAGTGTTCAAGAATTAAAGCAATTATTGGTCAATGTAAGGAGCAGTAAACTAATTATCTAAATGATGACTAAGGACCTGGTTCATCAAAACTAATTCTGGGTCCTCCATGGCATAGTTGTAGGCTTCTACAGAACAGAAATCCAGATTATCTTTTGCTGAAGCAGGTCCTTTATTATCTAGAGAACACTTGATTTCATATACTATTTATCCTTCTCTTTTTGTTCTTTCTCCTTCTTTTCACGTTCAGCTTTTGCTTCCTCCTCCTCATGTTGTTTTATCAATTGTTCCACCTCCTTTTGCTTCAGAACCCTTATTACTGTCTTTCCGTTCTCTCTTGTCAGTGTTGCAATTTCAACTGAAACACATGGAACAGACAGCAGCGTTTAGGCAGAGCAATCATCAGCAGGGCAAGGTTTGAGATTACAAGTGACAGTGAGGCAGAAGGCTCCAATCCTCCCTCTGCCAAGCAGCCTGGCTGGAGGCAGCCACCCGCAGTCCCCTCCTGCAGCAGAGCACAGCAGCAGGGTAGCTCCTCTCAGGGGTTCTGCTCCCAGGCACGCAGGCATTTCAATCCCCAAACTGCAGCCTCACCACTGCAGCTGGCCAACAGGGATCAACCTGGACTAAGGTTATCTGAATGCCTCTTACGCTAAGGCGGAGAACTGCTGCATCTTCTAAAAATGTTTTTTTGTGACAACTAAAACTCCAGTGAGCCACATCTGGAATATGTGCATTCACTGTTCCCTTTGTTTAAGCAGAGGGTGCCATCCCGTCAGCAAACGCTCACCTTTCTCAGCAGAGAGCTTGCTGACATCCATGGTTTTGTTTAGAACCTTAATGGCCAGTGCCAGGGCAGTCTTTAAGGTCATTTCCCCTTCTTTGTAGTCTTGCTTCAGCATTGACACAGCTGCCTGTAAATGTCACAGAAATTAAAATGGTGTCTTTGGGCAATCAACCAAACAGTTGGGGTTCTGCCAGATAATACCAACACATGAGTTAACAGCAGCATTTCTACAATTACCTGTAAATCTCTCCTGCACTAATAATCAACAACTCAGCTTAATTAATAAAGTACAATTTACACTTTTTAACTTGTCTTTTTGAGAAGAAAAAACCCAGAACTTACAGCACTATTATTCCCAATGCATGTGGCTTTCCACCCTCCGTAATTTCCACTAGGATCACTTTGATACAGCTGAAATCCATAATGCTTATCCCAGCCAATGTAGAGCAATGAAACACCAAAAGGACGTTTTCCTGTTGAAAAGAAGGCTATTAGCAACCTAAATTTAGTAGCAAGATTGGTCATGAATGACAATTATTTTCTTTGATTTCGTTTTTCAATCTATTCCTGTGAACTAGGATTTAACAGACAGTTCTGCACTTCTGTTGCTTGAGATAAGCACGCCAGCATTTCTTTCTAAGTCACAGGGTGGGAGGCAGCAGAGGTTTATTCCATTTAACCTTAAGAGCAGCTCATTTGTGTCTCCACAAATTGTAATTTATCATCTCAGGACTTCAAATCACAATTTAGTATTTCAAGTATGTAGCTTAGCTGTTAAAGCATATAACTTAGCAGTGTCAAAAGCCAGGTAGTTAAAAAGGTAGTTAAAATTCTCTCCCACTACATATATGTAAAACAACACTACTTACAATTTCATTTTCTAATATGTTGCTTGAGCCACAGAAATAGTAATTTTTTAAGTGTTACAATATTGATATCACTACATACAGCCTTGCTTTTGATTCATTGTGCCATTATGCTGGATGGGCCCAAAATGTTAAAGGTTGCCTAAACAATTCTCTGCTGGTCTTTTGAAGGTATTCATTAAATCCAAGAGCACTCAAAGCATTCTATGCAACGGGCCAACATCTCAGCCATCAATTTCCCAAGCAATAAAAAGTAGAAGCCTCAGCAGCAAAAAACAGTAACCATGACTACCCATTCCCCTCTTAAATTAGGCTATTTTTTTCTAAGTATAACTTTTTAAAGAGAATTCAGCAGAACTGTCCACAGACTTAGATCCTTCATATTATGTAAGAGAATTGTTCTTGAGACATTTAGTAACACAATGATTCATCACACTTCATTACCTCCAAACTGTGTATAAGCCTGCTTGATATCACACAGTGCTGTTACTAGTTGTTCACAAGGAATGGGCTCTTGATACTGTAACAAATACCTAATATCAAAGAGGAAAAAAAAAGTTTTCAAAACTGGTTTTGCTGACCGTATCCTGTACCACATTTAAGAGGAAACAAGTTCCCAAGTTAGAGCCTCTTTGATCTAGCTGTTCTATTTCAATCTACTAATGCATGTTCATTCTGATCTAATGCATAACGAGAGCTGAATGTGACAGCACAGGCAAGTAAAACCATGTTAGCTGTCAGCAGACCTACCTCTGTGCAATCAGTCTCAGCTCATTTGTTAGAACATTGGCATCTGAAGTTATTCCTGCAACGCTGCAAGCCATATCCCTGCAAGAAAAGCATACAAATTAACTGAATTCCTGTCAATCTCCAACCAACAGTCACGTCTTCGTACAGGGATTCAAGCAGAGCATCTACTATTGGGGTTTTCTGATCAAAACTACACAGCTGCCACACAAAACAGGTTCATCAGCTCCTGTTTTTAGGGTACACCAAAAATATCAGTAACCTTCTGCTAAGAGCAAAACGGGACAGCAAAAGTCAGCGAGTTAATATATTAGTTATACATACAGTTCTGAGAAGAGGGTCGTGCCAAGGATGATTAAATTCTGAGTGGCTTTACAAGAGCCATTAGGCACATACAGGTGCCTCTCAGGAGGCCACCTGACACGGCACACCACACCAAAGGAGCCACACAGATGTGACAGGCCTTCGGTGGGAGTTGCTGGCTGACACATGGCATCTGTGTAACTGAAACTTAGTGGTCTTGATAGAACCCTAAGAAAAATAAGCACTTCAATGCTTGATTGTTTTGTTAGCTCTTAATTTAGGATCTCTTTAGCTCAATCTGATATGCTACAAAGATTTCACTACACAAAAAGGACTCCTGAAATTAGGAATTTTCCAAAAGACGGAAGGGCTGTTTTAGGTGACTACTCCAGTGTGCTGTTACACTGTCTCCTTGAAAATCCAGTACTTCCTGCCATTCTAGATGCTTTCAAGATCAGCATGGAATGGGAGGCTGACAGGATGGAAAACTATTTGTGTTTCATGTGCAGCTTCTGTCAAGGATGAAGCTCAACCTCCCTTGCTACAAGAAGGCATAATCCATAAAACTCCTTGCTCTGACATCACAAATTTAACTTCCAGGAGCTAGAAATGAAATTATAATAGAAAGACATTTTATCTCTGCAACAATTGTGGCAAAGAAGCCTAAGCCATGTTTTACCCAGTTATGTTGCTCTTTTTGAGTCACCAAAGAAAAACAGAGACATAGAAGGGGAGCTGAAATAGCATGCTAATTTTTGTGGGCGTTCTTTATTCTGCCCCCCCAATGGTATTTTGTAAAACTGAGATTTCCAGTTTTCTTAAATGCTACAATGCCATTACTTTGTATGGCGTTGTACCAACAAACAGGCTATTCCACCTAGAAAACTCTCCTAGAGATAAGAAAACAAACCAGCAATACTTCTACTTTAGAAGGAGAACTACTGAAGTGAACAATAACAAAATAGTCCTACTTGTCTAAAACACCCAACAAAAAGATTATTAACGCTTCAAATAAAATAAGACCAGGTTACGTGCTAATCAGCGCTTTGTTGCTAATAACATCACTGGACATTTAAGCATCATTTCAACTTACTCATTAAGTTTGTATATTTTCTCTGAGAAAAACACTTCATCAAGAAGCTTGTGAATGTTGCGCCTCTCTGCTGCCAGCAGAACTCCATCATTTGCTAGAATTCCCAGGCAAGTGCCTGCATGCCCGATGGCTTCCATTGCATACTCAACCTGGTACAGGCGACCTGGGAAAGGATTGAAATTCCTATCATCAAAAAATGACACTGAACAAGACCAACTACACAAGGTGACCTAAAGTTACAAGAATCTGACAAGTGCTCATTGTACCATCTACTCTTACTTCTTCAGTGTGTTACCAGTCAATAGTAAATTAACTGGCTGAAAAGGAGGAAGGAGTCAGAGAAGGAAAATAAGGTAATACTGGACATGGCCACTGGGGGAAAAACCCTTTCTACTAAAAAGAAAAAAAAAAAGAAAAAAAGAAAAAATTTAAAGAACTCTCTGCTGCAGTAGAATGAGCCAAGACAAATTTTCAATAAACAAAGTATTTTATATTGGACTTCTTGAGTTCATCCCATCTAAGAAGTAAGAAAACACGGTTTGTACGTACTCGTTTCAGCATGTGCAAGAATAACAAGGAGAGGCGTGACTGCACCAGCAGGTTATTATCCATTCTCAGGGGACAGTGACAAAATCTAACCATACTCAAACAAGAGATAAATGGTTATTTCAAAAACATGGCAGGTGATATTACTAATGGGACAAGGTCTCATTATTGCTTCAATTAGAACGAATTTGAAGGTGTCCACTTTGGACCCTTGTTGTTCCTACAGAACTGGGTGTGGGTAAATATGATTTCTGTAACTCATATCCAGACAGAAACATGCTACAAACAACCACCCTTTGTGCAAGTGTTTTGAGAAGATGGATAGAACAGTCAGAGTTTACTTGAAAGTGTCGGGTTAAAAAATACCTTCCGGAGAAAATATGGTAGTTCTGGAGTCATATCTTCGAGACTGTAAAAGGAATAGCTCAGTAAGTACCACCAGTCTCTTGTCACCAACGCTCTAAAGCCCCTGTATAACAGACCCAGCCACTCGGTGACCACGGGCTGGTCACTGGTGCCCGCAGCCCGGCCCCTGCAGTGTGACCGCCGCCCGCCGCCCCCGCCCGGGCCGTGACTCGGCAGGACCCGCGGCTCAGCAAAGCCCCGGGGAAGGAGGGGCACTCACCATGGTGCCGGGGTCGCGCCGCGGGCAGAGAGCAGCGGGCCGGCAGGACGGCACAGGAACCGGCACGGGAACCGGCACTGGGCCTGCAAGAGAGCACAGGGCACGTGAACCGGGAACGNCCCGCCGTGTGAGGGCCGGCCACGGTCACACCGCACCCCCGCCGTGTGAGGGCCGGCCATGGTCACACCGCACCCCCGGCGTGAGGGCGAATAAATGCCCTCCTCCCGCCGTGTGAGGGCAGGTAATGGTCACAGCACACCCCCGGCGTGAGGGCGAGTAAATACCCTCCTCCCGCCGTGTGAGGGCAGGNGTACTCGTTTCAGCATGTGCAAGAATAACAAGGAGAGGCGTGACTGCACCAGCAGGTTATTATCCATTCTCAGGGGACAGTGACAAAATCTAACCATACTCAAACAAGAGATAAATGGTTATTTCAAAAACATGGCAGGTGATATTACTAATGGGACAAGGTCTCATTATTGCTTCAATTAGAACGAATTTGAAGGTGTCCACTTTGGACCCTTGTTGTTCCTACAGAACTGGGTGTGGGTAAATATGATTTCTGTAACTCATATCCAGACAGAAACATGCTACAAACAACCACCCTTTGTGCAAGTGTTTTGAGAAGATGGATAGAACAGTCAGAGTTTACTTGAAAGTGTCGGGTTAAAAAATACCTTCCGGAGAAAATATGGTAGTTCTGGAGTCATATCTTCGAGACTGTAAAAGGAATAGCTCAGTAAGTACCACCAGTCTCTTGTCACCAACGCTCTAAAGCCCCTGTATAACAGACCCAGCCACTCGGTGACCACGGGCTGGTCACTGGTGCCCGCAGCCCGGCCCCTGCAGTGTGACCGCCGCCCGCCGCCCCCGCCCGGGCCGTGACTCGGCAGGACCCGCGGCTCAGCAAAGCCCCGGGGAAGGAGGGGCACTCACCATGGTGCCGGGGTCGCGCCGCGGGCAGAGAGCAGCGGGCCGGCAGGACGGCACAGGAACCGGCACGGGAACCGGCACTGGGCCTGCAAGAGAGCACAGGGCACGTGAACCGGGAACGCCGGGAACCCCGGGAACCGGCACCGAGCGCACCCCGGCACGGCCCCAGGGGGCGCTGCCGCCCGCCTCCCGCGCCCGCACTGCACAGTCATCCTCAGCGCGACAGAATGCGAGGGCCGCGCCGCCTCCCGCGCCGCGCACGGGCCCTTCCCACGCCCCACCGCCCACCCGCCGCCCGTCCTCACTCACGGCGGGCCGAAAGGAACCGACAGGCCGGG
>VZRS01010052.1:357214-514679 GCA_013398055.1 Ifrita kowaldi | reverse complement strand
CCCTCCTCCCGCCGTGTGAGGGCAGGTAATGGTCACAGCACACCCCCGGCGTGCGGGCGAATAACAGCCCTGCTCCCGCCGTGTGAGGGCGCATAATGGTCACGTACACTGCCCCTGCTGTGAGGGCAGGTAATGGCTACGCCCCTGCGCCCGCCGTGAGGGCGGTAATGGCTTCCTGTCCAGCTTCATTGCCAGGGGGATGAGCCTGGCCCCGCCCGTGCCCGCGGACGCAGCGCGGCGGATGCGCCCCATCCAGCCCAGGCAGCCGTGCCTTTATTGCCTTTATTCAGCCCAGTGTCACCCTCAGTGCCTCGGCGGCTACGGACCTACGGGGCAGGTGCGTGGTGCGTGTATGCCTGGGCAGTCTCAAACCACGTCTTCTCCACAGCTTCCTGGCCCACCTCGAACATTGTCATTAAGTGTTTCCAGCCAGTTTTGGCCGTGATTGTGAGGTACTCCTTGTTTTCCGGGTACAGCAGAGCCGTGTGGGCAGCAATGACGAGGGATTGTGCAAACCTCCCGCTCACCAGGAGGAAGAGGGCACCTCTCTCCTCTGCGGTGAGTGGCACGACACTCTCAAACCCTGCGAGAACGTGTCCCCCAACGCTCAGAGGGTCTGGGCTCTCAATCATCATGTACATGATGGCTATTGCAACCTCAAACACGTAATACCCGTAACTCATGTCGCTGAAGTCCAGGATGCCAGACACTCTGTACTGGGGATTGTCCAGGGAAGCAGAACTGGAGTCTACTAAAATGTTGTGGTCATTAAGGTCTCCATGATTGATACCTAAACACAGAAGAAACAGAAAAAGTATTTAATAATTATTAAACAGCTGAAACAACTTTGGGAAGGTGCATGTCAAACTAACACAACTACAAAACCACACTAGTCCCCTGCAGCATCAAGTGCTGCCTTTCACACCTTTATTGCTTCCCATGAACCTCCGCTGCACTGCCAGATGACTGACAGCAATGGATAAGAGGGAGTGTGACAAGACCTCACTCCAGGCCGGTGTGACCTGCAATACACTACATGTTTGCAAACGCACAATAGTAGTTTCCAACTATAGAACTGTCACATCATCATCAGTATCAATGTCAATTGAATTCCAAAAATATGATTAAGTACTTATTTGGACCTTTATGAAAGGTAGTACTATACTCCATATATATTTAGTAAGCTGATATGACAGCATGAAAATCATAACCTTAACTGGGAGCAAACTCATCAGAAAGATAAAGAATTGACCCTGACTAGACAGAACATTCCTCTTGGCTTACTCTGTGCTGTGCACATTCAGCACAATATTTGTCCAAGTCTAGGCTAGGGAAAAGAGATTTACTTTTTTTGCCATTTTTGTTTTCCTTTTCCACAGACCAAACTCCTGTAAGAAATTTCTATGTCTCAGTTCAACATAATTACAATAAGAATAGAATACTCACAGGCTCGGAAACTGCTTAGCTTGGGTATTACTTTGCCTTTAAACTGCTCAATAACTTGCTCCACCACTGCATGGTACTTGTTCTGGCCCAAGGCATAAATGTACTGATCTAGAAGAGGAACATTTGCCAGGTTCCAAATGAACTGACCTCGATGCAGACTTTTTATGGATGGATGCTGGAATTTCTTTGGAAAAAGCACACAATAATACAGGCCATAAGAAAAAATGCTGACTTTATGATTAAAGGGCTTGATTCAAAACCCCTATTAATTTTAACAGATTTCTAATAAGACTTACTGAAAACCACCATGACTTGGACTATTGCTTTAATAGTAAATAGTAAAAGAATATCCTGAAGAATGATTAAGGCAAGCATCTTAGTATCTACATACAGCCTGAATGGTTTTTCCCCATGTTTTAGGTACAAAGGTTATCTTAAGTAACTTGTCACTTTAATTATCTAAAATTGCTGTTGACTGTCCATTGGGTGACGTTATGTAGCAACTCTGAGCCTCTGCCAAGGCCAGAGTCTCACTCTGGCAGAGCTCAGCCTGCGCAGCTGGTGCTGCAGAAAGCTATGGGAGCACCAGAGACACAAAACCTGCCAGTGTGCTGGGAACAGGAATACTCTGTGCTTTTAAAGTTGGGACCTTTGGGGGACAAGCCTTAGGAACAGCTGGTGTGTGAAAAATCCTGAGCACAGTTGTTTATGGAGACACTGACCATGGCTTTATTCTTATGGAAATTTGCTTTCGTACATCCAGGCCTCACTACTTTAAACAAACAAGGTCCTTAACCTCTCTCTCACTAGCAAATGCAAGAGATGGTTTGGAAAGTGACATTCAGAGAGGAAAAGTATCTCTCCCACTGTGCATCCCATATGTATCTTGGACTCCTCAGATGCTTATTGAGGTGACCTCCAGGTCAGATTTGATCAGTGCATAGGGCAAATAAAAAAAACTTCCCACAAGAGTAGCTGGCTTCCTTTAAAAAAAACCCCCCAAAATTATGCTTGTAATTAAGGCTCTTAAAGATCACTAAATGATAGTCAAAAGTGGACAGTGTATGAACAGGTAAAGAACAAAATTGAGCCTAAACCACCTTGGTGGATGATAATCCATATGTTAAGGGAATAAAGAGCCTTTTCCACCAGAATTGCTTCTCATTAACTACTTCCTCCTTGGCAGGATCAGTCACAGGCATATTTTGAGACTTATCTTATTTTAATCATATTATAAGAGTGTGACCAGTGTGTCAGAAGGCAACAGCGTCAGAAGGCAACAGTAAGTTATCTCTCCCAACTGAAAAATGCTCCTGTAATTTAAGAATGTGGTTAGTAAAACTGGCACTTCACATTTCATAACTGTCTGAAGCTGGTAGCCAGAACATGAGAAGCAAAGGTTAATGAAAGGTTAATAAATAATGTGAGATCTTTCATGCATCAAACTTAATTCTGGCTGATTGATCAGTTTTATTATCCTGTATAACTACAGAGTAAAGACAGAACTTACTTTGCATTAAGACTATTTAAGTGGAAGCAGTGCAAATGAGAAGTGTCACAGATCTCTGTTTGTTGGCACAGCTGGCACTGTAGGGAGGGTACCAGCTGCTACCAATGTGAAATGGTCACAGTGCTAATGATGAGGAGAAAGTCAACAAGTCAAAAGGAATTCAAAGTAATAGATCAGCCAGATGTGCATTACACAAAAATCCTTTAAAACTAGCTTGGCATTCTTCGAATTCGAGCACCCTAGGGTTCATTCTTTATTTGCCAGGTTTGAAACACTAACAGGTGAGCTTTGCGTAAGTAAAAAGAACTCCTTATCTCTCTGTTTGTGGTACAAAAATGCATTGCAGAAGGATCACCAGTACCAAGTCACTTGCCATGTACTTGGGGAAAGGCTTTAAGTAGCAGCCAGCTTGGAGGCTGGCACCTAAGCCATGAAACTCACATCTGCAGTCACCAACTTGCATTTTGCAGGTCAGAAAAGCAGGCAGCAAGCACGTGAGCAGATGCTGAAGAGACATTGATTAAGAGAGAAGTTTGAGGCTGAAGCATGAGAACTCACCTCTGAGAGCACTTTATCCACCCTGGCAGCAAGCTTCCCAATCTCATACAGAATCTGAGCATTGGTGGCAATTTTTGCTACAGGTGTACCTGGCAGGTAAGTCAGCAGTCTGACCATGTACTTCTTGCTCCCAGGTCTAGTATCTGACAAGGACAGATGCAGTCAGTCACTCCGATATGTGCTATTGAGTATTAATTAATGCGAGAGGCAAAAAAGGTTTATCCCAGTGTAGAAGTTGTCATGTAGCTCATAAAACAGATTTCATGCAAAGATTTGATTTACCAGAATGTTGTATAATAATGTACAAATCTTAACACACTTACAAAATCTATGCTGGATTTTCAGTCCTTATGCTTGGACCCAACTCAGCACCAAGCAGGGTTCCTACCAGTGCCCGCAGACACCTACGTAAAGTTTTACAGCAGAACAGGTCTCAGGAATCCCAAATGTTGTATGGAAGTTACAGTGACAGTAAAAGCTAAATGCCAACACAATTTTTCTTCCAAACACTGTTAAAGTAATTTGTTCTGGCTTCAGGGATGGTCTAGAACTGTATTTTACACCACTCTGCAGGCAAATAATTTCAAGCACCATGTAGTCAATGAGGCGTTTTTTAACTTTTCTTGTGCATGGACACAGATGTCAGATAAATGTTTTCTCCAATTTGTTAAACTAAAGTGTTTTCCTAAGTGTTTTCTTAGTTAATTATTACTCTCTCTGAGTTGCTTTGCTTCTGGTATTTTAAGTTGGGACTGTTATGGCTGGAATACAGGTCACCTGATGTATATCCCTACTATTGAAACACAAGCCTAGAGTTTCCCTTTAGCACATACATGGTGTGCCATATAGCAAGCTACTGCCAAGCTAAGGGTGAGTGGGGCAGTAAAGGTGCCCACAATGGCTCACCTCCTGACTCCAGAGACATTATGGTACCATCTTTTGTGAGATAAGGAGTAGGTGAAGGGAAGCCTTCAGCACTGAGAAACATCATGGCCTGGGTCTGCGCTTCAATGAGGTCAGGCTCCTGGCTGTCTTCTGAATTGGTGATTTTGAGGACATACTCATCAGCCCCTTCAGCTGAGACACGCACATGGAAGTTCTGATCATCGTAGCTGGGAAGTGACCTGACCCAAGACACCTTCAATCCAAACACCCTGTCAACCAATTCAGCCGCCTCTTTCTCACCAAATGCTGGTTTGGTCAAGGTCTGGGGTTGACAGTCATTTCTAGAAGACATTGTGTCTCTAGGAGAAAAAGAAAAGCTGGATGATCTGATCTGTATTCTGACATCAGAAGAGTAATTACTGCAACAAAACGCATTCAGCTACAGGAGAAGAGTTTCCTACATTTATTAAACAAGCAAAGAAAACCAATACCCCTTGCCAGCTCGGGTTTCTTTCATCGTAGCTTATCAACTACTTCGGCTGCAGCCCCTTCAAAGAAACACTGTTTGAGAGATGCAGTCAATCTGTTCAGAAGAGCAGACAGGAAAAGCTTGTTAACCAAGCTTTTATTATCTCATTTCTAGCAGCAGCCTAACCTGGTATTGTTGATAGGTAGGAATGACTCCCTAAGGAACAGAGTTGCTGAATCCCTGATCAAGAAGGCTTCAATTCGTGCCTACAAAAGGCAAGAAGTATTTTAGTAAATCATAACGTTAAAGCAGATTAAATCTTTCCGCTTGGTCACGGCCTTCCACATTCCTATGCTAAGAAAGGCAGCACAAACCTGCAGACGCTCGCTCCTCTCTCGCCCGCCCAGCTGCAGGAATCTCGAGCCTCCCCAGACGAGCAACCCTTGGACTCGGCGGGAGCCGCGCCAACCTTTGCCCTGCCCGGGGAGGCTGAGGAGCTGCAGAAGCTGCCGTCAGCCGGGGGCCCGGCCGCCCAGCCCCCGCCAGCCCGGTTCTCGGCCGGAGCGCCTTGTGCTCAGCGGAACGCGGGGCTGCGGCCGCCCCAGCCCGTCCCGAGCGCGGGCAGGGAAGGCCCGGGGGCCCAGCGCTGCAGCCGAGCTCGGCCGGAGCCTCCCCGCGGCGCAGGAGCGCTGCCCCGGGGCACGGGCTTTGTTTCCCGACAGCAGGAGAGGGAAGGAAAGCTACGACTTCCTGTCACAAAGGCAGAAGAACATTTTAAAAACCCTGCGCCCACAGCGCGCAGGAGGGAAGACATCCGTTTTATTCTTTTGTTTAAACCCTTTTATCAGCACACCAGATCAAAGTCTCTGCCAAATGCTTAGCCTGAAGACCACATATATAAATATATATAACAAACCTGAAGCATCTTGCTCAGGATGTCCTTTAGACTGTCTCAGAGATCAGACCGGGACAATGGATCCAGTCCTAGAAAATTTTACACTTAATGAAAATATTGACAAACCTCAAGATTAATGTAGAAATTTCTTCTGAAACTCCTAATGAAAAAAAAAGTAATCTGCCATAGTTGACGTTCTGCTATGACAGAATTAGGAACCTGAATGAAAAGGAATTCAGGAAAAGGCATGCTGAAAAAACCCAAAACCACCCCCACCCAAACAACAACACCTAAAGCATCTTGGTTTTGGGTAAATCAGTTAAGAATCCTGTATCACAAAATTTCAGTATTGTTCGTAATATTAAAGACACAAAATTGAAAACATTATTTTAAGCAAATAGGGAATTTAGAAAAGAGAAACTATTTCCCCAAGAAACATTTTTTCCCCTCCAATTTTAGCACAGATATTGCTAAAAGTAATCAACCAACTCTTCTCGCTAGAAATCACAAAATCAAGGTTTTTTCAAAAAGAAAAGAGCTCTGTAAAATATTTAGGGCTCCCTCTCTTGATTTCTGAGGCCCTGAAGCTTTAGCTCATTGGAACAAAATTGATTCAGTGGGAAAGCTTTCTTGCTGTGCTTTAACATAGTTGGTTACAGAAATGTACTCCTGCTCTCTGCAAATAAAATTACAATGCACTTTGCAGATCTGTACCTCGTTAGTCTTGCTTCAGTTGCCAGACTGGAGGGCCAAAACTGAAGACCCATCTGTGCTTCTCCTGTCTGCCTGGAATTCTGGGGGAAGCCCACTGTGGTTGTGAGGCAAGGCAGAGGTTGAAGGTTGTACTTTGGCCTGTCTTATTATCTGTAGAAAGACAGACTTGAATAATTTAGCATCCATGAGCTGAACTCCAGTCTAATGCCTGTGCTGAAAGTGAGGGTTGAAGTAGGTTAGTGTTGGACATCCCCAAATCACTTCTGAGGATCTTGTCATAGCTGTAACCTTGGCCAACAGCTTGCTTTAATACAGGATTCTAGATTCTAAATTAGACATTTTTCAGAAGGGAAAGAAAAAGTTATTCAAAAAGCATTTGAAGTAACATCCAGACTGGTGTCTGGAGCACAGCTAACTCAGAGAACATCCTTCTGCATCAACTAAGCATGCTTTGCGAGCCCACCTCAAACACTCCTAACCAGAAAATGAAACATACATAATTATATACTACATAATATTATCCCCTTTCTTTACTCACCCCACCCTTTCACACACAGTACCATTTTAAGTGTATTCCATTCGATCTATTCAAAGTAGACAGTAACATATAAGAACTGTGATACAATTTTCTTTATTAAAAATAATTTACAGCATTGGTAACATTTTATGCACAATTTTCATCAATTGAACTTAAGATGTATCTATACAATACTTACTGAACTTAAAACTTACACTGTTCTGTTGGCTTTAAACAACAGACAACAATTTGCAGTTGCTTAAATATGATTAATACACATAGCTTCTTGTCCTTATACTTAGGTGTAAAATGTATAAACATCAACACTATCCCAAAGCTTTGTGGTTTGGGATGGGGAGGAAGAGGGAAGCAAGAAGAGAAAACATTTACAAAAATTTCAACATGATTCTCCCCCCAAATCCAAATCAAGAGAGGTCTAGGTTAAATACATCTAACACACTGAGTTACTTCTCAAACAAGTACGTCCTCCTATGTTTTAGGATACTGAAGAGAGGTCTAATTAAATGGCGTTTGGTGTGTGAGCACAGCAATCCTGACTGTCGCATGCCCTGCCCCTGCCAGAGGGCTCCTGTCACTCCTGCCCACCTAAGGCTTTCAGAGTCCTAGCAGTGTGTCCAAAGTTAAATGTCTTCCCTTTGCTGCTGGGCTCTTGAGCTGCACTTTGTACAGGGGAGAGAGAACAGGGCTGGATCACGAGCCAGGTGTTCCCTGCACGGGCAGTTCCCCACCACTGAGCAGATAGTACTTGGGCAGTGCTTTCCCACGCAGCACCCCCACACAGCAGGGTACAAAGCCAAGGGTAGGAGTCAGCCTGCACACCTCAGAGATGCCACTCACTTGAGCTTCTTTAGAGCTGGACCTGCTGCAGCAACAATAGGAGCCTCCAGCTGAGCAGCCCCTGTGCCCAAGCACTGTTCAGAACCTCTCTCTCATGGACATAAGACTCCGTAGTGCAGCAGAATTAAAGTAGCTGCTAAGGTAATGAAGCCCCTCGTGTCTCTAAAAAGAGCTGACTTGCTTTACTGGTGACAACTTGCAGGTAAGTCACATGCCTTGAAATTGCACTTCACCTCATCAGTCTGCCTTGACATGGCTTGGATCCTTGTCTCCTGAAGCGTGGAGAGAGGGCAGGGGGCTGTGTTCCCTTCAAGCATTAGTAGTTACACAAGTTGTAAATAGGCATGGAATTGCAGTTTTATCATCTGCATGAGGCATCATTATGTACTAGCACTAAATTCCCATTTTCTCCCCAAACACTTGTTTTCTTGAACTAAATCAAGAATATACCTTCGAGCTGGGATAAAATAGTATCAGACAACGCTGTTGTGCAAGAAGTAAGATCTGCTCAGTCAGTCTGGATAGAATTAATGGAAGTGTACCACCGAACAGGAACTCATTCAGCATTCAGTTGAAAATAATATTCAAAATCGCATTGATTTATTCCCCTTAGAAGTGGTAGGAGTCACCGGAATGGTTTTCATCTCACCTAAAATAAAACCACATCAAACTAGTGAAATATAAAAACAGATTATACAGAACTTAAAGCTGTAGTGAACTTTTTCTAACAAAACAGGAAAATATGTATCAAATTTATGTCAATCAAATTAATTTGGCCTTTGAACTGTCAAAAATACATTGTATTGATATAATTATGCAAGAGGTTTTGGGGCTTTTTTTTAAGGAATGTCAAACATACTATTTAAAGACTTGAACAGCACATCTGTTATTTCACAAGTCAGCTATCTTAGTGTCTGGTTATAAATGAAAAGCACATGTAAATAAAGCTAATACAGTCCTCTTGAATGTTTTGATATGTAAGACAACATTTATCAAGAACAAAAAATCTTAAAGCAAAATCTTGACAATTTATAGGCAAGTATTGCAGTTTTGCTCTCCAGCAGAAATAAATCTCTAAACTGTAAGTGGAGTTATGAAGCTTTTCAAGACACAGGAGCATAGCAAGAGCCTGCTGGAGCTGCAGACTGACTTGCACAGCTCAGACACCACCAGAGCTCAATGCAGTGGGAACACAAGCCATTCTGCAGGAACTCTGCATCTCCTGCCAATATGAACTATGGAACAGGGGCTTTACCCTCAGTGTGCTGATAATTCCATCCACAGCTACTGCAGTGCCATAAGAGACAGGTCTGTTCAGTACTCTGGGCTCTTCCTCAGAACAGGACATTTCCTAAGAGCTGGGAACTGCCAGCACATGAGAAAGCATTAAAAGGCAGTATGGCCACCTGGCTCTTGAACATCTGACAAGTATAACATTAGACATAGGTTGTATTTGAAGCAGAGGAATTTAAACAACCCAAGTAAATGTTTTAAAAGGTTTTTAAAGGTTAAAACATTATGGGAGGTATTTTGTCTGATGATATTGCAGAGAGCACAATAAAAACAGATGTCACAAGTGATAAAGTGCATCCTTTGAAGCAGATGTGACAAACTTCAACTGAAGGGCATGAAGAAACATGACTTAACCTGCATGAATGAAACAACTGTGAGATTTTTTTTTTAAATGCAGAAATGTTTCCCATATTTCTAAGCACACAGTATTTCATATATTTCATAGTTTGAGCAGTTTAAATCTGGATCCAGATGAAATATAATCCCATAACAAAGGTAAGGAAGTCATCATCCGTGATACAGGATTCAATGGGCCTCATGGGGACTGCTTTTGTTCAGCCCATAGCCTAAGGAAATTGAAAACTCAATATCTTTTCTAAGTTCTGGATGAGAAAAAAAAATTAATCTGTTTGGCCTTTAAGATTCCATGCCATCTGCTACACTTAAACCAACAAACAGCAGTACGCAGATTTACAGGTGCAAAAACTGAGTGGAAACAACTGCAGAAAATCTTCTTACATAATAATCTTCAGCACAATCAGTTTCAATTTCGCATAGTTTATTTACAAAATGGTCTGATAAAACATCCCCTCCATACTTACAGCTCTCTTGTCACAATACACATGTTGATTTTAGCAATGTTTAATAGCACCATTAGAATATTATTTAAAATCAGAAAGGATCTCGTTGCAGTTACAATGATTCACAATCTTTTACATCCATGGACGAAGTAACTTTGAGCACACTAGGACTGTTTGCAGTCCCACAGTACAGATTCCTGGGTTCACACAAGGCATTTGCTGAGTTACCAGTTATGCAGGGTACCCAGAGAGTCAGTAGCTACTATAAGAATCTTCGAGCCACAAAGTTTAGACTTCCACCATTCTTGTATAAAGTTATCTCCATATTGTTTTCAAACAAGGCAATCACGCTGAATACTTTTCCAGTGCTTGTCTTCAAAAGAAAAGCAAAAAAGAGAAACCCATTAAGCTTTGTTTTCACTTCCCCTCACTTATTCTCAGTCAACATTCTAACCCCAAGTTTTGTTGAACACAAGCAAATTCAACCCTCTGATGTGCCTCTACAGCCTCAAGCCTGCTGGGGCCGGCTGGAAGGAAGGCTTGTTTTAGGGCACAGTTTAGATGCAGCTGTGAGCAGGCCAGGAGCCTGTTGGTAACCAAAAACCACCATGTCCCTAAGATGGCACCAATTGTGTTATGGGCTTGTTTACAGAAAATGGAGAGCTGAAGCCTCTCTCAAATCATCACACCTATGAGAGACAAACTCAATTCCACCCTAATACTGAACCCATGAGGGGCAAAAAAATACCACTCAGAATGATCAAGAATATTAGGCTGCATACAAAGTTGTGTACAAAGAACACGTGTACATGTACTCTGGGAAACTCCAACTGCCATGACAAACTTCAGGCAGGACTTACCTTCCAAGAGAATTAAATTTTGTTTTTTCCTGCTTTGCTTCCTATCGTCAGAATTAACTTTTCTTTCTCTGCTTTCAATCATCAGAACATTCAACAGAGAAATTAAAAATACTGCAAAGATACCTTAATATCCAAAGTCATTCTGGGCAACAGCTCTGGAGGGAACATTATAGAAAATTGCTCTCTTCCAGTGAGTCCCAAAGTACTTGGATTTTCCCCAGGATGAAACTGAAGTGGAGCGATGCCAATTCCAATCAGCTGACTCCTATGAATCTTCTCATAGCTCTCAGCTAGGACAGCTTTAACACCCTGCAAAAATACAAGCACAGCAGGCAGAGTGAAACACAGAAGTAACCTTCGAGCACAGATTATGTCCAACTCTCGCAATTCAAACTCAAGTGTAGAGAGAGTACTTTGCATAGAGTCCTTTAAGTACCCTGGTAACATTTTTTAGCTTTCCAGGTAGATGGAAGCAAACAAGCCAGAGCAGGCCCATGCAGTGTGAAACTGTTGCAGACAGTGGCCATGCTGGAGTTAACAGGACATGAATCAATGGCTGACTCGGAATATATTCTCAATATTAGTGGAAATTAGTCTCCAACAGTGGGATACTGAACACCCCATGGAGACCAAACAGAGGTCAGTGTAGACAAATGCCTGATTTGTCTCAGTCTTGTATTCAAGACAGTAAATTACATAACGAGGAAATTCAGATTTATCCTGACTAGTGATTCTCCCCCATGAAGATTCTAACAAAGAAATTATACAATGTGTTTTTAGGTATTTCCAGAAGAAACAAAACCACCCCCAAACCCAAACAAACCATCAGTACCAGTAAAAAAGGCCCTTTTGCTGCCCAGTCTCTTGAGCTACCCAGTCCATACTTCTTTCCTGCTAGAATAATTACAGGAATGCCTTCCTTCTGGTACAGCTCCGCTGCTTCAAACACATCTAGCTGTGGAATGACAAAGTGACACATTTTGAGTGAGTTCTAAACCTGCACTCCCCATTCCAGAGTAGCTGTACAAACAAATATATTCCTACCGTTTGTCCTGATGGAAAATGAATTGTTTTAGGAGCTGGTTTTCCTATGAACTTATTCAGAAGCTTGATATTTGCAAAGGTACCTCTTGTCATCACAGCATCATTACCTCTTCGAGCCCCATAAGAGTTGAATTCACGAGGTGTGAGGCTGCAATAAAAAGCAAATTGAAAGAAATCAGTTAAAGATTATCTGATTTAAAAGGATATTATGATTTTTTTATAATTACTACAGCATATCTAAGTCTTCAGTGGAAGATGTAAAGAACTAGACCTCCAACAAATGTAATTATTATAAATCATGAACAACATGTGTAAATCACTGCTAGGTTATTCATGAAGAAAGCTTCAATTTTAAAATAATTTTCTACGACTTTGTTATGAGGTGCTACAAGCAGCATGGTACTTACAGAAGAATTATGGGGAGACTGCTCTAGGAAACAACCCACCTTACTAATTCCCTTACCATTACCAGCATATTTATTAACACTGATTAATTATTTTGCTTTTCCACATATAGTCTCCCCTTTCTGGAGACAGGCATTTCTAGAAGAAGGCGACAGTGCCGATCCATTATTCAGCACGTGCAGCAGTCCTGTGCCACAGCAAGCGCTCACCCTTTGCTGGTCAGGTACTTGGCAGCAGCACTGCTCCTTGCGATGCTCCCGGCAGGGGAAATGTGATCCGTGGTGACAGAGTCCCCCAGGTACAGCAACACGTGGGCGTTTTCAACCGCTTGTGGTGAAACTGGTTCTTTGGCCTAACAGGGAATGATGGGGGGAAAGAACAACAGAAGGGAAGAAAAGGAACATTAAACATTTTCTTCCAAGAAATAGACATATAAAATGTATCTGCAGTATAGGAAGGCCCCTTGATGTACAGGCTCCACTCACTCCAGAGGCACAAACAGTATTTAAAAGACTGAGAAATATTAGTGATAATTAAATTTGTTAGTTCAACATTGAAGCCTTACTGGAATAGCTATTCCTTTACTTAAAAGCAATGCATATAATCTGGTGGATAGATCCACTGTACTTACAAGTTTATCAAAAAAGGAAGGACATCTAATATAAGTAGATTTTAAATCCCAGGGAAATAAAGTTGACTCTGGTGCTTCCAGTAAATTCCATCGTTTGTTTCCTTTCTACAAGAAAGAAAATTAATTGAAAAAACCAGAAGTTAGTTTATTGTATTTTTATACTCAAAAACTAAAGCTGTACTGGCGATATTATTAATTACTATTATTTAGTAAATAATTTTCTATTACATATTACAAGTTACCTCACTGGGTATTACTTAGGAATCACTTTTAAATACAAGTACCCATCTCAGTTAAGCCCTCCATTACCATAACAGAAATCAATGGCAAACCAATCACATTCAACTGCAAGGCATTATAAAGCTACAATGAAACGCAACCTTTAAATTATGTAGAACAGACCATTCTTACCTCCATCTTTTCTTTCAATTCCTTAAACATGGATGATATCACACACTCTTCCTCCACCGTGTGAAGTTCTTGTCGGGTGGGCCAAATATCTCGTAAGTAAATACTTTTGCCATTAAAGCCAGTGCCTAAGATTTTAAACACAACAGTAGTTCTGAAGAATAAAATACCAGACTTGAGATTTGTATTAGAATACAGATGTGTATATATTCAGGCCTGCAGAGATGGTACCAGACAGGCAAAGAATTTGATCAGTTAAGTGAACGCTTTGCTTTAGCCATGAGCAAACCAAATATGGCTGTGCTTCCTCTTCGAATATATTGGCTCTGGGTGCTGAAATCATGTGCAGGAATCTCTGCCCATGTGCACAAAAAAAGAAACAGAAGCTGTAGAGAAACACTCACCCAGAGGCTCCGTGTCAAAGTCTATTCTGACAGTGCCCGCAATGGCGTAGGCCACGACCAGCGGAGGGGATGCCAGGTAGTTGGCACGGACACAGTCACACAGGCGGCCCTCAAAGTTCTTTGTGCCAGACAATACCCCACAGGCAATGATATCACCCTGAAAGGCAGACCCAGACATACTGTTGCAGCGGTTTGGGGTACTTAAACAGCTTATGCTATTTTTGTTGACTAAGTCAGATGTGCTTTCAGCATTCCACTTCAAAAATTTACTCTAACACTACAACTGAAAGGCATTTTGCTCTCTCCCACTGCCCTTCTCTTCCCATGTTCCCTTTCGTCCTGCTGATACACTCTCCTGTCAATTCAGTTAACTCCTCTCCTGCCTTTTCTTTTATTTTTCTTCTGCTTCAGAAGAGAAAAAAGTTGTAGCTTTTAGACACTGCTGGTTAAAATGACTCGAGCCCATAGCTCTTTAAAACCCTCCTCTTCACTTATGATACAAAATCTACACATTGCATCCTCTGCAAGATTAGATCATATGTATTTATCTTGTAATTTATAACTGTATTCTACAAATACCACTTATTAAATTTAT
Source organism: Ifrita kowaldi (assembly GCA_013398055.1). NCBI lineage: Eukaryota > Metazoa > Chordata > Aves > Passeriformes > Cinclosomatidae > Ifrita > Ifrita kowaldi. The sequence continues at coordinate 500,387 of VZRS01010052.1, read as the reverse complement.
TTTACATAGCTATGAATTGGCATGGTCTCCCTCTAACAAGCAAACACGCCAACATCATCCTGCAAAGTCCAAACCAAAAAGGAAGTGTATTTTGCATGGATTACTGTATTTCTTGATTGCTTAACTGGGTGAGAAATAAATTTCTGTGTTCAACAAGCCAGACAGAGCTTTACCTGTTTTATTGCGTTCCTGATGGCTTCTGGCAAAGGGGCCGTGTTCCCAACACAGGTGGAACACCCATAACCAACAACCTCAAACCTACATGGGAAAAACCAATCAAGTCACACATTACATGGTCATGAGCAATTTGTTAACAACTGCTTTTTCTTTTATTAACAATCCCCAGTAATATTTTGTCCTTTGACAGTTCTTTCTAGAGAATGCACACCAGACACTACATGTCACTGATGCAAACCACAGCTGGGCCCCATTACAGAATATTGAACATAATCCCACTGTTACTGCTACAGAGCAACCAGAAACAAACTAAACAACCCTTGACAGCAGCAATTATAAGAAAAGACTAATACAGACTGTCCTGACAAATTTGCATCCAGCTTCCACTTTTAAAATACATCAAGTACATCCTGTCCTGCAAGTCACTTAAAATGAAGTAATTTGTGACTGGAAAAACAGAGCTCTGATATATTAGAGCTACACATAAAAAATTTTAAAGTGGGAATACAATGAAGCAAAATAATTTAAAGTCAGTAAGTAAGTAAGATGGCAATCTATTAAGTTAGGAATTAGCCAACCCCAAATGAACAGCAATCCTATTATCAGCCTGTACAACCCCGCTATGTACTACCTGCCCAAACTCACCAACAGAGACAAGCCTTACCCAAGCTTGCTGAGGTATGGCAATACTCCACTGGAACTGAGGTAATGTGTTACCATGCCACTGCCTGGTGATAAACTCGTTCTGATGTAGGGCTTCACCACTAGGCCAGCCTCAACAGCTTTTTTGGCCAGGAGTCCTACCAAACAAAAAGGAAAAAAGGACACAGATTATGATTTGTATATCCCTTAATAGGACATCTATATGCTTCTGCCTTAGTTAAATGAAGCCTAAACAATTCCAGAGGATTAAACAACTTTCAGTTTATAAAACTATTAAAGCAATTACTGGCCTGAATAAAGTTTCCTAACTCATAACAATACCATGCATGGTTTTATTCCCATTCCTAGAAGGTAGACACCCATTTTACTTTCTCTAAGACAAATCTCTGCCATGTTCTAGCTGACAGTGCCAATCCATTCAGTCTCTAGAGACAGGCCGCACAGCCCTAAGGGGAAGCTCACCTTGGCCACGGAGGATCTTAAAAAGAGGAGAGCAAGGTCTGACAGATGAGCTGTTCCAGCAAAACCATCTGCAGCTGCGAAGGTGTGGCAGATGCCCCTGAAGCAGTGACAGAACAACTGCTCAGCAGTACAGAGTTTCTGTCCTGGCTGTAGCATCACAGCTCATCATCCAGGACAGGCTGGAAACCAAAGCTCACCTCCTGCATCAGCTGTGCCACCGTGTGCATCCACCTGACAGGAGCCCTAGAACTGCTTACCTGCTGTAATACTACCAAGTGTAAATATTTTATAATTACTCTCCTTAATACTCCTTTATGGGACAAACTTAGATTGTATTATGGAAAAGCAACTTTCCCTATATAACTTCCAGAACCTACAAGCTAAGGCTACAAGCCTGCAAACTCTTTCAAACCCGTAACGAGTTTCAGTTTCAAACCTGTAAAGAGAACCTACAAAATTGAAGGTGAGGGCAGTGCAAACACAGGAGCACCATGAAGATCCTGAGTTGTCTGGTCCCAACATACCTGCAGCAAGCATGACAGATGGATTGCAGTTGTTTGTACAGCTGATGACTGCAGCAATGACAACGCAGCCATGGGACAGCTTGTATTCATTTCCTTCATACTGAACAGGCACAATGTCATTCTGCTTCTCAGCTGCAATCTGAAACCCTTTAACACCAGACTGGATGACAAAAATACATATTAGCAGTTGTTACAGTACAGAAAGGATGACATTACATCAAGACCAAGAGAACACTGGTTTTGAAATAATACTCAGCTGTGCCACTAGGAGCCCTTACAGATTTTAAAAGCAGCCCTCAGTTCAGGTCCCTCTGTCTGCACACTAGTCTCAGCCTTCTTCACAACTGCTTTAACTTTGCAACAGTTGTGAACAAGTGTCAGTCTATGTGTGGCTGTTCCTTCTATACATGGAAGAACATCCCCTTAAGAGTACATGGCTAATCTACACAATACTGCTTCCTGAATTAGAAGCATGTCCAAGGTTTTAATTGCAAGAGGGTGGTAACTAAACCAGAGTAGGTCAATTAGCATTTTACACCCTCACCTGAGTGCTCTTCAGCACTCAAACATCCTCCAGAGGTCCCTACCTAAAGTTCTTTCTCCCTAGCAATCTAAACTAGGACTAATTAAGAAGTCTCTAAATTAAGTATTTTTGGAAGCTCATGTTCCTGCCAAACACACCCATGATTTACCCTTGGGATGCCTGTCAAGCAAGAACAGAACACCCTGGATAAGCAGTTGTGTAGCAATAAGGAGGGCTCAGCAGGTACACAAGGAATAGGTAACATAACATTTATTCATGTGAATTATAGGAAATACCTTTTGAAGAGAACATCAGCAATACAAACCTTTTCATTTAAGCAGGCTTGGAAGTCACTTTTCATGTTATTAACTGCCACTCTATCTTGGGATCTCTTGGGGCCACTGACATATGGAATTATAGAACTCAGACTAACTTGCACTACCTAAGAAAGCAAGAAACAGAAAGTGCAGGCATTACGAACCCTGGCCCAGCAGTACATGGAATATACTCCTGAGACACCCAGGAACTCTTGTTTCAAATTTGAATGTTCTCAGACATGTAGAACTCTGGGATTCCATTTTCAACACCACTCACTGTAAGAGGCTATTCCTCTTATTCCAAGTGTTTTAACATTATCCGTAACTTTGCTACCATTCCCAATCCTTGGGATGACTGGAATTCAGTATCTGTTAGTTGACATAATGTTACCCGACTTCCCTTCTTTTCCCCACTCCCTCTATGTTTTACAAAAAAGCTCTGCTTCTCGAAACTGTGAGTTAATAAATACAACGTTGCTGAAAGCAATGAAAATTACAGTGGGAGACGAGACTGTGAAATCATCAGTAGTTATTTATGAGAATCAAACAAACAACTTCTTTCAAGCATACCTGGGAATACTCGGGCTCTCTGGAAGAACTCTCATCATTTCTAAATAACTTCACAGCTTTAAGATATGCTTCCATGACTTCAAGCTTGGCCTTATCAAAACCTAAGGAAGGTTATTTGAAACATGAGAAAAATCACATTAAAAGACATAAATAAAACAAATCACACAACTTTCAGACACTCAGATTGTTTTAAGTGTAACATTCAAAGTACTTTTTTTTTCTCCAAGTACACTACTTCCATATCCCAAATTCTATTTGGGAATGATACACAAATGAAAACATTTATAAATTATTACATTTTTTCTAAATTAGCTTAACTTGTCTTTCTATGTCAAGAAACAAAGTAAGCTATTCCAGCTCTAGCAGTGGTAACTCTAACTAAATTGACAGTTGTGTCCCTGAAGTCCATAAGGCTTTTCTGTGTTAGGACTTCCTTGTTTAATACAGAACCTGTGCTTAGCTGACAATAGGCAGTACTGCTGGCTACTCTTCCAAACCCATTCATTTATTCTGCACTGATCAGACAAACATGTTTGCTATTGAAAGCATTTAACTCTTATTTGAAAGTGACAGATTTCAGTCTCAGAAAGTCTCACTCATGAATGAGCTTTTTTTGGCATCTGTCACCCTGTGGTTCTCTGTTTGCAGTAGCTTGATAAGAAATGACATCCTCCTTGCTTAGCTTGAGATGCCAGTGAAATCACACACTTCAAAGGGAAACATAAACCACCGGGAAAAATCAGAGACATGTTCAGATTTGTTCTGCAGTTTCACTTACTTCTAGTAATCATTTTAAATTTTGGTTTTGTAGGGAATCTCCAGGTGGTTGTGGGACTCATTTCAAATCAAGAAGACTTACATTTTGAAATATATATGGGATGTGAGAATTTCTTTAATACTTTTCTTTTATAGGCTTACATATGCTTCCAAAAACCAAGACTCTGGATGTTGAAAAGTAGTATCATGTTCGTAAATCAGGCATTAGACAAATGGACCAGACCGGACACAAACGTCAAGCACAAGCCTAATTACATGTTAAATCCATATCAGAACTCTGCAGAAAAGCACCATGTAAGAACTGAGGAGTTTTAAGCAAAAACTCAATAGTTCTTACCCTGGGTTTTTCTGCAGAGCAAAAAAACATGTATTACCACAACTGAAAAACACAATTACAATAAATCACAGTCTTTACCTGCATGCTTTAAGTGCTTCAATGTCACATTATCAACAGGGAAAAAACTCAGAATAGCACCGTATTCAGGACACATATTTGCTATTGTGGTTCGGTCTGCTACAGACAGTTGGGAAACACCACTCCCAAAAAACTCCACAAATTTTCCAGCGACATCAGCTTGTCTAAGATGCTGTTGGAAAGAAAACACAATACCTGTTACATGAAGAGGTACAGTACAAGTTGTGTTTGTCACAATTCACAAGTCATGAACATTTAAAACAAGAAGTTGAAACCCTAAGGCCTATGTTTGCAAAAAAAAAAGTTATCAAATTATTATGAATTATTTTTAGTTAAAGAGGGTCGGTAAGTAAACCACTATAGAGGGGAAAGAAAAAAAAAACCCCATTACTTCAAAGGACTTGCAAATAAAAATGGCTAGAGATTATTTGTACCTTTCTGCACTGCCATGATTACAGGTACACTAAAAACACTCCCTGCATTTAGCTCATTTCTCAAACACCACTGGTAGTACTTGCAACAAACTCTCTTTTGTTTGGAAAGGCATTGAACTCTTACCTTTGTAATGCTTAGAACAATATCTATGGATGTGGCAAACGGGCTGACTGTGCCTGTCAGCTCACAGCCCACAACCTCAGGCAGAGTGAGAGTGACTGGCATTCCCAGCATCACTGCTTCTGTCTCGATGCCCCCAACACCTGCAAGGAGAGTGGGACATGGCTTTTCACCACCTTAACTAACCTACAGTCATTACGTCAAGGTCCTAAAACATAATAAAACCCTTTATATTAAGCCTAAAGACCTATGACAATAAACATACTGCTGCTTTTCTCTCACAAGTGAAGGGCATCACTCCATTCCCCACAAGGACACAGCACGAAATGTAGAAGTTCCATTAAACATTTGCACATTAAAAATAAAAATCAAGCAAGACTATTGCTCAAGTTAGACATAACAGTCAACCAGAAAATACGTTATATCTGAAACTAATTTTCTGAAAGAAAAGAAACCTTCACGCAAATTTCTGCTGTACAAACAGCACTTATTTGAGTATCAGCTAGTTTTTGGCTGTTTTCTCTTTAAATTACAAAGAGTGGTTTCTCAATGGAAAGAAATCTTAGTCAACATTACTTGTAGACAAAAAACATTCAGAACAATAATTCAAGACAGTCTGTTATGCCTGAGATACAAACAACCAGTGGGAAGAAATATTTTTTAGTCAAGCTTTAGTTGCCTTTCCAAGAGCAATGAAGTTCTGGTGAGCATACTTACCCCAGCCCAAGATACCCAAGCCATTTACCATGGTTGTGTGCGAGTCTGTGCCAACCACGCTATCGGGATGCAGGAAATCTTTAACGTCAAAAACCACTCGGGACAAATATTCCAAGTTCACTTGGTGCGCTGTTCCAGTCTCGGGGGGAATTATGGATATATTCTCAAAAACTTTTGAACTCCACTGTAATTTTCCCAAAATGAGAATAAAAGAGTTGCATTTTTTTCAAAGGTATATTCAATTCTTAGAACATAACTAAAAAGACAAAACGAAGCCACAATAAAAGAGTTCTTGCTATTCACCCACGTGGCTTTTGCCCCTTTGTCAAACAGAGGTGTGTGATCTCCTTGGATACATTCTTAATTGTCAACAAAAGCTTTCACTCAATTCCTCTGAAGGTTGAATCAGTAATTCATGCCTATCTTTCAAAAGCAGGGCTGCAGAAATCTCTTACCTTACAGTTCACACAACTGATTACAAGCTCACCTAAGACTGGTATTCAGACAACAGAACCTAAGCACTTGTATTTATAGCAGAATTTATATTTATAGTATAACTGAGTTTCGGTTTGACACTCCAGGGTGAGACTGCTTGCAAACTCAGGATGGGACATTTAATAGAGCTGACATGGAAACTGGTAACAAGATCCAGCCTGGCCATTTCCTTCTTCAATAATGGAAAAGCTGATTTGTACGTTTCAGAAAGAAATGTCTAGTCTACATTCATGGAAAGAGTTTTAGACCATTGCAGTGAATTCCTAAACCATGTCAAATTAGTGGATGAGGATCAAATAGCAATGTTGCAGAGCCCTGCCCAGCGGCAGAGAAGCTGATGTTTACCACATGACTTCTGCTGCCCAGTTTGAGAGCAGCCATGTCTGAACACTGGTCTCCACTCAACACTTCCAACTTCAGGAACTTTGGTAACAGAGGTATGGATAAATGACCCTTTCAGCCAGAAACTCACTGTGACCTAAGGCACTGAGCTCATGAAAGGCATTAAAAAGACTAATGCTTCATAAATCCCCACTGACAAGAACCAAATCAGAGTAAACTTCTTCAAGTTAGAAAGCCAATTTTCTGTTCTTGTAATTAATTCAGATTTGAGAACCTGACATTTCCAAATGATTACATTTAATTTATAATCTAAACCTGAATACTGGTAGACAAATGACTCTTTAATAAAACCCAAACCACAAAGCCTGCAGGTACACAGACATACCTTAAAAAATTGAAGCCTCTCTCTATTTCTGCCAAATTCCATCTCTTGATTTTTCAATACTGTCTCAGGCCTAGGAAGAAAACAAGTTTATAAGTACTCTCATAATTTATTTCAAATTACAGAAGAACAAGTTGTAGTTTTAGTTTGTTTGATGAAAGATTTATTTAAGCCTGCAGGACTCTTTGAAGTGGTTTATTAGAACAAAGATAACTGCTTCCCTGCAGCAACTTTTCTGTAAACAGTGAGAAATAGCTGATTTCATTTGTGCTGTGTCTGAGAACCTGTTTATTCTAGGTGTGGCTTGCCTAAAGTGTGCGATCTCGAAACTACTAAGAGATCTATTCCAAGCGTGTGCCACAATACACAGAAGCTTTTTTACTCCCTATCAGTTGTCTCACAGGCTGCACATCTCAAAACTCCATACATTAAAGAACCATGATGTTCACTAGTTCAACTGTAACTATCCTCCAGTTTTGTATTTCCCTCCAAGCCACAAGATTTTGTCACAAGTACTCATTAGTACAGTCCCATAAAATGAACTATCTTTTCTTAGTATGTGTTATTTATTAAGACACTGATACTTGTTGTAACAGAGTAATCCATAATTTAAGAGGAATAACCTCTGCTTTGGGCAGCTGAACAAGTAAGGGGACACACTTGCTTTGTACCAGGAAGGAAGTCCCCAATTTTTAGAAGTGTATTTTACAGTCATGACCCTTTCCTTTCTTCTCTGCAGCAGCAGCAGGTCAGCAGCTCTCCTGCTTCACCAAGCCCCGAGGGACAGTCAGTGTTCACACTGCAGCTTCATAAATACCACTGCTAGTGTGCTGCCAGAACACCAATATTGCTGAAAACATCACTCCTGCATTTCTACACCTGTACTGAGCAGCAATATTTCCACATCTATTAACATTACCACAGCATTCAGCACAATATCACTGTGGGATACAGATTTGATCAGCTTTCTAATTGTACACCTGTCCAGCACAGGCAGATAGGGATCTGAACAGTCCATCAGGCAAAGAGGCAGCAGCTGAAGGAGGAGGATTACACATAATTGGCATAGATGGAACGGTGCACAAAGACCTGTTAATAACACAGAAATCTGGGAGAGGCACAGACATGAGGCTCCCCTGAGCTACTACACAGGCAGGATATTTACTGAATTTCAACTCAGTGACAGATGGACCGTGAGATCCTGTACAGGCTGGGGGATGATGTATAGGCTAGTTCTTAGTTCTTTAAGAGCCAGAGGCTTCTGAAAAGTTATTACACAAAACCTATGAATTACTTTTAGAAATAAATTAATGCTTCATTGAATTATTCACTCAGACTTGCTTTGCAACAGAGAATTACTCCTATGCTTAGTTGTTGTTCTGAAGAAATGAGAGAAGTACCAATATTTAATTTAAAAGTCACAGCCATGAGCCAATAGGTGGCCATCTGCAGGGTGTTCAGTAAAGCTCTTCTTGTAAAAAGAAAAATTTATTGTAGACTAATTCCTATCCGCTACATCCTACCTACTTCTAGATACTGATACAACTTTTCTATGGCATGGGTGAAAACTATAGAAGGATGTCTAAAAAAAACCAACCCCGTTTCCCTGAACTGTCACAGGCAGTGCTCAACACACAAAAGTACAAAACAATTTAGCAAAGGAGCTTTCATACTCAGGCACGGGCTGAAGGTGGAAGGGGCAGAGGATGGGGGTGTTCTCAATCTGTGCAGAGAAGGCTCCCGAGCTGCGGCCGGACTCCCCCGTGCTGCACGAGCCCCTGCAGCTGCTGTGGCCCCGGCACGGGGGCAGCTTCCGAGGCTGCGCCTTCAGCGGGGACAGCTTGGCCGGCGGCTTCTGCTCACCCCCACCGGGGTTGGGAGCATTCTGTATTGCACTGCAACATTAAACACAACACTCATTGAGACTTTGGGAATCTGGTTCTTCATACACACACACCCCCCTCCCTTGTTTTTGTGCAATCCCTTTCAACAGATTATAAAATAGTATCTGAAAAAATAGAGTTATTTTATTACAACCCTGTTGCAAAGTAAACTACCACTGGATAAGCTTAGTTAAGTAATGTGGTGTGGTAAGAAGTGAACAAAACTGAATTGTCTGAAAGATTAGCACCAAACAACTCCTTCCATTTGTTCACAACAGACCAGAAATCTATAAACAGCATTGCAATGGCTGAACTCAAGAGTTTTAAACTTGGAAGGTGTGGGTAGAGTCTCATCCAAATGGTAGACTGAACTTGTTTCCTTTTTTAAGACAGTGCTGTACATGTTCTGTTAAAACCCACTGCTTTCTCAAGGAAAGAAACATAACTTGATCCTTTAATTAGGCTTTTTACACAAATTCTCAAAAGCTCAGATAAATTGGCTATTCAAGCCAGTCAGAAGTAAGAGAGAAAAGTTGGGGTTTTTAAAAAAATAAAGTCCATATAGCACACCACTCTCTATTTGTGCAACATCCAGTCTCTGCAGGAGAGAAAAGAAAGCTTATTGTGAAAAACTAATGACTTCACCCCTCTCAGTAATTATTAAATCACAAAATTGCATTAAAGCCACTGCTTTCTTCTGCCTCAGTAACACAGCCAGATACTTAGTTATCAAATTGCAGGGTATTTCCCGGCCTCAGAGGATACCTTGTCTAAATCCCACCCCAGCCCACCAGGCTGTGACCCACAGATGGGAGCTCCCTATAAAAGCAGCACAAATCACCCTGCAGCTAAGGGTTTCTTATCACAGGCCAGCAGCTGCTGAGCCCCCACAGCTTTCCAAAGTGATGCTCCAGAGGCCGGATTTATCATTACAAAGCAGCATGTTGAGACCTCTTGCCAACACTTGGTCTGCCTGATAATTTTAGGCTGGCCTAATTGCAAAAGAATCAGCTGTCCCTCCGGACACAGGCATGGACAGAGCACAGAACTGACACAACACATATGCAGCACAACAGATCATCTGTAGCTTCTTGCTCTTCTAACACGCAGCAAAATGAAATTCTGTGAGCATTTGGAAGGTCGACAGAAATGACTCACACATCCGTGTCCTTTGACCACAGGCTTTTTTCCCCGTGAACTTTTAAGATTTCCAAAGAGCCTGCTCAGTTTATGCAATTCTGCATGGGTTTTGGAAGGCTCCACAATCAAGAGGTAGGGGAGAAGGTAGAGGGAAACTGCATTATTTAGTATTGACTTCAGCAGACACTAAACAAAAGCTCCAAGTTTTTCCTCTTGTGCAGTATTTATGTTTCTAGCACAGGCAGCCCCAGGCTATGTTCATCACATCACTGCCTGTCAGACAAGGAAAACCACGCTGGTAGCTTTCCAGTCCCCTTACTTTTCCAGACTTCTCCAAGCACACTTCTCTCTTTGAAAATATCCACAGCCTCATTTATCTGGTGTTAAATCAAAGCCCATAAAAAACCCAAACCAGTCGCAAGCCATGGGCTGCAATGACAGTCTTTTAATATGCCCAGTAGAATTGCAGGCCCCTTCTCTGGAGCTGTGACAAGGCAGCCCGTATGGAAAAAACAGCTCTGTTAAACTTGAACAATAAAATCAGAGCAAAGCAAAATAACAAACGCCCTCTGCCTCATTCTCTTGAGACACATTATTTTCTGGAAATCATGCCAGATCCCATTATTTCAGCCCAGAATTTGGACTATCAGTCAGCTTCACCCATAAGGCCTCACAAGTATTCTTTCTCTCGTTCCAGAGTTCTTATCAATTTTTATCCAGCCCTTTTTCAGATACCACCAGCTCTTGTTTCAGGGATCCACGCATGGCAAACAATTAATGGGATAGTAACAAGACCTGAATGAATCCACACTTCAGTGTCAGACAAAAATGTGTGACTTGTGAAAACAACAAAAAAAAAAGGTATGCTACCATTTGCTGAAATCAATCTGCAGAGAATGGTCAACAGTGAGATCAGTTGGGCAGGCAGGATTGACTTTCACCGGATCTCCCCCAGCACTTCTCACAGCTTCCCTCATGGCAGCAAAATCGACCATTGCTGGTATTCCACTATCAGATGGAAAAACAAAATAGTAAAACAACATGAGACATTAACTGACTGAAATGCACAAACCTATTTTTAATTTTATTCAAGTCTAGAACTAGCTACATCCTATTTCAGAAAATATACCTGTTATTCTCTAAATTTTAAAGGACTTGAACCATTTTGAAAGTCACTGGAGCTGGGAAACCCTCTCAAACAACAGCATATTTGAAGACAATGATGGGCCCATCTCAAAGTTAACCACGTTTCTCTCATGTCTTGTTTTGCTTCTCAAGTGTGATGGTACTTCAGCACAGAAAGGATCTTTAGATACTCCTTACCTTTACAACAGAACCTTGCTATGCAAGACAAGCTCATGCTATGCATTCAACACCTCAGCATGTATTATTTGTCTAACAGAGCCATTTCTAAGCTCGTAGCATTTCACAAGCATATTTGTGTTGCTGTACAAAACAGAGAGAGGCAATGTTTATATAACACAGTACTACATAAATCCTACTGGCTTTGCCTGCTAAGCAGATATTACCTCATTTTTATTATCATCATAATTCCTTTTTTTAATTATCTCACTTCTTATTAAATATACAGAGTCAGCAAGACAGCTTAAATTGAATATTTGCAAATTGCTGAAGGACTGCCCTTTTAGCTATGCCACAGTCAAATCACAAAGAAAGTTAATATCCTAAGAGGCTGCTTTTTCAATATATGTATTATTCATGGATTCGACTGGATTACTCGTTGTGGAGTAAGCAATATTTAATCTTCAATTATCTCAAGGAAGAACTGTCAATGACAGTGTGAACTGTCAACCATCTGGCTACAGCCAAAACATCACCATTTCCATTTGTGTTCTGGCTCTTATCCTGTGAAGTGCTCCTTGCAGGCCAGCAGTTTCAGCCTTGCCAACCTGTCCCAAAGCCAGAGTACCCTACGGAACAGCTTCTACCCTTGCATCATATGGAACTATCATCAGGAATCTACTGAACAGCAGAGGCAGTGGACAGGTTTCCACCTGGGTATCAAGGGGGAGGTGTGATTTATTCTCAAGCCAAAGAATTGAACACAAACGCAGTGAGTTTGCACAGGTTCTTTTGGGGGTTTTGGTACACACACACTTACGTGAAGTCTTGAAGAACAACTCTGGCAGGACAGAAGGGCACTTCAACATGGTTCTGTTTTGTTTTCCAGTCCAAGATGTTCATAGCATCCGTTTCTTTCACTAAGAAGCCATCGCAGTTACGGACACTGGACTCAAACAGCACTCGGATGGAGTAAGGCAGAGTATCTGGAATGAGGCAAGGGACAGACCCCATGAATGCAGCACTTACATCTTACACAGTTGTTTTCAAATTACAATCTCACATTTCTAAGGAATTCCACTTTTCTACAGTTTGGAAGGGTGAGAGCTTCAGGAGCCTGCCTTTCCAGGTGCCTTTGGGTTTGATCTTCCTTCCACAATACGGAACAGTGAGTTGCGCAATGTATACGTTGATGTGTTATCCTATGGGATTTTAATGGGAGATACCGATGGCTTGACCACACTGTTCAGACAGTGACATTTAATAAGGAACCTTATGCTGGCAAGGAAGAGATGCAAGGAATATAGACCCGGGATTATTGATCAGAGCAGGTCAAAAGCAACAACTACTGGAATACTCAAAACCATTTTAACTGTAAATTTCACTATTCCATTACCCAAGATACCAAGCCAAAAGCAACCAATGCCAGAATATTATTTTCAATAAACAGTGATACAAAGACCAGAAACTATTCTGCCATGTGCCCTTTTAAAATTACCACATTTCATAAAATATAAAGAAGAACATTTCATTAAATACAACTTGAGTTAGTTTGCTACTGATACGAATTAAGGTACTGACAACCAGCAGTTTTCTGCACAGAAAAAAAAAAGGGAAATGGAAATGAGAATGAATAAAAAGGGAAGAGAAAAAAAACCCCAGCATCATTATTCACTGCAAACAAAACAAAACAAAATAAAATAACCACTAAAGAAAAAACATCAAGATTTATTGACATTTCTCCCCCAAATCTCACTGTGTTCAGCATCATTCAAGCAGGTAAACAGCTTCATAAGAAGAGTGAGAAATACAAAAAAAGTTAGCTGGAGGAAAGTGAAACAATCAAGTTCAGGCCTCAATTAAAAAAAAAAAAAAGGTTTGGTGGTCTCAACCTAATACAGTGGTTTGTTCACAGACTATTAATATAGAATTTGCTGACTCTGTTCTCACTGTGTCTTTCAGATAATATCCCCTGTTTTCTAGTTAGACAAGTCACTATTTTGAGTTTAAGATTTGAGTAAACTTGAGTATAAAGATGCCATCAAAAAGGACTAACAAACCTTCATGCCACCACTCACTCGATTTAAAAGCCAGAGTTCTCCCAGAGGAGAACTGGTTTGCTTTCTTGTGGGTTACAAACCTCACTGCCCCAGGGGCTGCTCAGCACCAGCTCTGGAGAAGCAACTGCTTCTCTCCATGAGGCACCAGCAAGCTCCTGTCTGCAATACCATGTGCAGTTTGGGGCTTCCCAGGGTACAGGATAGCTCCAGAAATGAGATCACATGCAGCACAGGGCCCTCCAGGAGGCTCTGTGCCATGCCTGACACACAGGAGCTGCAGGGAGAGCTGGGCTGGCTCACCCCCAGGGGAGACGGTGACCTGATTGTAGTGCCCAGCACCTCCCGGGGACTGCAGCCAAGGGGAGGCCTGACTTAGCAGAAGTGTCCTGTGAAAGCACAGAAGTCCCAGGGTGCAGGGAGGGACACTGGGACTGGGTACAAGGGAAGAACAGCTCACAGGGGGCACGGTTAAGCACAGGATCATGGGAGGCAGTGGAATCTCTGTCCTCCCAGACTGGCACAGCTTAATCATGAAAGGCTCCCCACATCAGCTCCAGCCCCTGCAAGAGCCTGGTCTAGATCTCCACATGTCCTCTCTGCCCTAAATCCTTCTGAGCTCTTCTCATTTTCCCCATAAGTCTTAAACACTGGAAAATTGGCAACTAAATCAATTAACATTTACATTAGCAATCTGATTAATATCAGCTAGCAATTAATGTCAAATTACAGTCAGAAGCCCCAAGGCACAGGGCAAACAGGTAAAACTCAAAACTATTCCAGCAACAAATGCAGTGAGCAATTCCAGATGCTGGATTTGCTACCAGTGCTGTCCCACACTGTGTCTAGACATTATTTAGTATTTTGCCATCTTGAAGTTAACATGAGGCTTCCAGTTTCTGCACAGAAGTTTCTGTTGGAAGACAAAGACCCTCTTAGTGCAGTCTGTTTAGACTCCTGAGAATATCTTCAGGAATGCCCATTGCTGCTGCAAGCTTTACAGCACATTTTAGCAGAAAGTTGCATATTGTTGTTTTATTTCCACTCCTGTCATGAGGCTTTTCAAAAAACTGCTGTGAAACTGCCTGGTTTTGTTACTACCACAGCACTGCTTCTCCCTGGACCAAGCCACAAACAGAAGCAGTTTACTCCATGTGTGCTTATCTGAAAGACTGACTTTGTTACTACAAGCAGGGGAAATTTGCAAGAGCACACAGCTGTTGCACAAAGTTTCAGCAGACACTGTGCCCCCTTTCTCTTGTCTTTAAACAACAGGGAGTTAATAACGGTGGCCAAATATGGGTTTAAAGTGAAATATCCACAGGTATTTTTTTTATTCAAGAAGTGTATCACAAATTCTGTGAATAAAGAAGAATTCAGACCTTGCAAAACTGAAAAATATCCCGAATGCCTTTACTAAGTACCCCATGTAAGTATTTCAGTTTAACATGAAAACAGAGAGACTAACGCCAGTATGCTTTGATTACCTCCAAGACTAAAGCCTGTTCCAGCTGGCACAGAGCAAAGCGCCCTCCCCTGCATGGACTTCCCGCCCACCACATGTGCAACATTGTGAGTTTTTAAAAGGCACTTGGACACAGAGACCCAGTAAAGGTCTTTTTGGCACAGACAGCTATTGCATACTAATGACAAGCTGAGATTAAGCAACAGCATGAGTACCACAAAATCTCACCCTGCAGCAGGAGCCATGTTCCAGCAGTCACCCACTATGTGAGGCTGCTGGGGAGGTGAACCTTGAAGCTGTACAAAACTACAGTCAAAGCTGTATTTATTTTTGAAGCATTAAATAGGAGTTCTCTGTCACTTCATTTTTTTTCAAAAGTGTAATTCTTCTGATTTGGAATATTGTTGAAAACTGCAGAAACACCTGTATTTTTTTCCTTACTAAAAAAAAAAAGCTACAAGTATTACCCCTGCCAACTCCAGAAAGCACTAAGAAATTAGGAAATGATCAGCTTCCAAACACACCCATTGGGAATTCCCAACTGCATCTCCTGCCGCCGCAGGGCAGCCAGCGGTGCAGTGTGCTGCTGGTACCACCCCAATTACCCCCAGAGAGCATCGTACCATACTTGGCGCCTCCGAGCTTCGACACATTGTAAAACCTTTTCTCTGGGTGGCTTTCCAAAGCTTCAACGGCGGGCTGGTAAGGGCTTCCTGGGAGACGAAAGAAACAAAGTTACAGCCACGAACGAACGGGATATTTCAGCACTGACTGAGGACTCACAAAAAGAGAACTTATTTCTGATTCTGCCAAAAATAACGTTCCTCTAGACTGTAAGTAAATGCAATATGGAAAGGTTTATAAATGGATTGAGACACCTCGTGATGTAGATGTGTGACTAAGGTGAATTTTAAAAGCATCAGTAATAGTAGGTATATACAGGTCAATGCAGGTCACCAGCACAGCCTGAACACACCTGACCTTTGTTGTCTCAGTTTGCCATCTACACACAGGATAAGACACCTCACCAGCGCAGATAAGAGACATGGGTTTTAATACAGCAAGAAGCGTAACGCGTTGACTGCCAAGGCAACGTCAAAGGAACAAGAGACAAAAATAAACCTCGTAGCAGCCATTAGGTGCCCGGAATAAATAACCCCCGGGAGGGTGCAGATAGCGGGGCGGGGACGGGGCCGCTCCCCCCCGGCGGGACCTCCGCGGCCCGGGACACCGCCGTTCGGCGGCGCAGAGGGCGAGCTGATGCCCAGGACCGCGGTGTCCTGGCGGGCGGGGCGGCTCCGGCCGGGCCGGGCGGTGCCCCTGGGGCCGGGCTTGTCCGCCCTGCATCGTGCGGTGCTGAGGGCGTGGAACGCGCCCCGAAGATCGTACGCTCCCACTTCAAGCCCCATCCGACCTGACATTGAACTCTTCCAGGGATGGGGCCTACACAACCTCCCTGGACAGTCTGTTCCAGTGCCTCACCACCCTCACAGTTAAGAATTTCTTCCTAATAGCTAATCAAAATTTCCCCCTTTCAATTTGTACCCATTCCGCCTTGTCCTATCACTGTAGTTCCTGCCCACCTTCCCTGTAGGACCCCTTCAGGTACTGGAATGCGTTGTGAGGTCTCCACACAACTTTCTCTTCCCCAGGCTGAACAGCCCCAACTTTCTCAGCCGGTCTTCATGGGGGGAGGTGCTCCAGTGCTCGCGGTTTCCTCAGGATTTGCTCCAACAGTTCCAGCGTGCTCCAGCAGGGCAGCACTGAGGGCAGCCGGTGATGTGGGCAGCGCTCACCGGAGCCCTGCGGGCACACGGGCACAGCAGCAGCGCTCGGAACACAACACGATTCATGGTGGTCCCGCCTCCCACTGCTCAGATGGCAAAGGATGACCCTTAAGGAAATAAACATGTGCTAGCAAACCTCTCCCAGGGCAGGCCACTAGAAGTCTCCATGAGCTGAATCCCAGTGCAGGGCATGGACATTACCACAGCCCACAGTGAGAGTGGGAAGGCGTGTGCTCAGTGTTCTGTCCCACAGCTGGGCCTGACCTGGCTCTTGCTCTTAGTCTCTGATGCTAGATTTCTTCAGAAGGCTTTTTCCTTTTTATATCTTTCTTCTTTTCTTCCTCTTAAATAAGAGGCTGTTTTCTTAGCTGGATGGTGGAATTTTATTTTTGTCTTCATCTTTAGTGCAACAGTAGCAGTACCTGAGGCCACACTCACAGTGGTGAACAAGTCAAGCAATAGTCGTTTTTCCAGGCTATAAGACATAGATAATACCTAGGGTTTAGACACTAATGCAGCCACAACTCACCACCAGGCTCAGGCAGAAAAGAAGATTACCAAAAAGATATCTGCATCTCAGCCTCTAATCAATCCGTTTTCCCTTTTGCCTGCATCTCTTTGGACCTAAACTGCCATTGCCTTCCTGAACAGTGACAGAGAGACTTGACACACTGATTGCAATTATTGTACTAAAAACTGCATGAGCAAGCCAAATTCTGGCCTCCTTTTCCCTGTTCTAGGTTACAGTGATGTCTGGCATATCTCTGATAGACTGCAGGCAGAGGGAACGGGATGGATGGAAAGGTGGTGGAGAATGTGGCCAAGATGTGTCTAGAGTGGCTCCCCAAATTCTGCTGTGTAAAGCATGTTCAGGGTGCCCAAAGCTGTCTGTCTTTGAAGAAATCACTCATGTGTGACATCTGAGGTACAGCTTTTACACTTGTTGGATCAGTGCAGTCCTTTCCTGTGCCAGAGCCCTGACAAGCAGTGAGGGCTGCAGCCCAGCTCAGTCCCTTTGCCCCAGCACACGTGGCTGCCTCTCATGCTGGCCACGCACAAGCTCCCATGGGAATTGGGCAGGCGTGTCTGGGGTCAGTGCTGGGAGCTCTGGTGACTAGCAAATGAAGTGTTGGCAGACAAGTGCTGCAGATCTGTCCCTTGGCAAATTCAGATAAGAAGCATCTCCAGGGATGTGCTGCACCATCCCTCACCGCTTGTTTTCCTTTGCCTAAGATGCTCCAGTCCCGCAGGGCTCAGTCCTCAGGATGCCAGAGACAAAATGGCTGCTGGTTATCTCCCACTGTTGGCTGAAGGCTGACTTGCATGTGCCAGGTAGCTCCAGGGAAAGGAATTTTAGGCAGCATGGAGTATTTCTTGTTCACATGAGAAATCCTTTAGCTGCAAATGTTTAGAGGTTTGTGCCCTTCTTACATACCAGACAGATTATTGGAAAGCAAATTCCATATATATTTGGTTTTAACAAAATGTTTCACTTTCAATTTATACTGAAAATTTTCTTTCTTTTCACTTATTACCACCTGAGCTACTGCACTGTTCTGCTTACTATTTTTTTAATATGATTCTTTTAGAATTAAGTCCCTTAGGGAAATGTGTGACTGTCTAGGAAGAAAGATGGTTTTGCAGCTTCCAGAATGTATTTTCCATTTCCCAGCTGGCATCCAACATCCTGAAATAAGTCAAATTCAAGGGAGAGCTTATCCAGAAGAAAGCGGGGATGAGTACTGCTGGTTTGTAATTAGAACTGACAGAAGCAGGCTAAGCAGAGTCTTAGTGAAGACAAGAATGTGAGTAGAGGGAATTACATTGTGTTACTTGTGTGAAAGGCAGTCACTCCACAGAGAGAATTTCAATATTGCTGTTCACCATATTTCAGCCTTCAAACAGAGAAAGCAGTTTTGCTG
Source organism: Ifrita kowaldi (assembly GCA_013398055.1). NCBI lineage: Eukaryota > Metazoa > Chordata > Aves > Passeriformes > Cinclosomatidae > Ifrita > Ifrita kowaldi. The sequence goes on along the minus strand of VZRS01010052.1, from coordinate 481,912 downwards.
TGGAAAAAGCTGAGCTAAATGTTGCTCTCAGGTCTGTGTTCCACAGCACTATCACAGAAGAGAGACCACAGCAAGATAGAGAGAACCCAGTGCAATGCAAGACACTTCTCTAGTTGTGCCCTTTTTTGTCTTCCTCCCTTTTCCCTATAAAGACGGAGGAAAGGCCATAGCAGTGACAACCAGACAGCAGCCACGCCATACATTCCTCTGCAGGAGAAGCAGATTGACCCAGGAGTTTGAAGTACAGCCCTTTGAATCAAATCGCTTCTAATCCTGGCTTCCATATGACTGCTGTATTTAAAGCTCAGATGCACTAAATCTTATGCTGTTCTTGTAAGGCAGTGAGAGATCTTTAGAGGAAGGGAGGAAAACTGTTCATAACTACCTATAGATGGAAAAAATAACACAGCAACCTGGTTTTATTCTAACTGAATGAATATATGAGATTTAGAAAGAAAATTTGATAAACCTCTTTAGAATATTTACTTAAGAAATTTAGATCAGTCCAATCAATTAAGTCTAAAATCCGCAAGTGAATGTACGGAGTGGGTAAGACACAGTAATCTATGCATAGTGAAAGTTGGGGCTAGTTGGGGCAGCTGAATAAAAAGATCACAAAGACATTTTGACATTGTCACATTTCAGTAACAAACTGAAAAAAGGGTTTGTAAAATTCAGGTTGGACAATTTGTAAGAAGAAAATCAAATGGTCACATTCTTCTATGTCTTGTGCTACAGCAGCAAAACTCCAGGAATTAGGTGAGCTGTAAACTGAGAACATGGCAGGCTGGATACTTCAGGAAGAACATGACTGAATTTCTTTTTTTTGACACATGGTCTGAGATACAATCTTTACTTCTGAATTTTTTTTTTTTTGTAATACAGTATCCTCAGTGCTACCATGTCATCTTCAAGAATATGAATGTAAGTTTTGCTTTTTATTGTACATTGCTTATAATCACTATACAAAATCCCTTATGTCAAAGTAAGTAGATTAATAACTGCCAGAGGAAAAAGCATTTCTTCCTGACACAAGGTTGTGGCAGCAAGTCTGTGCTGAGTGAGCCTGTATCACAAAAGACCCTGAAAGTCAAGTTCCTTACCCATGCTAAGGTTCTGCTAAGAAATAACACTCCCGATTTCTCATACCTGGAGTATTTGTTACCTCAGACTGGTGTATATTAATTGATTCACTGCTGGCAATTCAAGTTGTTGTCATAATTTTTTCTCTAAATTTTTCTCAGGAAATAAAAAATTCAGTTTCAAGCTCTTCTTACAAGAGCTGCCATTTAGACAGATGTACACAACTCTAACACCCTTCTAAAAGTCCCTCCCTAGCATTCAGCAGACTCTTAGTAAATCAGGTGACAATGCTGTCTTGTGAATATCTAGAGATAGCACATGAACTGTTCTAAGGTTCAGGTTGGGTATATGAAGAGGCTCAAGTACCATCGAAGCTGGTTTTCAAAACTTATTTCTTGGGCTCAGTACATATTATTGTCCAGATGAAGGAAAGAGGTGTTTAAGATGATTTTTACTTGTGAGAGAAGTGCTTGTATATAGGATCCTGCAGAAATTGTGTTTGGGAGAACAGCCATGCTGTGAAGAGTTTATTAGTACCAAAAGGGAAATTCAGTAAACATGCTTACTTCCAAATACATCATCTAGTAGAGGAATAGGATGCTGAACTTTTGCTAATCAGAAACCAGGCACCTATTTTCCGGTTGTAGCACTGTTGGGCCTCCTGTATCATTAGAGAGCTTGAACAACTGCCTTTTCTAGTTACTCAACAGTCTAAGTGTGTGCAAAGTCTTTTCCCAGAGATGTCAGGAAGAAGAAGGACTCTTTCGTGCTGATGGCAGATTAACTGAACTCTGAGTTGTGAGCCTGAGGTCTTCCTTTCAGGAAGTGCAACAAGCGACTGGGGAACCTCAAGCTACACTGCCCAGCTCTTACAGCGGTCTGTGAATTATCAGGCTTAACAGCCCTAGAGATCACATCTGGTTTGGTTCAGGCTGTGGTTGTTACTGACATGCTTGTTTTAAATGGATGGCATCTGTTGCCTTCTTTCCTCAATGCTGCTGGAAAGGGAGAGGGGAGGCACAGTTCAGCTTTCTTACCTCAGTATTTTTTGCAAACTCAGGCACTGCTGGCCTCTGGGAACAAGCGTTTTCCTTCTCAGGAAGGCAGTGCTCGCCTGCCATATGCTCATACATGCTCTGGAGAGCCAAATTGCTGTCTTTCCTCACTCACTGCAGGAGAAAGCTTAATTTGGCAAGTACCACTATGGGCATTTCTCACCTGCAGGGAAGAAGGTGACAGGGGGGTGGAACGCTGGGCACCGCTGTTGGGTGCATCCCAGCTGCACAGAGCCTTGAGCCCCATCCCCTCAGAGAGGGATGGCAGCAAGGAACACACTGCATACATCCACAAGAAAGAAATTTGGAGGATTTAGTGACAGTTGGCAAAAACAGTCATTAAGTAACACCCTTCAGCACTAGGCACTGCAATTCCCTAGTGCATTAGGGCAGTGTGGATGGTGTTAAAGCTCTTTTTAACTGCTGATTGCTATTAAATGCTTCTAATATGATGACAGCTCATCCACACCTGACAGTCCTTAGTCATCCATGGAAACCTCCACAGCAGGACAAGCTGTTTTTGTTTTCTGGAGAGCTGGAATGCGGCTCACAAGTTGTTGTGAGTTATTGCTCAAAGCACGTTGTGCTTTGAGCTCAGTCACTGTGACCCAAACGACAGAGAGATGTTGGGGGTGTACTCAGGACTTCTTAATATATTGCAGTGTTTGAGGCTTTTAGCAAAATAACCCCCAACTCCTAAAGCTAATGACCACTCAAAACCATATCTGTCCTTCCTACAAACTGTTAACAGTCTGAGCAAGGAACATTGTATCATCTATCTTAGAAAATGGTCCTCAAGTCAGCACAGGGTAAGAGTCCCACAGACCTGTGTATGAGGCATACTGGGAGAGAAATCTGGGAGCAGACAACTCCAATTTTTCTGTCTAAATACTATCAAACACACTTTTACTGGAGGTGGAAAGCCCCTCGCTCTACAAGGAGAGATCTTGAACTTACAACCTAAAAAAGGAGGGGTGCCTGAGCAAACCGATCTCCCCCACCCCAGGACCTTGGCTGAGAGAGGCAGTTTTCCTGCCACGCACCATTGCAGCTCTCTCCACAAAAAAGGTTTGTGCTTCCTTCCTGGGGTGCAGGCAGGGAGGCAGATGGAGTCTCTCTTCTGACACCTCTTTGACTACTAGAATTAGATCTTCCCTTCACAGCTATTGTAGCTTGCATGAGGCTGGATCGAGTGGCTCCTGCAGATGGCATCTGCATCCTAGGGATGGAGTGAAATCTAGGCTAGAGCACAGCAATGCATTAGAGAGATATCAAAGGAGCTTAGGCAACTCTGAACCCTACTTCTGTCACTCTGTTGTTCAGCATCCCACTGGGATTACCCATCTGCAGCTCTTTAACATAAGAGGAGCTGCTCCAGTCCTGCTGTCCTGGCTTCTGCACAGACACTCTGAACTATTTTCTTTTAAATTTACACTCTCTGTTACTCACTTCCAAGTGCAGTCAGTGTCTTCCAGCCCCTCTTCATCCCTGCATTGCTACTAGAGATTTCTGCACCCCTTAATCCACTGCAGAGACAGAAACACTTGTTATTGCTGGTTTTACAGTCCTCACCATCTGAAAGTTTCACCTGGACGTGGCCTGTCCAAGGAAATAGCTCTCCTGCCTCTGCTGAGCAGCCCCCTGGCACACAGCGGGTTGGCTGGCCACAGCAGAGCTCACCTATCTATCAGTGCAGGAAGAGCCAGGTAGAGCATCCAGTCCTAGTGCCCAAGCCCAGTGCAGAGGGGAGAGCAGAGCAGGAGTAACCTGGCATCTCCCATACTTACAGCTTCACTTGTTCATGTGGGCAATTTCACTTCCTTCCTAGTAACCTCCACCATCCCCCTCATTAATGTTGTGCTGAAGGTTGTTACTGGGAAGTGCACAGGATATAGGGATGGAGACTGTTAGGTCTAAAGCAAACACACAGCACAGGGAAGGAGGAGAAGGAGGAAGAGGAGGAGGAGGAGGAGGGAGTAGAAGAGCAAGTCTTTGAGCTAAGCTGAGCAGGATGATGCAGCTTCCAGAAGGAGGGACAGCAACAGCAGGAAGTGGCATTTACTGGAAGCATTTTTAAAGTCAGTTGGGGAACAGCTGTGCTGATTTTAATCCAACTGGACTGAAGAGGCTCCAGAAGAACCAAAAAGCCCTTTGATACCTACCGCCCAGGCAATAAAATGTTAATCACAGTTGAAAGTCTTTGTTCTTTTAGTAGCAGTATTTTTCTGTTTAGCAGAAATATACTGCTGCCTCCAGTCCCAGACCCCACTGGGATATGGACTGTGCACATGTAACAGAGACTGCTCCCACTGCAATGGCCTCAGCATCTGAGAGCTGGCAGGGATCTCAGAGTACCAGTGACCATCAGGAGTGGTGGCATGGCCCTTCTGCTCCCACAGCACTGCCCTGTGTGTCAGACACTGCTTGGCACAGGCAGGTTTTCCAAAGAAGGGTGATATTGAGGCTCTGGGGGTTTTTGCAAATGTGTGAAAGTCTAAGAGAGCTAGCAGGGCAAGTTTAAAAAGGCGCAGGCTGAGCTTTCAAGGGCAGGTGTGAAATAGATTCTCAAAAGTATTTGAAATGATAAATCAGTAGAGGAGAGGCCTTGAAGGGCCTCATTCCAAACCCATCCTAGTGAAGTTAGCAGTCAGTCTTCCTCTAGGTCACAGACTCCCATGATATATGTGCTGTTCTCCTTAGGTAACAGATAAAACCTTATCAATATAGGCTGCCAGCTGTTCTTTCAGCACTGATCTCTAAGTACAGCTATTCCAGTGGTGCGTGTCCCTTACACCTACAGCCTTGTTCTTACCAGACCTTAGTGACAACTTTGTATTGTTTGTTCATAGAACAGGCCTACCCTGCTGCTCAGGGCTCACGAGGGCTCAGGCAGTGCCTGCGTTATCATCCAGGAATGCTGTGAGGAGTTTGACAGAAATGAACCAGGTTTCCTACTTCCCCATATGGTTCACCCCATCCTTGAATTTTCTCAGTTCCCTCTCTGGCTCAAAATATGTTTTTTTAAATTGAATTTCATTTAAATTATGCCCCAAATTTTCTTGAAAATCAGAGGAAGTAACACAAAAAGACACTCCAGCCTTGCTACATTATCAGACAGCATTATGTGTGAACTGATAAGGTGACCAGTATTCTGTTTTAGAAGTATATATAATTTAGCTTTCTTTCTCTCAGATCTTTTCATCACTTTCAGGGATTAGGAGAATCTCCAGACTGCCAAAAAGCTCATACCAAAAGCAGGCATCTTCTATATCACCTGACTGAAGCTAATGACATCATCTAAACAGGAAGAGGAACTTGAAACAAATTTTCCCGTGTCTCTTGTAATACTGTTGAGTGCCAAAATTACTGGGATGTTTTCTGTAAGAGTTTTCATAGTTTATCTTCCATCTCTAACAGGAGAGGTTTGGGGCCTGACTGATGTTTCTTGACAAAAAGAAGTGTATTTCTGAAAACATTCTGACTGTTTTCCACTTAATACTGTTTGCTGAGATATCTCATTTTGCAGATGGCACTAGAGATGCTACTTCTGCTATCTGCAAATAGAGAGGCCATAATATACTTCTGATATTCATCATGTCTGTTCATGCTTTCATGATCTCAATGATGATTTCCTGCCTCAGATTCTTTTGTACACATCTCTCAGAGATTTTAAGTAACCCTTCATCCTTGTAGTTTTTGTCTGTTTCTGCCTCTTACTACATTAATAGGCTCCATTATGCTGTTACCTTTGTTGCCATCAGAATCTAAAGCTGAGGTGAATTCTAGGCATAGCCTGTTTCCATTATTACCTTTATTTTGAAGGAATCATTTGTCTTCATTATCTGCAGCTGCATCCTGAAGGATTTTAAAAAGGTACATATGATATTTTCCTCCTATGAGAGCTTGGGTTTTATACAGGGCTTTCCCCCCTCCTCCTGCCTGTTAAAAAGAAAAGTTTCCGCTCCACTACTGGTGTGACAGCATACAAAGTGTCTCACAGACAGACTGTCTCTCAAAGAAGCAAGAATCCTAAAATCCAGCAGATCCTATTCTAAACCCCATTCTTTCCCTGCTGCATTATGAATCAGTGTACCTTGCTGCAGTTTCTTTCCCTCTGCAGTTTTCAGCATACTCCACCTTTTTAATTTCCTCTGTAGCTTTGCCTACAGCTGGCAAACTAATCAGTACCTGAGCAGTGCACCTCAAAATATTTGTTTATGCTGAATGAGTCTAGCTGCATTTTCTGTTTCCCACCATCTGCTGGTCATCTTAATCTCTTTCAATGTTTGGCTCATGTACTGAGCTCAAAGAACAATTATTTTATTCAGGGCAAGGAAGTGAGGCAGTAGAAAAAAACATAGCATGAGCTATCTGTGAAAATGAGTGTTTGGCACACTTTTAGCATGAAGAGAAGCAGAGACTTTTAGCAATCACACAGGTAGGAGAGTTAGTTTTGTGGACTTGCAGAAATGTACAATTCAATTTCTTCCCACTACAGGGTCTACATGGCTACAGACCTCTGTTGCCACAGAATATTTAATGTTGCAAACATCTGGCTTAGACTTAGACAGCTGTTGAACATAGGTAATTTCAGCTTCACTCCTTTTGCCTTCAGTCAATCCCTCCCATAGCCTTTGTTGCTGTGACCTACATTGTGAGCAAATGCTTTCTGATGGCTTTCAAAGGAAACTAATCTTGCACTCAGACTGAATCATGGCTGGATTCATCTGTGCTCCATACTCTGTGCATATGTAAGTTTATTTCTGCCTCCATCCTGGAGCAGCAAATCCTTAATGATCTGTCCTTACACACAGGCTCACCTGCAAGGCACAACTGCCTGGAAGGAAGACTTCCAGGGCTTCTCTTTCTCCAAAAGCTAAGCTGCTGCTGGCTACAGGGACTAGAGATTTATTAATGCTATTCAATGTTTTTCAAAATTCTAATGTGCAAAGGATGATAAAAGCTTCAATTAATAACTGCAAAAACATGCCGTAAGACTAATAATGATGCTCCAGTAATTACCACATACCCTGGTTACACTGTGCTAACCAAATTCCCTATCCAATTGTACTGTCAATAATACACCACGTGGAGAGCAGGATACTCTCAGTGTTTTCCTTGGAGTGAGGCATCCTCACAGCCTCCAGAGCTCTGGGATCAATAACAAGACAGAGTGAAAGAAAAATACAAGAAAGGCAGCTACTCAGAGAGCTCTTTTAAGTTAAAGTATGTACTGTTAGGTTTCTGCATGAAAACGGTGACATTGAAATAGCCCTTTGAGAACGATGTATCAATATTAGTCTCCTAAATGTGGCATGTACCTACACCCTATGAGGCAACTTTTTCTTTATTTATTTCTCCAAAGTACCCTGCCCATTCCCTTCCTGTTAAAAGTGCTGAAGCATCTACTGTTGCAAACCATAAACCTGTCCTTACTGTTTTCACACAGACAGTGCAATTGTCCTGTTCATGCATTATTAAAGCCTTGCTATTACAAGGGGACAGTCTGATTCAGGCCTTGCTGGCACTATTAGTGTTACACAAGCACTCCCTCCATAAGAGGGACTGCTCCAGAGAAAGTGCTACATTTATGGACTTGAAACATGCACTATCACACTCCCAGGTGTGGAAGGGTTTGAGTTTGCATCCCTCTGAAGCATCCTCTCATAGACTAAGAGCAATAGAATAGAATAACACCAGTCTCTTTCCAGTCCCCTTCCAGGACATCATTGGGATTATCCCTGCACCCATAGACTCCTTTACCTAAGTGAAATGCTTCATGTGCCACTGAAGGTACAACACAGATGCAAAGGGGAAAGAAATCAGCTGCAGTAATTTCTGGCACTGAGGCCCAGGGCTGATGGGCTTCCTTCCAGGGACATCTGGTCATTAACCCTCACAAAATAAGGGCTTTTAGGTCCTTTCAGTCAGGACAATGGGCTATATGCTAGGAAACGCTAACTTCGTGCAGCAGAGACTTAATCACACCTTTTGGGACTTTAAAAGCTAGTAGCTATTGATTGAGACAAGGGTGATGAAGCGAGGTCACAGCTGCCTTCATCTTTCATATGGGGTCCATGGAGACCACACGTAGTAGCATGCAGAGTTCCCTATTGATTCAAGTGGCTTGGCAATTAAAAAACCCTGTTTTCATCTTTTCAGTCATTTACCTTTCACCAGATGAAGCCAAGAGGCTCAGCCAGTTATCATGGCTGCCCAGCCAAGCTGGATGCACTCAGCTGTAACTCTAGATAAAGCTGAGCACAGCTTCATTTCATGCAACTTAGAGTTGCTTGAGACACACACACCCCCCAGCAGATGGGGCAATGTTTCCTAGACACTGACTGAGGCCAAAAACCCAGTGAAGTGAAAATGGCGTGGCTCTGGAGAAAGGCCTTGCTGTGGGGAGAGCTGAGAGGGGAGGCACTGAAGCAAGGCTGTGTGAATGATTTCTTTTCTGTGCTGCTTTAATCCGCCTCCTGTCCCTCCATCTCACCACTGAAATTTAAGAGATGACAACATCTGCGTAGATCATTTGAACCCCATGAGGAAGAGGAGTGTGCTTTTCTGTCCCCAGGACTATTGTCTCAGGGCATTTACAAAGGCTGAAGCTTGGGAGGGCCTCAAACTGTCTTTGTTCAGCACATAGCACAGTAGAGTTGGGGGCAGTGGAGGGGCTCAGTCCTGTGCACTCCAATAACACCAATGGTAACAACTATGACAAAGGCACAATCTCAGCCCACAGTCTGCTCTGCGGCTTAAAGCACACATGGACTTCCCATCAGGGAAGTGGATGTGTCTTTTCATAAATCACTTTGTTGCCTAAATAAAATAAAAGGCCATTTCATTTTCTTAGCCACAGTTTTATAAAACAATAGTCAAGAGTGCCCAGTTTATTGTGCACATGGATGACAAGCAGAATAATGCATTCAAGCTACAAAGATTCCCGGAAACAATGGAGGACTTTGCCACGTGTTGTGGAGAAAACATCTCTCTTGAAGGCTCATGCAGGCTGACTGCCTTCTGGCTATTCTTGCAACACTAAGCATGAGAAGACAGTAGTTATTATACCAATATATGACAAATTATGCCCTTAAAGTCATATATACAAAAGGCACTGTTGCTATTTTTAGTTAGAAATGCAGCCGGCACTCTCCAAACAAACTCTGAAAGAAATCCCTTATGCCTACACCAGTAGTTTCCCAGAGCAGCCTTGCACCAAGATCTCCTGGTGCCAAAGTGTGTTTGTGCTTGGACAGCACATCCTAAGCAGCTTTGAGCAAGGAACAATCTTGCTGTCAGGTGAGCAGCACTGAACACAGCTTGCAGGACTGAAACCTCAGCTAGGTGAAGTGAAAAAGCTATGTAAGACATCCTTAAATATAAGGACACCCTTGTATCTATTTTCAAGGGATACAAGTGTGTCCTGAACAAACACCTTCTGACAATGGTTGCAATTCCTGACCATTCACCTTCCTGGTATTTCCTTCATTCCTGAACCTTATTCCTAGACTCAGCCAGAAAGGCTGACTCTGTTCAGGCAGGGGCAGAGGAGGAACAAGAGCTGCTTCCTTGGCCAAAGCCAAGTTTTGGGCTGCTGATTGGCACTGGCTCTGTGTATTGCATCCTCTACCCTGTTGCTCCATTAAGTCTTCTCACATTTTATTGCCATGGATAACCCTCCAAAGTCAGTTAGCTCCTTCCATCCTCTGTGCAGCAATATTAACCTCTGGACGGTGCAGAAAGTCAGTGGACTCCACTGGGAACATTTTTCCAAACTACAGGCAGAAGACTTTATTTTAAAAAGTGCCTTTACATATATGTGGGTAACTATGGTAGTAAAGTCCTTGCAAAGCAACAATGCAATTTCATAGGAATAAGTTTAAAATTGCTGCCCAGAGTGCAGTATACCAGGGTGATTATGTGCCTCCAGCACTGGTTAACTGAGAGGGGGATTCATGCCATTCTCAGCCAGTGAACATCATGATGTTTGTAGGTTCTCATAATTTCCTTGAGACTGATCTCATTTGTTTACGACCAGCTATGTGAACTGTTCTCTTTACCAGCTGGATGTTACTGGGCTGCCATCAGATGCTTGTGCTGTGCCCAAGACAAAGAGTGGTGGCCCCCCGCCATCCCCACAGGCTGCCTCTGCCTCCAGCCACCCAGCTGTGACGGCTGCTGCCTGTGAGAGGAATGCCGTGACTGTGGCACTGTTGAATTGGCTCCAGAAACTTAACAGTTAACTCCTGTCTTGCTTATAGAGAAATGTATTTTAAATTCTTATGCCAATATCTTCTTCTTCAAGATACCAACTTTTTCTCCTCAATTTCCTTCTGTATTTACTTAGTGTTATTAGATGATGAAATCTGGCTAATGGGCACCCTAATTATTGCAGCATCCAAATGACAGGCTTCGGGCAAAATGATAATTACTTATTCAAAAGTATTCATAAAACGAACATATCCTGAATAAATTCAGGCTTAATTTAACAGGCCACTGCACTTATTACAAGCATTTAGCACATCCAATTGTTTAAACTTAGCAGAGAGCAACTTACTCTTTTAAAAAATATCCGGGTCAGAAGTAGATGTAATCATAATGTGCCCTAACAAGAGCAAATGTCAAACAGTTTAGGGAGCTATACAGCAATTTGTTCAAATACGTGTAAGTTATAAAAGCCTACAAAGAAGCTCTTCCCAGGCTTTTAATTATGACAAAGTATCCAAACCCTTCCTTAAATTTTGTTTCTCAGCCAAAATCAAGAAGGAAAAAAGTGATAGACAAAGTTATAAAATTCCTTTCTCTTCTCCTCCTCCCTACCTTGGAACGGATTCAGGGCTTTATGCTGAGATCCTTCTATGCTTCCAAGTATTATATTTGAGACTTTTAAAACTTTGATATACAATGCAGAGTGTTCCCCACTGACATACTAACACACTAAGTACTATCTATGGCGAAAGGAGAAAGAGCTATTTGTGTTCGTATGAAAAATCTCATGTGCTACAATGTCAACTCCCACAGTAAAATCAAAAAGCTTTGGGAAAATAATGGAACGGTTCATTTCATAGCACCATTCACCCTACCTGCAGGAGAGTATTGTATTCCTTCTGTCACTAAAACTGTGTCACCTGTACCTCTTTCATTGTACTTCAGCCTGGTTTCCCAAGACTGGGGGGAGGTCTTTCAGTCAGGTAGAAGTGAATAACTTTTGAACAAAATGGGTCACTTTCTAATAAACTGAAAGAAAAGCAAGAGAGCATTGTGTTCATCTTTATCTAGGGTTACTAGAGCTGTGTGAAAACCAGGCATGTGACATGAGGGCTATTTCACACACAGACAAACACACACTACACCTCTCTTGCCTCCTTCTTTCCTTTCTTGAAAACACAATTTTGTGTCCATACTGCTTGGGACCCTGACTATGATGCCAGGAGAAACATTGCAAGGTGTCCCCCACCCCAAGTCCTGGAATATATTCTTAGATATTTTTCCAGCAGGATGAAATGTTTGCAGTAAATCAGTGAATTAACTAATTCTCCTGTTACTTAAACAACAGCAAGGAAGAACTGAAAATGGTCCTTTTACAGGACTCTGACTATTCCCATAACTGCCCTGTGACCTGTTTTGAAGATTTCTTTTGTTGCTGCAACAAGATCAACAACAGCAACATTTCTGTATAACTTGTACTAATGGAAAGCATTACAGATCCTTACTGTTTATTCTTCCTATTCATCAGATAGTATTGATACCAAGTTCATTAAAGGAATTATGGAATAAATCACGCTTGAGAGACCATGCCAGTCAGGCCCAGATGCTTCCAATTTACCTCACTAAAACGCATCTGATTAAAACGCATTACTGGTGACGTCCCTTAAAAGGAACTTGGACTTCAAGCTCTGTAATAACTGCAATATGTTCTCAGTCTCTAGCCTTGCCACATGCCTAAGCTCAGTGTTAAAAACTCCTGCAAAAAGAGTTATTAGGTGCTTACTTCAGAGACAGACTTTCTCACTGCAGTCATTGCTGATGTCCTGGCACACCCTATGGAGGATCATGCAAATTAATATCATTATTTAGATGTTCCAGACTGACTATGCATCATTATGGCATAGTGTCAATTCTACATAAACTTCCACACATGGAACATTTTAAAAATCTCCCAACTGCAGCAAGAGAAATGGAAAGCAATAGCTTCAGCAATCATCAACCTCTTAAAAGCAGCAGAATCTCAGCACTGACATGGACTATATATTAGTGCTCAAAAGACCTTTCCAAGTAACTTTGATATGCAGGCTCCTAGGAGTCTCAGGGAAGAGTCTTAGGCACCGAATTCTGGAGGAGAGTGGACCTTTACACTGACCCACTTTAGCTATTCCTGTCTGCAATTCTGTAAGATCACTGCAACTCCAATTGCACCTTTATTTCCCAGCAGCAGCAGCTACTTAGACACGAAAGCTTCAGCCCTTTGCAAACTTTCTGTGAATTCATCAGACTTATGATTAAATCAGTCCCCCAGCTCCACAGGAACATCCTGTGAAGATTAACATTGAGATACATACCTGCAGGTCTTTTAAGAAATCTGTAGTTCAGACAGTCACCTAGGCTGTCACATCCTTTCTGCTTGAGCAACTGAACTGCCTCTCCTTGTGAGCAGCTGGTTTGTGCAGGAGAGAGCAGTGTCTGGTAGAAGGCTGTGGTATTGTCTGCTGCAGAAACAATTTCAAGCCTCACCACCTTCTTCTCTGGTTGCAGTAGGTGACCATACAGCAAATTCTAACAGCAAATTTTAATCAAGCCTGTAAAAGAGTTTAGTTGCCATGTTCCTCTTTGTTCTGAGAACATGGCAAAAGAACTGTGTGCCTGCCACCGATCATGTCAGCAGAGCATCAGGTTGTTCCACTTCTGACATGGCAGTGCTCAGAGAGCATGTATTTTAAAAAGATTCAGAGACTCTGGATTCTGCAGCCATGTGGGATTTGGGGCTTCCTGTCAGCAGAAATAGTTCTCTTTGCACTCAGTGTGCAAGAAGTGATCACTTGAGCTAAAGCAGCACTAGGTCTGCAGAGCATACAGCATGCAATGGGACAGCTCTGATCCACACAAAAAGAGCTGGTGGGACAGATATGTTCAACTGAACTGTTCAATGCAGTATCACATTTCTGGCTGAGAATTTTTTTTCATATTTTGAGTTTCCCACAGGGGATTATTTTGAATCCTATTTCACTGTCTGATCTGTTTACTGGTTAGGATGTTTATTTTTCCTGAAGAAAAACAATAAATGTTTTATGAAAGCAGCTTAAGAATAAAGTATGGAAAATCAAAGGAAAATCCTAAAATGAACTCCTCTTGCCTTAGGGCAGAGAATATGGCTGCTGGATCCTAGTGTTCCACTCATATGGGCAAGTCTTGTTGTTGTGAAATGTTACCCGAGTGCCAAGTTGCTGCAGATATCTGTATAACCCTTTCATTGTCTCGCTGTAGCAGTTGGTTATCAGCGTGGCCTGTGCAGTGTTCAGTCCCAAGCCTGCAGGCACAGAGGCTGGCAGTCACTTGCCCGGTCACAGCCACCTCAGTTGTGATACCCTCAGGCTTTGTCCCTGGTTTACTGCTGCCTTTCCAAAAAAAGGCACAGCTCTCCTGAAGATGCAGCTTTGTGCAGATGTCTTGGATACATAGGATATCTAAAGTAGCTGTAGAAAGTTGTGTTTAGGCATAATACTGAATACTCACTTGTACTTATCCATTCAAGGACTGTTCAGGCAACGGCAAGACAAAGCCTTTATACTTCAAGGAGGAAGACTTCTCACCTCCTTAGCCAGCTGTATTCTGCTGCCCTTGTGTGGAGAAATGCTCTCAAACATAAACAGTAGCATGTAATAAACTCACAAGAAAGGTTCCCTCATGCATTCATTTATATGGTCAGAAAGTCCTTTGGCCACCAGCATTGAGCACTGCAGAGCTCAGGAGTCTGGCTTATAGGGCACTGGGACATGCAAGACTGCAGATGGGGAGAGATGCTTATGCATACAGCGGTCAATCAGCAGCCATCCAGACAGAGGTGGGCCGTGTTCGTCACCAGTCAGTGCTTGGAACCACAGAGGGTTTCCAGCCCAAGTGACAAAGCTTTAGAACACAGCAGCATGAGGGGAAGCTTCTGCTTGCTCACTGATACACATAACTGTGAGCCAGGCTCTGTCCCAGGCTGATTACCTAGAGTCCCAGACAGTGTCTCTTTGCCTTGAATCTGGAAGACAATATCTGTGAAATCCCTGGGGCCCTTTTCAGACATCCACATGCTATCAAATAATCAACAAACCACTTACGTAATCCTAAGGTGCTCCATTGTCCCAGCACCTTTGCCGAGAAAAGTCCCTCCCTCCTGTGAGCAGAGAGCAGCCACCTGAAGCTTTCAGGACCCTATTCTGCTAAGCAACAATTTAACCCTCAGACATGATGAGACTTAATTTTTGTGGATGCAAGCTACAGTAACTCTACTCTGCTTCTACCACCTCATCTGGATGAGGGGGAGGCGTGAATTCATGACTTTTTACACAAAAAGTTGATAAAACGGTCTCTGTTGGCTGCCATGGCATTATTCAACTTCCATGTTCCCAAAGGAGCTTAATCTCAGCAATGAAAAGAAAAGGCAGGAGACAATTGCAAGGCTTTTGGCCAGTAAATTCACTCCAAATCCTTGACTGCCTATATTTGAAGGCTTTTAAATCCAAGAGGACTCACAAAATACAATTTGGCCTTTGCACTTTCAACAATGAGCCATGAAACTAACACCCTGGACCAGTTCTAGTCTCTGTTCATAGGAATTTACCCATGCACCAGTAACTTTATTATAACTTCACAAAAGTCAATCAAGTGGTGAAGCTTCCACACTGAAATTATTAAAGAAAGGAACTTCTGTCATGCCAGACTGCAAACGAAGCTTAGGGGAACAGCTTCAAGCCTGGAAGAAGAAAGTTCCCAGTTATTCAGGGTAGCTCATATCTCCAGAGCCTGTTTTTAATCATAACTTCTACAAGCTCGTCACATAGCTCATGCTTTACTACTCGGATAGTAGTTGCCAACTGGATGGAAACCTGACTTGGTATTTTCCAGTTGATGGGAAAGTTTTCTGAAGGATATTTGCTTGAGCAGCACAACAGCTTAGCTTGAGCCTTCCTAGAAATGAAACACAGAAATTGTTGCTTCCATTAAATGCACTCACTGTCTTGATAGTGTGAGGTTCATGCCAATACCTTGCTGAACCCTCACAAACTGTGTATCAGGGCTGTTTTAGACACAGGTGGAAAACGTAATTGCTAAGAGTGGCGTATTTCCTTGGAATGGCAAAACAACCCTGCTACTCACTGGCTTTGTCTCTACTACTTGCCTCCTCAACTTGTACTAGCCCCCACATCCACCACACACCTTCTTGGAGGTGGAGGCAAAGTCTTTGTGGTGTTGGTGGGCTCCTGGTGCTCTAGAATATGACTTGTGCCAACATGTCCTGCAATACAGTGCTATTTACTGCTCAGCCTTGATGTGGCAAGACAGTTTTGTCTGTATCCCTGAGCAGCTTTGAGCTAGCTCAAAGCCTGGCACTTTTTTGTGGAGTCCCTTTGGCACAGCTGATTGCACAAGCAGATCCAGATACTCTTGAAGTGGAACTTGTTTATAACAAAACACCCAACTATTTCAATTTGAATCTTAAAAGAAGATAGAAAATAAAGATAGATCCCTGTCATCCCCTCTCATGGTTTCATTCTTACTTCATTCTTCAGCTGTATCTGACCCACAATGAACTAATTTCAGCCCCTGCCTCAATGTGGGCCAACATGCACTGTATTTAATTGATACCAATAGAACCAAGGTCTCGGAAACAGGATTTGGCTTAAGGTTAGAGTGTGGAAGAAAAGAACCCTCTTTTCAGCTGCAATATGGTATCTTGAGTGCTGATGGCAGAGAAAGCAAGCATGATCTGTCAGAGCAGAGGAGACAGAAAACATTGTATGTTTCTCTCCTCTTGTGCTTCTGTAGCCACACTGCAATAAATAGAACAGCTGGCTGATTTCTCCATGGCAGTTTGACAATCCTATCAAAGGGGATTTCTCCGCATAGCTGTGTGAGGGATGAAGAGACAGAGTAATTTGTCATGGAAGTCCCAAGATGAGTAAGTTTTGGTCCTATTTTCCTGTTCTGAATAGTGAGCACAATCCAGTGAACAGGGCATATATTCTGCTAACACTGAACCTCTTAAAAATCTTATATGATTGTGTGACATGAAGCAGAAAAATTATTCTTGCAAAGATAAAAGCTGGTCAGATAAGCTTGTATATCGCACCAAAATAAGTAGTGCTTCTAGTCTCAATCTCCAGATACTTTGAAGGCTGAAGAACTGAAGATTATCTGGTTCATTAGTGGGATGTCTGTTCAGCTTGATTCTAATACTTGATAGTGCTGGGGCCAGAACTCTGAGCCAGAATAAATACATTAAGTTTGGTGTTTCTTTCATTCTTGAACTATAGCCCTGGTTTGAGAAACATTTAGTTGCTCAAAGAATGAAACGTTGAATCACCAAAAGTGAGAGTCATAACATGGAGGGGGAGTGAAGCCTCTTTGTCACAGGTGAGAAGGCAGGAGAAAAGCAGTATTCCTCAGCTTTATTTTTTTATGGCCAAAACAAATAAAGTCTGTCAGATTCTTCTGGCTCTCTGATCATGCCTGAGGTGCTTGGTTGTGATGACAAAAAGTATTAATCATGATCACAATGTTATTTGTCCTGTAGTTACAGCTGGGTTTGGTACTTGGATAATGCATGTCTCAACAGGGAAGTTTGGGCATTCTTCAGAGACGCAGCAGGAAAGAGGAGAAAGATCTCGCCTTGTCTTGTCTGGTTCAGCGGAATCACAGTCCCAGCAATCACAGGATACACAATTTTTTCCTCAACAGGGAGGAAGAGAGGACAAGAGAGAGGAGAAAGAAGGAGAGGGGACAGGAAGAAGGAAAGAAGCAGAGCTCTGGGTTCGAGAGAACAGCTCTGTGAAAGGCCTTGCCATCCGCTTGCTCTCCATCCCTTTGTATTGCCCTAGGAGGTGTTCCCTGACAGCACAGGACCTGCCAATGGCAGGGAAACTCCACACTGACTTCAGCAGAGGGTAAAAAGTGTTTCAGTCCTAACCAAAGCACTGCTGGGTCTTTAATTAAAAACACCCCCAAACGGCTGTGAGTTATGCCCAATAAGTTTAATAACTGAGGAACCATAGCAAGTGACAACTACAAAATACAAAGCAGACATGAAAATTGATGGCATAAAAGTGGGAAGAAATAGTGTCTGAAATGAAAAATGGAAGCAAAATACACTTAACAGAGGATCTGGGTTCAGACATAACACACGGTCACATACAACACCGCATTAGTAACAGCACACACAGATACTCGTTATACTGGGGGTTTTCACAGTTCTCCACTTCATCCCAGATGACAAGTAAATGGATGTTTTTACTCTCTTACATAAATTCTTGTGCACACAACATCATCAGCACCAAAGGTCTGGAAAAGAAATAAAAATCAATCAGAAGAGGTAGAACCAGCAAACATCTAACACCATTTCAAAGTGTTATTTTTACTAAAGTAATTAGTTCTACAGCAGAAATATTTTTTCTTATGTCTTTTGACAGATAAGAGTAAAGAAAGCAGACATTTAGAAAGAGGAATGCAATGTAAATGACTTTCAAGGCAGGATGGATTTTGTCAGAATGATAAATGATGGATAAATTCTCTTTTTCTGTAGTTTCTTGGCATGGATTGATAAATAAACATGAGAAAAGAAAGTGCATTTGGAATGTACTGTTGTTATATTTAGAAACAGTTGCAGCACTTTGAACTAGAAATGCTGAGGGTGGAATTCAGATGGCATGTTCCAAAGGTATTCTTTGATATTTGTAGATATAAATCCAAGCAGGCAAATGAAGTCAGTGGAGGAAAGAGGAAGACCAGGAGAATGTACACCTACAAACAAAATGCTGCAGCAAGCTGCTGACACCCCATGCTGGCATACCAAATCCTCTCTTCCAGGCTGGACTGTGGGCAGTGTCTATGACAACCTTCTTTCAGGACACTGTGACCTTAACCAGTGAGTTTGTTAACGATGATAAGGATCTGTAATGCCGTACAGATTATCAGGACATGTAGGCAGGACAGTGATTGTGGCAGCTGTCTGAGAAAGCCATCTGAATCCCAAAGTGTTTGCATGTAATTTCAGGTCTGGCAGGCTAAAATTTAAGCAATTAAACAGGAAGGAAACAACGGGGACAAGAGTGAGGAAATAGAGACTGCAAAAAACTTCATGTTCAGCTACCCCGACAGACGGTTTTGAGCTAAGCACTAACAAGCTCTGAGGTGGGATGTCTGGTTGTGGTCACTGCCAAGGTCTCACTGAAAAGCACACATTAAGAACTACCCCAGTGTGTTATGAAAATTCAGCTGGGCTATTTGTTTCAATGCTTTCTACACCTGTTTTGGCTGACACTTTGAAAGGACTTGGCTTTAAAACTGACTCTGGTTTATATTCTGTTCACTTTGTTGGGGAGACAAGTCTGTTAGTATTTTGGAGATATAGACTTTGTTTTTATGCATATCAATATCACATCAGTGCTTAACACACATTTTTAGCTTATACATGAATACATCTGAAAAAGAACATCAAAGGATGTGGATAGTTCTCTACTGTCCACAGCACCAGCTGCAAATACCCTTATCATGACTTCCTTCAACATTTCCAAAGTATCCACAAAGGCAAAATTATTTCAGCAGGAGCTTTGCCAGAGAAAGGAAGTAAGAGTCAAGACTATCCAGGGCTCGAAGTTGTCTGTGGAGACTGTAAGGTCCCTGCGACAGTGATTGTCTTTCACATTCAGGCACTGCTAAGCACAGTAAGGTTTGGGTCCCCTGCTGCTACTTCAACACAAATCATGAACAGTAGTAGAACAGTCCCTGTGTAGTGTTCTTCCAGAGCTGGCACAGCCCCAGTCTGACAGTTGGAGTGCACAGCCATGCAGCCACATCTTGTGATGTGAGTGGGTGCCACATCAGCCAATTCTAATGAGAAAGAGTTTTGGCAGAAGCCGTTTGCCAAAACTCATGTAACCTCCCTGAAAAATTTATGTCTGTTCTTTCAGGCAAGTTGAGCGAGAAACTCCTTCCCCTAAAGCTGTGCAACAGCAGTTATTCTCAAAACAGATCAGCAGTTGTATTGAGAAGGAACACTGCAGGGAAGAGTAGATTGAAATAGATGTGATTCATACTGCAAGGGAGCCACTGTAGATCTGAGAGTCTAAAATTGCTGTGTCCAGTTCTAAGACTGTGCTCCTGGGCAGAGCTTGCTCCTAAGACATCAGTGTAGTCTGACTGGCAGCTTCCTTGGAAGATTCATAAGTGGGAGTATGGAAATAAAGATAAAAATTTGTGGAGGAAGAAAAAAGACACAGGACTTTCTGGGAAAGCTCAGTAGCATGGGTGAGTATCAGCACCACAGACTGACTGCTGTGCACTCAGAGAGTCACAGCTCAGCATGCTTGTGACGCAGGTCACAGGCTCCTCATTTTGTACTTCCAACATCCAGCTCCAGCTAGACTTCTGGACTTTTGAAAATTTCAGGGAAAGGACTGCATTCAAGTTACTCTAGACAAAAATCAAGTGCAGAAAACATGGACATAGTCAGGGAACCCAAATAAAAAATCAGTTGCTACACACAAGGACTCTGCAACACACCAGTCTCACAGTCTGGAAAACCACTATAATTTAACACAATAATAACTTTAAATCTAGATTGTAAAGAGATAGAAATCATGCAAAGCACAACTACAATTATTCTGGAGCACCATGTAACCACTGGGCACTTCTCAAACAACCAAGACATCCTTTCCTTGAAGACCCAGCTTAGGTTATGTGGCCTCTGACCTGTTTCAGGAATAAGCTGCATTTTTTAGAACTTAGATTTCATACTTTATACACAGTCAGATGATTAACAATGTAATTGAAGCACATAAATAAAGAGCTTTATTGTCGCAGTTATGTACAGGTTTAAATGTGGACTTACACAAAAGGTGTTTCCCTATCTTATTGCAACTTACTATCATTGTTGATAAAACTCCACTCCGTGTTGCTAAAGAAAGCAAAGAGGAACATGTTCAAACTTGCTGCATTCTTTTTCTTGTGGTAACTCACAGAAATGTCTAATGTACAGCTGGGCCCAAGGTCAGGGGAGGATCCAAATTAAAAGGCTGTTATTCCTCTCTCCTTCACACTTAAATCGTTGTATTTGGTGGTAGGATAAAGCAGTTTAGTGTCTATGGTTCTAATTCTAGACTCAAAAGAATTGATAGCTCCTGTTACAATAAGCAGACTTTAAAGATTTCCATGACCCAAAGCACTAGAACTTCCAAATGAAAAGAAAGACAGTGGGCAATTCTGGCTATTTGGTGGTGAAGTTCCATCAGAGCAACTAAAAAAAAGAGCAATGCTACCAAACTGTAATTCAGATGTAATGAGAAGATGCAGGATTTTCAAACACCATTGTCTCATCGGCTTGGAAAGGTTCCACTTATCTCATAAAATGCTACAAGGCAAGGCTGCTATCTAAATCTAAAATAGGATTTTAAATGTGCAATGACTGCAAATTACAGAATTGTTTTCTTCACTTAGCTTGTCATAATCTGTAGCTAGAGTCCAAAAGCACACTGCAAACAAAGCCCTGTGCAGGGGGATAATCCAATAAATTGACCTCTCTCAGTTCACTCAAAATCTGATGACCGCTGACATCATGAGAGATTAAAAGAGAATTACAGGGCAGTAATATATTTCTGTAGAAGCAAATCTGCTTTTTGAAGGTCTTGTTTATAAATATTTGCTGAGGAGCCTTTGTGGTAAGTGGAGCACACAGTACAATTAAGAAGAGTGTCATTGAAACAATCACCTGGGAAAGATCACTTCTGCCAGTGTATGCAAAAATCCCTTTATCTGCTCATGACTGATCAAAATGCAGAGGCAACTTACAAAAGGAAGACAGAATCCATCAGCAAACCGGTGGAGAAAAGAAGGTATTACTTAAATGAATCCTCAGAAAAGGCTTTGTCCATGTGCAACCTTCCATGTTATCTAGAATAAAGCTATAAATCGTCACAACAAAGGCATGTTGCCTATTTCCATTCTCCTCCTGACTCCCATAATATTTTAGGAAAGAGGTTGATCCTTATGAGGCCATAGTCACTGAACGTGCAGCCCCCACTTTCAAACTTGGATATTAATAGCAAATAACCCAATACACAACCTCACTTTCCTCAGGATATCAATTGACAGGACCATGCAAAATTAGGTTATTTCTCAAGGAGCATAAATGTAGGTATTTGTGTTTGAGCACTGCTGTATTATACAGTTTCCTCAAAGTCATGCAGCAAATGAATGACAGAGATCTGAGACAATGGTATCTCCCAGTTATAGCTGAAAGCCAGTACAGAGAGGACATCTAAGCTACAAGTAATATTACAAAAGGCTATGTTCAGGATTGGGTGCAGCCAAAATGCAAATGGCTTTGGCTTCTTTCTCTGTTTGGGATGTGATCCAGACTAGGCTGTAGTAGTGAGCAGGGGCTGAAGATCCCTAAGCCCCCTTGTAAATCTGCTCATGGCAAAGAGTAAATTAAAGCATTAGGCCCATGCAACACACACACACATGCATTACTACAGGCTCCTGAACTTCTATCAAGGCTGCTCTAATGAGGACAGCAGCAACCCCCTCATTCAAGCTTGATATGAGTAGACCCTCCTTTTGATAACTGATTTAATATAAGACCACTCTGCTAAAGTTATAGAAAAGTTAAACACTTAGGTAGTTTAACATTGTTCAGTACAAGGCTTAGGCACATCACACATTTCAGCATTCCACTGCAAAATCTCTTTCCAAATCTGCATTGACCCTTCTCACCTACTATGTTTAATTTTAGGAGTCAGCAAAATAATTTAAAAAATGTTCACTCGCTCATCTAGGCTCCATAGTTCACCAGTTTTAATCAACTACAGCATGATTTTTCTGAGGAGGGAATGAAGAATAGAAACCATGCTTGAACCCCCACCAATGTTCTGATCTTTGACCCTTGCTACAATTGATTCTGAGAACCCCTGTGTGATACATGAACTGTGTAAAATGTGGTCAGAGGCTGTTTTTAAAGCCCCTCTTTAGTAATCATCCACATTAAAATGTTTGTGTGTTATAGATTAAACTTAAATCTATAGAGGCATGAGCAGCTGTGAAAGCAGCAATGCGCCTGAAGTTTGCATATAAATGTGTCCCATTTGAATAGCCAATATTTGTAAGCAGCATCCTTTAACTTCGCAAAGAGCAGACCTTTTGTTCTTTTGACTTATGTAAGTGATTGATAGCTCATTAATGTCCCTGACAAAAACACACAGCAACAACAAAAACATTATGAGTATAACAAAGGGAAGAAAAGGCACTTAATTCCAGATCATAATTTTCAGACAAGTAAAGGAAATACATGTTTTTGTGTTATATTCCGATCTTGATTGCTCAAATGCTAACCCAAGTATAGTTTATGAATGTAGAGTTGCAAATACAGATATTCTGACTCTCTGTATGCATTACAATCCTAAAGTACAATATAAAGATACAGTCAAATAAATGTGGACTTTAGTGGGGAACTACCCTTTCCACCCTCCCTTGCTTGTACATTCCTAGTATTTTTTATCTACATTGTTCAGTAATTCTAAAAATGGAGCACTGAAATCCCAGCAAGTGCATTAGATAAGATTAGAATAAACAGCTCTGATAAAAGAACTTGCAATGTTCTAGTTTTACATCAAAAGTCTAGTTTTCAGACCATCTTTTTTTCCAAAGCAGAACTTGATCCTCCTTCCCTTCCTTGGCTGAAAGAACTCTTTTTCTAACAGGATTTTAGACCTACGTCTGTCATTGTATGAGCTAAATATTTATCTACTAATAAGAGCAATTTCATTCTCCAAGCTGCAAAGAGCTAAGGAGAACTGAAGGCAACTGAAGGTAAAGAAAACCTTTGCTAACTAAATAGTGTGTTCTCAACATCTGTGTACCAGAGGACATGATGTGACTTGGAAGACCATCATTTTACTCCAAGGAAATATCTTTGAAGAACATAAAGAATTCTTCTGCCAGGATGCAAGAAAGATTGATAATTAAACAGTAATATGGTTTCTATTTTAGCTCTGTGGTAGTCATGGCAATTAAACACCGTTTTTTTTTTTTTTTTATTATATGGGATAATAAATGCATTTTATTTAATATGCTGTGTTGGAGAGAAAAATATATCCTTACACTAGGAAAATATCATAAACAAATGGATCCCCTAAGTAATGCAGCATATTAGATCAAAATTATGTGGCAAAGCTCCAACATTTATGCAGCCAATACTAACAGAGTAAAATTAATTCCTTACCCCCTGCCTGTTACCCTAAGCCTTTCTTCAATTCATGCCTCAGTCTAACACAGCTTAGATTCTCTGTTGCAACTTCTTTCAAACAGGGTGTGACTTTTCTTGATTTCTTCTGCAAATGCTTGTAATAGCAAAAAAGGAGTCCCAAGAATTCTTAAAAGATCTTTGGATAGAGAAACAGAAGCAGAGCCTTACTGAAGCCCATCAGAGAGAGTAAAGGAACAGAAAACATTTCTTAGGTAAGTAGGGAGATTTGAGAAGTGTGAAGATGGGAATTGTTTAATATTTGAAGCAATATGGACAGCAAAACTGAATGAGAATGAATTTCAGGTCCTAAAGATCCCTAAGAAAGGTCTGAGGGTTTCTAAGAAGAAAGCAAGGACGAGACAGACATCTCTTCTTCTCATTGTGATCTTGGGTTTTGAAGAAGATGTAAGTGGGGGTTTGCAGACTCTGATCCAAGGAAATTTGCCAAGCAGAAAACAAAATAATCTAAGTTGAATCTTTGTTCACTGGAGTGATGAAAAACTCAAACACAGTGGAGAGGCAAGAGATCAAAAGAGTCTTCTCACTAAGGGCTCTTATTCCTACCTTGTTCCCTTTTATAGCTGCTGAACACATGTCAGCCAATCCCTTCAAATAGTTTAGCTTCTAAAGACCAATTTTCTGCAGGAATGTTCCAGGGCTTTAAAATTAGGGACCACAGACAAGAAAATGTAGCTTATCCTCTTCTGTCTCTCTCCAAACAGTAGAACCTTTTGTTGCCTCCCAGAAGGGTTAATTTTGGCCATATCAGCTTCTACAAAGGACCAGAGATCTCACACCACCATTGCTCCCAGAAACACCTCATTGCTCAGATTTTGGCTGTCAGACCTTGAACGTGAACCCATGTATTTAAAAGATCTGTACATTCAGTCCCATCAAATGTCATGAGGGCTTGAAAATACTTGTCTCGAGGACCAACTATTGTCACAATACTTAATAAAGCAAAAGAGGCCACTATGCTCAAAAAGACAGGTAGGAGAATGAAACTGTGTATCATATTGAATAGTAAAAAACCCAGAGAGAATGATCCCAATGGATCACTTGGAAACAAACACCACATTTTCATAATGGCCACAGTAAAATCACACATTGCAACCAATGAACGTAATTCCAGCTTGCCAGAGACAGGAAGGGGATCAGTGTGGGGAAATGGAAACCAGAAGAGAGTTAACAAAGCCTTTGCATATAAATCAGGATCATTTGAGATAAGAGTAGGGAGATGAAATCATTGTAACATCAGGTGCTGGATTGCTAGCAAAGCAGTACATGCCATGCTGGTTTTCTTAGTTTAGGAGGGAAATTGATAAATTGGACAGGGTTAAAAAAGCACTCAAATAATGATTCAGTGAAAGCTTTCTTTACATTGAAAGGCTCAAGGTCTTCCAGTGGTTTAGCTTAACAACCAGAAAGTTCTTCTAAGAGGTGACTTGATCAGTGGTGTTAAGAGAAGTATTTGCAATAACAAATTTTAGGCATATTATTTAGTTTCTTTTATACACAATATGTAATGACTGGAAGTTGAATCTACACATACAATTAAAAGTAATGTGTGTATTTTAATGGCAAGGAAATTAACCATTAAATCAACTTATCAAAAGTTCTCAGTTCCTACAAATGGAAATATTTTAATAAGAAGCAAGTTGTTCTAATTTATATCCTAATTGGAAAAATAATTAATCCAGAAAAGTTCAACAGACTGTATTAAACAAGAAAAAAGGTTAGATGGCTTTAAATCTTTGAATCACTCTGGTTTCTTATCCAGCTTCATTATTTTTCCCCAGCAGGGCAAGTTCACATTGCTGCTTGCAGGAGGCAATTGTATTATGAGCGGCTTTCTTGCTTTGCTCGGAGCAGTGCACTTTATTTAACAGCTGCCTCATTAGCTTGTTGCTTAAATAATAAACTAGAGAAATGTATTGTAAGAAAGCTGGAAAAGTTATAGTTCCGAATACATTCTGTCCACTGCATTACATATAAAGATGCAAAGCAGGGATCAAAGTACTTTGCCTCCTAAAGTTTTGTGATAATATAAAGAATTCCAGTGGTTGAGTCAAAAGAAATTATGCAGCAGTGGAGTATTCATTCATTAGAAACCAGTGTGATTTCACTAACAGCATACATGTCCTCATAAGAGGTGGGTGAACAGTTCCAAGATGTCTGGAATCATATTAACACCTTACAAGCTTTTTGTTTATACTTGGTTAGGTTTGGGTCCTGTTTTGGTTTCAGATGCAATCTTAAAAACAGAACTCCATCTGCTTTAGAGAAGCACCGGGGAGGCTGTTTGTTTCTTAAAGTGCAGAGGTTTAGTTAGTGTGATAGCTCGAAATAAAACCTTCCTGCTTTGATGTTTTCTTACCCACCACTCCAGGAGCCTGTCTTCCATGTCCAAACTGATGAGGCATAACAGTCTAATCAACTATTTATCCAGAATTCACTAGTAAGAACATGTGCAATGAAATGATTCTGAACTCGAGCTGAACTGTGCTACTGTGTCTTTACTCAGGTCTGGATACTGGTAAATTAATGTGGAGTGACTACTGAGGAAAGATTCAGTGAAGAGAACTCTAACAGAAGTAAGTACAATCTAAATAAAGAAGCCGTGCATGATTGATGGCGGGCACGGCGAGGCAGTTGCAGAGGTGCTGCTCAGAATGCCCACGCTTACCCTGCTGCCAGATGGAAGGTCACACACAACTGGGGGGATGTCGGCTGACAGCAAATGTGCAAATCTCTGTATTTCTAAGAAACTCATGAAGGCAATTCTGAATCTGACTCGGAGATGATCAGGGAATTGGGGAAGGTGGCAGAGATAGGGGAGGAAATGACATATTTTTCATAAACAGGAGAGATTAAAGCATGCTAACAACACGCATATCTTTCCTGCTATATACCATGTGACCGTGGATAAGAAGCAACATTATGCACATGCCAAAAAAACAAGATTCTCCAGAAATGAGATGCCTTAATCTCACTTTCACCAGAGAAAATCTGCAAATCAAGCAAATTCTTTGATGATGTGAATTTACAGAGCAGAAGTGGCCCATTTGTGATTATTCTACCATACATGTGTCGTGAAAGTTTTAACAATCAAATGCAAGTCAGAACATGTATATATCTCCATTTGCTCTTAAAAAAATAAAAAGAATGGGAAAAAAGCAATGTATTAAATGTAAGGTGGAGGATTACGAAAATGGTAGTCTTCCAGATGGATTTAAGTAAGGAAAAATAATTACTCATGCTACATGGTAACAAAGAAACATGTTAATATGGTGCATGTATTGAGTGGGTTCAAAGTTCTTACCAAAATCAGCTCATCATTAGCTAATTCTCGAGTCCAGTATGTTTTGGGACCATCTCCCTCAATAAGAGTTTGTTTGCAATAGATCTTGTTTTCATTCTCCCAAGTGGCCAAACTCTGCAGGCAAGAAAACCATTAGGAAATACATTAATTATATTCCCTGGCAGCATGAGACAGAGACAACAATGAGCAGTAGTGAGAATAATTGCTTCACTAAAGGAGCAACACGGAGACAGATAAAGGCAAAAGAAAAAAGTCATAAGTGGAAAGTGGTGAAATAAAAATTAAGGTGTGATGGGGCATTTTGGAAAGAGGTATATATTAATAACAAAATAATTGCAAATGTGTCAGTCTCCATCAAGTGCTTGATGCTGAAGAGTGTAATTTAGGAACATGCTAATGTAGTGCTTACATTCCCAAGCATCTTTGTACACATATGATTTGATCTGACATGTTATTTATCACTACAAAGTCCCCTTAGAGTAAGAGCATAAACAATTCTATATATCATGTTGTGGTCATAAATAATGCAGTATTTGTCACTTACAATCTTTCCTTCTCTATGGCACTGTGCCAAGTTAACTGTGTATTAAACATATTGAGCTAACAAACTAGAATAAATCACAGCCAAATTAAAGAAATGTTGTCGGAATTCAAGTGTTTGTGACATTACTTTTTTAAGCTTGTGAGTCTGGAGATTGAAATACCCTTGGACATTTTTTAAAGCATTTGAATAATGACTATGAAACCACTGAAAAATAAAAGAACCCAAAACTATAGGATTTTATTTAACTTTCACAAACAGGCAAGCCCTGACTCTGTTGCTTTCCACTCTAGCACTGAACTATTACTCCACAGTGCAATGGAACAGCTGTGCAGAAGGACGCCCTGTAATGAATGTTCAAGTAATCGCTTTATAACTACACATGGGAGACATTTATTAGTCGGTGATTATATACATACACATATACGTGCATGTGTGTGCATATGTATGCCTAAATTCAAGTTAACACTTCCCAGACTTTCCAAGGGAAAAAAAAACCCTTTACTTTGATTTAAAATTAGCTGTTTACTTTTAAAATTTTTTTCAAAACAATAGATAAGCCAACAAGCCAGCTCAAATGGCAGTTATAGAAGCTGTGTCTTGAAGTACAACTACATACGATTCCCTCTTTGTCTGCATGAACAATGGATCAAGTTAGTTGGCAGTACAAAACCCTCCACCCCATAAAGTATATCAAAATCTATCACCAGTCAGCAGTTTTGCCAGATACTCCAAATTACATTCTGGAGTATTATTTTATTATCTGTCAGTTTCTGCTCCATGGCCACATAAGCAGAACAACTTATTCCTGAGAGTGGACTATAAATAATTTCACAACACATGGAAAAAATTTACTACTTCACAAAACCCATTTCTTTCAGGTTTTTCCAACTTTCATAGCTTACAGCCATTATTATTGTTTTTCCATCTGCAGCAATAAATCCTTCTCTAGAAAGCGGGTCACATTTATTGTATATGCATTATGTATGAAGACACTACAATACTACTTTTGCCGAATGAGATAAATTAACAAAGCCAGCAACATTTCCTGAACAAACTGTTAAATATATGATAACTCATCCTAGAGAGCAAGTGGATGTTCTAAATATTCCCTGACTCCCAGAATCCGCTTCCTTTTTCATAAATTTATGTTGACAGCAATTGAACTGAAGACAGTAAGTTCTGAATTTTTAGTGATGCAAACTGTCTCAAAAGCTGACCCACGAATTAGGAAAGATCATATTTTGGAAAGTAGATTACTTCATCAGCATTGGATACTTTTAAAACTGGATCCTCATTTGAGACTACATTCTGATACTCTTTATTTGTACTTCTTTTACAAGAGTTTTATATATTCATATATATATATTTTAAATAAGTGTGAAAGTAATGTGCTCAAAGAGAGCATAACTAACCCATGCCTTCAATAATGCTTTTCAAAAGGCAGTTATGACCTCAGCCCAGTTCCCCAAACCTCAGATCCCACATATCAGCAAGAACCTGGTGTCAGAGGCTGCCGACTTAGATCCCCCTCCATGGCCCACAAAAGTGGTTACAAAGGCAGAGGAGCAAGGTCTCACACGCAAAATGAAGCCCAAAACACTCCAGTGAATGCCCTCTAATGCACTTCAGCACAAGGAGATGGTGTAACTGTGGCTGGTATAATACCAGCTGAAAGCCTGCCTTACACTGTTAAAGAGCTATCTGATCAGCAAACTGGAGACATGCACTTGCAAGGGCGTGAAAGAGGATTTCAGCCCCAAACTGCCAACTGTCTATGGTCCTGCTTGAGAACTCACCTGATTCAATCTAGGACAAAAGCTATGTCAGATTTGTGCACTAACTCCAGACTCTTGAGGTCTCTCTCGCTCCACCATTTCCCATGTTTCTGTCAGGGACAGAGGTTGGGGAGAGTTTTCACTGCAGCTGAGGTCTTCAGAGGAGAGGAAAGCAAAAAGAGCAGAACTAAACCCTGCCAAGCCGGCAACCAGGTATTTCAACTCCACTTTTGAAACCTGTCATGTCCTGTTGTCTTCAGATTTCAGTTTTAACCCCCCAAGAGGGACAAGAGAAGTGGTGACCATCAAGAACCCCCAAGAGTGCTTCTGGCAAGAAGAAGGTGGAGGGCAGCAATGCCACTGTCTGGGGACATGAGCAGCAGATGTGTCTGTCCCATCTAAAAAGAACTTGGTCATGCACAAACACACACACGCACGCACATGCCCCAGCTCTCCTCCTACCCTGCACTTTCGTCCATCCACCGTCTCCTCCTCAAAGCTCTCCCCGATTTTAAAGTTGATCTCGGTGGTACGGACAGTGGTGGAAGTTTTGATGTAGAACTGGTCCCCGTCCTGGCGGATCTCCACATGGGGTTTGGAGGCAGCTGCCACCGCCACTTTCCTGAGCATGGCATTGACACCTGGGCGAAGCAGGGAGGAAACAGAGCTTGAAGTCGCCAGCCATGCCCTGGGCTGACCTCGCCCAGCATCACGCAGATCGGGGAGCGGGGCGAGAGGCCGGGGCACCGCGCGTAGCCTTACTGCACAGCTGCGGCGCTCGGGAGCTGCGGCGCTCCGGCAGGCTCCGCACAGCCGGCACACGCGGGCTCTCTCAGGGATCCCCGCGGCAGAACGCCGGGCCAGCGGCAGCCCGGCTCCCCGGAGCAGGACCGCCGGCGCTCGCAGGTGAGGCGGGGACCGTGCCGTGCCTCCACCGCCCCTCCCCGGTTAGGGGTCTCAGCCATCCCCCGCAGCGGCGGGAGCTTCTCCTGCCCGCGGCCGACGTGCGGAGCTCTCCCGGGAGACACCGGGCACCGGACCGCGGCTGCAGCTGCCACCCCAAGTCCCCTCCCGCGGGACACAGCCCGTTGTCCGGCTCCCCCGCGCCTCACCCAGCGCCTTGAGTAGCTCGTCGAAATTCTCGCTGCTCCTCATCTTCCAAGTGCCGGCGAAGTTGGGCATGGTGAGGCGGGCGCTGCGGAGGGCGGCGAGGACGCGGCGCTGCTGCTCGCTCTCCGGCTCAGGCACCTTGTGAGTGGGGCGGACCGCGGCGGCAGCGCAAGGGAGAGCGGGGCACACCCCCCCGGCCCCCCACCCCTTCCCCCAGGCCTGCACCACGCCGCCAGACAGCCGGCCCCCTCCCAGTCATGGCCATCCATCCATCCATCCATCCATCCATCCATCCATCCATCCATCCATCCATCCATCCTTCCTGCCCTCTCCATCCATCACTCCTTGCCATCTGCCTTGCAGCCTCCACAGCTGCCTTCTGGGGCTGCCCAAGAACGAGAGCCCGATTGTCACTTGCCCGACAAATGAGGTGAACAGCGAGGACTTGATGAAAAGCCCCAGAAGCAGGCAGAGAAGGCAGAGGGCAATCCAACCAGGCGCAGTCTCTTCAGGCTCACTCCGCGTTGATCCCACCACGGCAGGGCCGAGGCACAGCAGCCCATTACAGCTCACCCCCGAGCTCCCCGCACGCACGGGTCTCCCAGCTGCCAACCTACCCCCAACACTGCTCACTGGGACAGCCAGCAGGTCTAAGGGGTGCCAGGGAGCACAGCCCTTTCTGGGATAGGGAACTGTTGTAAGGAAGGGGAAGTTGTCACTGCCCCTGAGCCAAGTGTCCCCTTCGAGACGGGTGAAGGACAAAGAGATGCACGATTCCTAAAGCATTCCCCGGCCACAGCCACGCATTCCTTCAGTGCTCTATGATGAGGAGGATGTAGGTGCAGAACCGGCATCAGAAAGAACAGTGCCCATGGCGGTCACAAGCTTTTACGGAGAAACACAGCAAGCTATTTCACATTTACTTAAATTAACACCAGTGTGCCAAAGATTTGAGTGCTGTTCTGAGCCTCTCATACTTTCCATGACCATTTTCATTGTCTTTGCTTCGAATCCCTCAGTTTCAGGTCAAAGATGCTAGATTAAAGTTCCTTATTGCAGCTGGTTTATCCACATGATAAAGTGGAACAGAATTTGACAGGTTAAGGTGTATTGAGTTTTTCTGCTGCTGTTGTGCATAAGGAAATACTCAAAACATTCAGAGACCTGTGATTTCCCACTCAGAACAGAGCCAGATGTATTTTAATTATAGGAAAACCTTTGCTGAGCCAACTTCATGGTACATTCACAACCATTCTTCATTTGTTAGACTCTGTAAAATGAACGCATAGGTTACTTGAGGTATGTATAGAATGTGTTTACTCCTGGAAAATGAATAGATCTGGGAGTTACTTTAGTATGTTAGGCAGGATTCTATATATGCTGAAATTTGCTCTCATTTTTTATTCCAGGAAAATTTCACCCGAGTAAGAACCATAGAGCAGAACCAAGTATTTGTCTGTTGATTGTCACTCTTTTTCTATTGATTTTTGTTTCTGCCTTTTCAGAACACCCTGGAGACCTGGCATCATTCTTTAACTGAAATATTTTGATGAAAAATCTGGGGTTTTTTTTCCAGGAAATGAACACTTCAGTAAGGAATATCTGTTTTCAATAACAGGGTTTCTCTAAAAAGAGAAACAGAACAACACAAACCAAAAACAAAATCCAGAGCACGAAGCATTCTTCAGTTGTTTTAGTAAATGACAATAAATTAGTCTCCATCTGAAAAATTTTGCTTAAAGATTTCAAATCGCCTCAAAGAAAAACACTCGTGCAAAAAAGACAGACACACAAATAATTTCCTATTGCAAGTAGATTTAAGACTTTCAAATGTAAGGCTGCAGGCCCAACAAACACATACCAAGTCTGTACATTACTATGAAACACTGAAGAAAAACCCTGCTCAGCCCCTCAGTTTCAACTTCCTAACTGCACAACTGAAAACATGCTACCATGGTCCAGCTTTGCTTCCAGAATCCAGCAGAATGTGTACACCTGGAGCCCAGTGGAAGTCCTTAGCTACCTATGACAATGAGTATGAGCAGCATAAACCAGATGGGAACTCCTATCTCTACCTGAGAAAAGAAACTCACTCAGAAGATTTTTAGGGAAGGACAATTTATTCTTTAAAGGACCATTTAAGTTCTTTTGTTTGCTGCCCCACTGATACAAACAAGAACTACTCCCGCAGATGTCACCTGAGAGAGTGTTTCTAAGATGCCGGACGCATGTTCTAGGTGTTGGACTGTGGCCATTGACCTATCCCTTGAAGATCAGGAGGGAGCCTTCAAAATACCCTTCATCTAGAAAGTGCATCAGGCTGGAAGGAAGAAGCGTCTTCAGTCAATAAAGGCTCCATTCTGTAAAGGCAGCACATTGAGCTATTTATCCTAAATACAGAGATATTGAATCACATTTTTATTTATGTTGTACTCTTACCTAAAGACCATGAGGCACTGTTCCACCTATACAATACAGCTTCTAAAACAAAAACACAGTTCACTGCCTCTCTGTGGCAATGTGTACAGATTCATACCTCATTTATACAGAGAGGCAGTTTCCTCCCAGCACTGCTTAATATGGACTTAGCAAGTATTTAGAATTAGACCTCAAAGATCAACCCCAGAAGGAGTTGCTCCTCTCTGAGAGCGAGGGTCCACTGCTGCCAGCACAGGTGGGACATAGGCATGTGCATTTCCAGAGCCAGTCTTCCCTCTCACCCATAGTTCTTCATGTATACACAGTAGTTGAACTGATCAGCAACAGTCATTCCCTCTCACCCTTTGAGTTACACTTCTTTTTGTATCCTTTCTGCGTGCTGCTTCTCTTTTCTCTTAAATAATTTATGTTTTTCCTCTTTTTATCAAAAATAAGCTTTCATGTTTCTCTGGCTTTACTAATTAATTTAAAAGTCATGATGAGCTAAACTCCGAACTCAAAAGCAACCTAACTTCACTCCAACAGAAGTTTAAAAGCAAAACATCTCTAGTACTTAAGTCAATTAAGACAGCCAAAGCTCAGTGAGAAGAATGGTCTTTTTGTTTTTCCATTTGGTGTTTCATGAAAACATTGTGGATTGTAATTCCATTGCATGGTGGAACACAAATCCCCACTTAGGCTGATAAGGCAACAGAGTGAGATGTAACTTAAATGGCAACAAATTTCACATGGTTTCTGCACTAGTTACACCAATTAATTATGCATAAACTAATGATATAAAAGTCAGTAAGAGCTGAATTTCTATTTCACAAGCTGTGATCCTATCAGTTAGCTCAATGTTATGAGATTCATTTGCATGCTGAACTGTTTGAAGGAAAGGAAAGGCAAAGATAAGGAAGAAAATATGGAAAGAAGCTTAAAGGAAAGGAAAACAGCGGTGTGATGTAAGACCCATAAGGTACATAGCACTGTTATAACAAAAAAAAATTAAGACAGAATGTGAATTAGGATCAGTCTACTGCATGTCAGATCACTCAAATGAAGGACAGAAATAATATCACTCTGGCAGACATGACTCAAGTCTCTACTGTTATAAAGTGAAGATCAGAAAGCTATACTGATTTATATTAGCTGAGAATGTTGCCCATGGACTTTGCCTTAGCCCACTTCACAGATCCTTTTTCCTACCACAGCAGCAATGATGTTTATCAGGTTATGCTGATACAACCCAGACTAAATGACAGTTTTAGTTTTCTTTCAATCTCCTTCTGCGTGTAATTTCCCCATTAATGTTATGAAAAACAGTTTGATTTTCAAAATATGCCCCTCAGCACTTTTTCCCCTTGGCATTTATTTTATTTACCTGAATCCCCTAAGGCTGATCCTTTCCTACAGATGGACCTAATTAATCTTTCCAACAGTGCCTCTAAGACAAAAGAAAGTAATATATGTACAGATGGGACCAGGGCACTCCATCATCTATACAAATAAGTGACCAGTAATGTGACCAAAACTATCCCCTAGAGGTTATTGACTGACCACTGGGAAGTCACACAAGGCTCAGTGTAAACAATAGATTTTATTTACTAAGGTGGTACCCTAGGAAAAAAAAAAGAAAAGATTGGTTTAAGGGAGAATATAATAAATTATTTCTGACATGAATAAATTATAC
Organism: Ifrita kowaldi; assembly: GCA_013398055.1. Classification (NCBI taxonomy): domain Eukaryota; kingdom Metazoa; phylum Chordata; class Aves; order Passeriformes; family Cinclosomatidae; genus Ifrita; species Ifrita kowaldi. The sequence goes on along the minus strand of VZRS01010052.1, from coordinate 447,407 downwards.
AACTGGAAGGTAAATTGCCATCGTAAATTTATCTGCCAAATTAATTTACAGTGGGCCTCTAGCATGACAATAGGTGAAATGTAATATGAATGTATGCAACATCAACAGCATTTCTGCAGTGTTGCATTGTATCTTCTACTGCACTCTCATTTCAACTCTCAAGTTGAAAGAATACTGACTATTCCCAAGCTGAAATGCTAGAGGGATTTCCAAAGCCAAGTTATCCTCTTTATTTCTGAGACTTAACTGATAGGAAAGTAAACGAATTCTTGCATCGTTAGAGGCAAACAGTAAAGCGTTTGCCAGTTTTTTGTTCATTAAGAAAAATAGATATGATAATCTTAATTCCTTCTCTATAATATTCCCTTTCATGGGGAATTAACTGATCTGTGTTCTCTTCCACAATCAGGCTTTAAGATGGCCACCTGCTCGATCTTCTGATCTGCTACAAGGATACAATAAAACTGAGAATTGTTTCCTTAAGCAAAGTAAAATTTGCTTCTCTGACTCTGAAAACAAAACAAGTTTGACTATCTTTTCACTTGGGCATTAATTCTGCAGATTGCGGAGCAATTTGATCCTGATCCAGCAATGCATAGTAGCAATGCTAGTAACACAATCACCATGAGCTGTGCTTCAGAGGTGCTCATGGGTGTGTTTTCCTGGGCCAGTACCAGAATAAAGCCACAAACATCAGGAAAGAGGAAAATCAGGATCACTCGGTCTCAGACTAATGTTCTGTCTGCAATACAAATTAGTTTAGAACACTGTTTTGGAAAAGGACTCACAAACTGTTAAATAATTTTGTAGAAGGGCCATATTGAATAACCAACATCCAGTATAGATTTTTAGTAGCTGGACCTTTTAATGTACACTTAAGCATTTGTAACGTAACAAATTTGAGCATTGACTGAGAGTGTGAGGAACGTAAGTGACATTACCTTCTGTCCAAACTGCCCAGCCATCACCAGCTGCCTTGAACAGTTCCTGCCTCCTGAAAGTCAGATTCTGCCTGTGGCTTGGCAGCTGAAAGGGAGTCATCAATCCCCAAACCCCTCTGGTTCAGACAAAGCAACATGGCAGAAAGTAACAGCTTAGAAGCAATATTAACAATCTGCCAATTTTAAAATACAGTATTGTATGAACAGGCAGAAAAAATCTATTCACATGATTAAACAGAGCTTTCTGTTTTATTGGGCAAAACAATGTACTTCAGAAAGAAAAAACTAAACAAGGATTTATTGATTTCAGAATCCATGGCCTGGGGTGAAAGTCATCCTCTGTGAAGAGCATTACACAAGTTTTAATGGATTTTTTGTGGAACTCTTAGTCAAGGATGGCTCTCGGAAAGAAGAAGGTCCAGGAAAGTCTCAACAGGTTTTTGACAAACTAGCAAATAAGATATTAATCTCCTTTTCTCTTTCCCCAGCTTTCCTTTCCTTTAGCTGAAGGAAGCTATTCAGATTGATTTGACTAATTTTGGGGATGCTTCCCTTCAGCACAATACCTTCACTTCAGACAAGATAATGAACATCTCTTCAAGCAGTCGAGTTACTGCACTTGCTCACAGGCAACCTAAGACAAGGACTAAGCCAGGAGAGTAGATTATCCGAGGCAGGAGCTTGCCAGGCTCCTGAGATTGGGACACACTGGTCTACATAAATCTCCAGGAAGTAAAATCAAGCCAGCTCTAAGCCAAAGAGTCTTTCATAGGTATGTCCAACAGTCAGGAACAAAATTCCTGTTCCCCTATCAGACACTTTTAAGGAAATACCTCATAGGATGTATTTATTAGATGTCTCCAAATGTGCACTTCAGTTAGGCAAAGGATAGAGGTGTTGATAAAGCAGCACTTAAAACCCAGCCTTTCCTTTGAGCTATGTCTGGTAGGTTCCCCATGTGGTCACTACAAAAATCTGAACAATGCTGGAAAAGTGAGACCAGTGCTCTGGGTGTCACAGCCTTGCTTTGCTACTTCAGGCTGTGACATTGCTGAAGTTTGGCTGTTAGATTGGAAACGTTCCCTATAATCACTAATGCAGAAAAGTTGTTTCTTTTTCACTAAGGGGTTACCACAACATTTGAAACCAGGGATTTTCATAGAGGCTTTCAGGAACCCAGCAATTCTCCTTTTCTTGAACAAAAGGCATTAATAAAGCTATGGCTGTCAATAGAAAAGTAATCAAACTGTGTCGGCTCCCTGAAGACAATGCAGGTCTATTAAGATTGACTTACTCAGGCAGATGGGCCGAGCTGATGTGTGGTCATTAGAGATTCTTAAAGGATCTTCGTCTCCAGGGATAGAAGACCATGGTATTTTTTCCAAATGTCCAGAAGAAGAATGAGTGAATTCAAAGGAATATATTCTCATTTAGGTCTGGACTAAACTCCCAACAGGGCCATGTCCTGAAGCTATAGAGGCCATGCCATTTGCACAACCGCAGGTTTTGCTCTGGTGTCCTGACCTTTGTGTATGTGCTAAATCCAAAAGCTTTCCACTACATCTGGCAGACAAAAAGAAGATGAAGAAACTTCATTTTCCCTTTCCTAACAAAATAGAGTATTTAGCATTCCACATAAATTAGAACCAGGAAATAAGGATCTTATCCGTTAATTCAATTTAAAATTCCAAATGTCTTTGAAAGGTTTTTCATCAGCCTGTTTCGAAGTAATAATACATCTAAGCATTTGAACTAGTTCTTACCAATATAAACAGCTATAACTGTACTAGTTCCAAGGAAGACATGACAATTTATACTATGAGAAGATGAGGTCTAGAAATATCTAAGCCATAGGTGTTCTAACTCCTATCAATTCTTCTCCCAGCTTTGTTTTGTCCTGCTAAACTTTGCTCAGAAAATGACCTTGAGTACAACTGCTCCTTCTATTGTTAACCCTCTGACCTTCTAAACTAACATCCTTTGCTCTTTCTAATTCAGAAGGTTTCTGGGGCTTATTAACTGAACAGGCCAAGTGACCGTTCCCAACAGAAACCAGAGTCCCTGACAAGGAGGTCATTGTTTTCCAGGCTTCCTCCCTAGTACTAGATCTGCAGATTTCAGACTGAAAAGGAATAATGCAGACATTCTTTGTCTAAACATAATCTGGAAAGCATCAAGATAACTCAAGCCACTTCCTCGCCAATTGAGATTAGAGGGGTCATCTCTAGGGACCTAAGTGATTATGGCCAGTTTTCAAACTTGGATGATGAAATTTGTAGCAAACTATATCATGAGGCATCTAAATAAAAGAACATCAGTCTTCAGAATTAATAATTATTTGAACTAATGTCAATCAAAAGAGAGGGTACTCAGCACCACTATGAATTGAATATTTTTACTTATGTCCTTCACTATATACTTAGATGAATAGCTGAAAGCAATCAAATTTGGAAAGTGTGAACAAATTTCTCAAAAAAAGATGCTGTCATTAGGCTTCTAAGTTTAGAGTTTAAGATCCACAAGATCCTTGTATAATACATCCTGGAAAAACAGAAATTCTGGCTGAGATACAGGGGCGTACTACTATGGGCTTCAGTCCCTTAGGAACGGCAGATCATGTTCATGCAACCCATTAGTACAAATAAGTAATTTTCTACAGCATTCGTCTCACTTTTCCCAAGAGCCCCTCCCTCACAAGAGGCCACTAAAAAGCTAAGAATCAAGGAAATCAATTCTCTAAATTTTAAAATATCTTTGAACCTCTCTTATTTTAAAGGTGATGGCAGTAAGTGCACTGGTTCCCTGAGGAGGCTGTAGTTTCTCCCAGCAGCACCACCTAGTGCAGAGCACGCTCCCTGTCACTGCGCCCACGGAGCTCCTCCATCTGTATCCCAGACGCATTCAGCCTTGAGCAGTTTCTTATGAGCATCTTCCATCAATAATGTTAACAGGAAAAACATGGGAGAAGGACAGGATGTTATGTCAAGTAATTTCGAGACATCAACTCGCAAAGTAAGGCTAAGTGAAATACTACAGCTGAATTTCAGGAGGGTACTTCTAGAAAAGCTGACAAATAGAAAGTTCATTACATAGGTACAGTGGTAAAGGGGAATTGCTAAACTTTACACTTGGTTGTGCTGATGCAATCTCTTTACTTTTCAGAAGAGCTGACAGAAAAAGGGACCACAGTGAAGCTGCAGAGACATTAAAATTTTTATTTTAATATAATACTGGTTTATTTTGCAAAGAATAGCAACGTCTTTCCATGTCAGAAACCTAAACAGCAATACCATAACACAAATTTTTAGAGCAAAAAGTTAAACACTTCCTTTGTACCACTAATTACTGTGGGTCACTGAATAAAGAGCACTCTCCTCATCTGAACTCAATTTCTGCTACCAGACTGTCAGATGGCTATTGCTTTCCAGCCATACAAGAAATTTTCCCTTTAGAAAAGACAGAAAGAAAGGCATTGTTTATTATAACATTTAGAGTGTTTGCGACTGGGCAGATAGTTTATAAAAGCACAAATGTCATTACATGCACATTTTAAAAGCAATAGTCTACAACTGAAAAAAATTTAATAGTTCCATGTAAACAACCAGACCTAAATCATAAAAGGGCCAATGACCACAGACAACACTCATCTTTTTCAGCTATGCACTGTTTTCTAACATTGCATTTAAAAGGCCCTCCCAAGATTAAAGTCCCCATTATGTCATATGCTATAGATGTAATTCTGTCTACATTTTCCCATTCATAAATAATAGTGAATGCTATTTTCTTGGTAGAAACAAATCAATGTCCGTATCTGGGACCCAGGCTGTTAAATCTCTGCTAAAATGAAGGCTACAAGCCTAAGCAGAATCTCTGAAGAGAAATGGAGCCCATATGTCAGAGACACAACTTCAGATTATCACAGCTGGAAATGAAGAAATTGTGGTATATTGATTAATTTTGATTTTGCTTAATGAGCTATGACAGAAAGCCACTAAGATGAATGCACTTTCCTTTCTGGAACAGGAGGGGTTCTGCTCATAATACCACCGACTTTGAATGAGGTCTCTCTAATGTTTTTTTGAATTTGTTTCTGAAATTCCATGATCTACTGCCAGTAATGAAAAGACAGACTAAGCAACTTAAAGAGTAATGGAGGCTACTTTCATGAACAAAGAGATGTTCCAGTATCAGAAGCAAGCTTACTTGGAGGGCTGTCTGTGATCTAAAGCAGCAGGAAAAGTGAATAATATCAAGGCAATTAAACTGTATTCAGGAGCTTGTGGTACTCCAGGAATCTGAATTCACTGTCTAGTAAGGACTTGATCCACTACAGATTTCAGTGGACTGTGGCATAGGTGTAGCACAGGTGTGGCACAGGTGGCAGAATGCCTAAGCACCCTATGGGATACCAAATACCTCTGCTTCCAAGTGCCACATATGTGATCTGTCACCTGCAAAGAAAGAAAGTGAGGAGCAGAAGCCTTGATCAATGGAGGGAGCTAAGAACTGGATAGGATTCAGCACCGTGTTTCAGTCACAATGGACTCACACTCTCCAGGCAAGGCACACAAGGACAGATTGTGACACTAGCTACAATTATCTTTGTCCAGTGTTACACATGTGACAGGTTTGCTGGTCTACTCTAACAAAACAAACCTCCCCGCAAAAAACAATACCTTGCTGCTTATGATTTTGAGATGTCCCCGTTCTAGAAGCAGTGTTTGCCTTTGGGGTGTGGGCTAAGCATCATGGACTTAATAATGAAACACTTAAGTCATTAGAACAATTATAGTAATGAAAAAAATGTTCACCATTCCTTTGAAGGTAAACAGCATATAAACTCCTGACTTTCTGCCGTTAAATAGGATTTTCATTCTGATGATTTATTTCTTGCTTCAGAAAGACACTGAAGACACTGCCTGTAGCTGTGATTAGACAGAATATACTTTCACAACGATCTCTAATGTGCTTCCCATGTTTTTTAGACTAATAACTGTGACAGTGTAGTTTGCTGCTGGCTAAAGGTTTCAAATTCTGTTTTATCTGACAGTTGTAAAGGCTTGGTTGTACCATACTCACGTGCAATGAGGGGTATGACACTGGCTATGTATAGTGCTCCACCACGAGTCACTTTGGGCAAGAAGAAACCCTGCAAATACATGTAAGGTATTAGTGACTTAAGCCATTCTCTCCCGCATCTGAAATGACCCCTGTTGCCAGTTCAGCTGGCACACTTTTCACATGGAGTTCCCAACCTTGGAAAAGGGTAGGCAAAATACAGATGAAGCATTTGACCAGTCATATTGTATGATCCTGATGAGGGAAACAGTCTGTGCAGTCCAAAATGTCATTTTTTCATGTGGATGCTGTGACATTAATTACATCTGACAAGAAGAGTAGGTGGGCCACCATGTTAAATACAAAACAGACTCACAATAGCAACAAAAAGTGAGACAGGAGCAGGAAGGATAAGTGACACACTGAAAAGACAAAGTGACAGCTGACTACCTATGTGGGATTCTAATTGAAGTTGTACCCAATCTATGCCTCCTTGAAGCAAGAATTAGAAGCAAGAATTAATAGCCCTCAGTACCTTTCAGGATCTGTAAAACTTGATTTTTTTTTTTTTGGCACAGATCTTAGCTCTTCACAATAAACCCACCAGTAAACTGGAAAAAAAGATCTACAACATAGTGTCCTGATTCTAAACGTGTACCAAAAATGGAATGCAAGTAGTATGTAAGGCCAGCTAGAGCTCATACAGCACTAATTAAGTGCATGACAGTCCCGACTATTATATCTAGAAGCCTGTTTACTGCTGCTTGTCACAGCCCAGCAGCAGCACACCAGCAACCCTGGTTTCAGAATAGATTAAAACCTTCCATTTCCTGGCCTTGGGCACTGACAGCAAGAGAAAAGAGAAGGTCATTTACTCATGATACCACTGTTTGTTTCGGAGTGGCTATGCTGGACTGATTCTTTGTGATCTCTAGACAGCATGAATGTTGTGGTGGATGAGAATATTAGGAGAGCACCGTGTGCATGTGTAGAAAGATGATGGGAGTATTAGAAACATTTACTTCACAAAGCCATCAGGCGTACAAACCAACACATTGAAACAGTTTTTAAGTTCTTGGCATCTCCCCCAGACTAATTGTTTCACTTGTGGGACAAAAAGAAATAGCTGATATTTGTAATCTTATCAGAAAATTATGAAGAAAAATCATGTCCCTTAGTCTGCAACTTAAAAGAATGGTACTGTAGGAATCTAATGCTTTATTATTATCTATCTGAATATTATGTTTACATAAAACTGATACAATTTAGAGATGCCACAAACTAAGAAAACAAATCATATCTGTCCGTGATTTTCTTGCAAATTCCTGTAAATGTAGAGAATTGGAGAGAAAACATTATTCTGATATTCAACTTGTTTACTCTGTGAAAAGTACGCTCCAGTAACTTCTGGTGATTTGCTCAAATACTCTCTGGAGCCAGCTCTGCCCTATAGGATTAGTTTCAGTTTGGAGATGGGAGGGAAAATCTTAACCAGGACTATGCATGTACACTATGGTCACCCATGAGCATGCAGTAGCAGTGCATTTAGTTGTTCCACATCCCCTTTTATATCTTTACCAAATAAACAGTACAGAGAAAAGCATGTAAAAAAATAAGAAAAGTGGTAACAAAATCACAGACTTGCAGGAGAACTCCCAGCAGCACCTACTTCAGTTTTAAACTCATTGCTTTAAATTGATTTGTTTTTCTGCCAGCTATATCTCACCAGGGTGCCTATTTTCAGCAATAGCATGAAAGCAAACTCACACTTTCAAGTGAGATGCCAGAGTTGGATTTAGTAAGGAGAAAAAATGGAAATTAAATTTTAAAACTCCTTGTTATATCCCCATCTTCACATGAAAGTACGATGCCAGAATAAGCCTCTGGGTCAGGCAAAAATAGAAAATAAAGATGAGACTACTGCACTTCACATTTGTAGAGGAACCCCCGTGGCATAAAGCTCTGCATGAGGAATGTGGCAGAAACACAGACTTTCACTGCAGATGCTAATATGATCTGCTGCTTTAGGAAATCATTATTTCTCTACCACTTGGATCAGTTCTATGAAGATTAACTCATGCCAGAATGGATATCACTGTACTGATATCTAAGAAATTAATCTGACAGAAAACCAAATTCATGTCTGACATACATACGCTTTTGTAAACAGCACCTCCTCACCATTTCTCCCTAATACACAGAGTAGTGCAAGATAGAATAATAAAACTTTATCTGTGACACTGATTTATGTCCCTCACTGGAGATACTCAAAAACCATCCGAACGCAATCCTGTACAATATTCTTCAGAATGACCCTGCTTGAGCAGGGAAGTTGGACCAGATGACCCACTGTAGTGCCTTCCAATCTTAGTTATTCTGTGATCTGGTGATTTCATTGTTACACAAGCTTTTAGGAAAAGGCACTGTTTTATCTGAAACATTATGAAAATTCAGCTATTTGCTATCACTTTCATTAAATGCATGTCACATTCATTCCCAAAGAGTATTTTCCAAAAAGCTTAGAAAGGCACTTTGATATGAATGCACTCCTAATGCAATTGAAAATAGGGGAATCTACTCAAAGGGAAAAGATAAGGAAATGCAGAAAATTACTTATTTATGCCACTTTCAGAATTTTAGATATATTTTTTTACATCGGAATTTTTTTTTTTTTACATTTTTTTACATTTTACATTTTTGTAGGGTGAAAAACATAAAACACTGTTTTTCACCCTACAAAATTTTAAAAACAAACTATATTAATCTCCAAGTTTTTAGTTCTTATCCACTCCAAAGCAGTCAGTGCTTTCTGATAAAGCATAATACGCACAGAGAAAGACTTTGACACACTACACAAATAGACAAACCAGAGAAGTATTATTCTTCATCATGGCAATGAATCTCAACTGCTGTTCTAGGAAAGTCTAAATCTTGGACTTGAAAGGAGCTGTTTTGTTCACTGAAACTGCTAAATCCAATCATCTCTCTGTGACTGCATGATTCTCTGTGGCTGCAAGAGCTATTTCTAGTTTATTTAATGATATTTAATTAAGTCTCCATTAATGCTCATTCTAAAACAGTTTCATCATTACCAAGAATGACTGCTGTTAACTGCAAAGAGGGTAGCCCTGGGCACTGAAAGATCAAAGAGTAATAAATCAGCTTATTGGTTCAGCAAGGCACTTTTAAATCTGTCTATGACTGTCTCTGAAAACTTTCTAAACTTGCTAATGGTGCAATATTATAGTTCTGATTGCATTTAAGTTTATTTAATTATGCTAATTATTCACAGTTTTCTTGCCCTGGTTGTTACAAACCATGAGCTGATGGATGTTACAACAGTCAGGGCATTCATGCACAGGCATCTATTTACTTCATTTCTAATGCAGGCTAACATGATGATACATCTGTTCTTGTTACTTGACTGTTTCAAAGGATACTGATTTTGACATGATCCAATTATTTCATCTGGAGATTATTTATTATATAATAATAATTCAGAACAGATCTTCCTAGCCTACACACTCAGGCTGGACAGTCTGCAATCTCTCAAGTGTGCTCAGTGAAACCCAAGAGGCTGCTCCAGGAGTAATATACTGTTAGCTGTGAAAAAGAGAAGCAGACTCCAGCCCATTGTTACAAGATTATTGCAGAACCTATTGTACTGAGTGCCAGATGATAAAAGGGCCAGCGTTTGTGGCTAGGAATAATCTTGAGAATGAAGACAAGTAGCTTATGCCTAGCAAGATACAGTTACAAAAACAAGTGAGTCTGTGCAGATGAGTCAGAATTGTGATAGCAGAATTGTAGATAGAACAATCCAAACCATCAGGACAAAGAAAAGAATATTACAGCAGCAGAGACTCAAGTCCCAGGATGAAAGTTTAGCCGTGTGGCTGTCATTTTCATAGAGATTTTACGAGGAAGAACTCTAAAAGCTTTAGAGATGGGTAGATAAAAACACAGGAAAAAGGAAAGTCAAAAGTGAAGTTCAAGTCTGAGAAACAAACCTGAGAAATACTCCAAATTATGTTTTCCTCAGTGACAGAGAAAGACCTAGGGGAGAAAATAAGCTCTTTTTGGCTAGCTTGAACTTCAGCTAGTTGTGAGGCCCTAATGAAAAAAGGCAGAAACAAGTACAGGGATTCCAACTGAAATTATGTGGGAAAATTACATTACTCAGAGATGTGTAAGAGAAGAGATTTACTTCAACAAATATGCTTTGATAATTACAAGCTGTTACTAATTTTACACTCATTTTACAAAGTCACTTCTACCTACAAATACAACTGAACAACTAGAGCTACACACAGGATGTATTTCCTTTGAAATAGTGGGGAATCAGAAACATCAAGGGGACATTCACCTTTACAGAGATCTCCAGAAGAAATCTGCAGTCACCTACTAGAGTGGGGTCCTTGGATTCATTCTGAATCCTCAAGTTTGCTCTTCCTTCTCTTTTTCAGATATATGTTTAGAGTTCTCTTTTCTGCAATGCTTATTGTCTTGTGTTGCAGACTTATTTACACTCCACACGAATCCTTTATCACATACAGGCCTCACATAGGATACAAAGGATGCCAGTTCCACATTCCCGGACCTCTCATATCAGTGTTTTTAATCATAATAATTTTGCAAGAAAATATACACCTAAACCACAAATACTGTGCCTACAGCAATAATATTTCTGAGCATGTGTGTTTGCCTTGAATGCACTGCAATGACGGGATAAAACACGTCTGATCAGAATTCAGTACATGGTGTATGTTTCAGAACACAGGTCACGGAGATTGGTTTCATCAGAGATGAAAACAAAATATATCCACTCTAAAAAGGAAAGATTATAGCAGCTCATGCAAGGAGTTTGGCATGATAAAAAAAATTTGTTGTCTTGATTGGATTGCATTAGGGCAGAACTCTCTAGCAAACACTGGGATTTCTCATCTTTTGTAAGTAATTACCTGAAAGAGGAGAAGGGGATGAAGGAAGCTCTGGAAAAGGGGTAAACATGTTCTCAAGCACCATGTATGCTGTACCATGGGTTCATGGAGAGCAAGAAGCAGCAATATCATGGGTAGCAGAGAGCATCACCTCTGCGTTTCCCTCCAACCTTCCTCTCCACCACAAAACGTGATGAAGTTCTGGTTCCCTGGAGCCCAGTATGCGCCCATACTGTTCAGTTTGTCTCCTCTTGCCTCAGCAAGGAGGTGTACATGGCTCGCACTAGCTGGATTTCACCACAGAGAAGCAGGTAAAGAAAGAAGCAGTAGACAGGCGTGTTTCCTGTGTTCTTGCACAATGTAGCAGCCTGAGAAAGTTCAGATCAGCCTGACAGGATTGTCATTTTCGCACTAACTCGCTCTGTGTCTCAGATTTCCTTGACTGTTTTCCCCTTTGCTTATGGACTGCCTCCCAGATCTGTTTTACCAATTGAAACATAGTTCAATTAGGTTTCCAGCGGTTTGCTGAAAAGTCAGTCAATGAAGAGCCTGAAAGGACTTGAGACTCTGTTTTCCAGTAGATTAAATTCCTTCAAAGGCAGAGCCTTTCTTTGCTGCCTCACACCTCCCTCCTGAAAGCATTGAAACATTTGGGGAACTGTCACATTTGATTTTGTTACCATACTCTAATGCAAGGAGACCGGAAAGTGACCCAATTCATACAAAAAGAAAAAAAATCAACAGACCAGCAATAACAAAAAGAATGTGTGCAGACAGCAATGCAGAGATGGCAAAGCAAAGGGGATTGAGTTTACTTAGCAAGCTGATATTTTCTTGAAGGAGCTAGACAATGTAATTCCTCACAGGCAAGCTCACTCTGTTAAGTGAGTTTTCTCCACTTGCATTTGGCAGAAATCTAGCTCTCAAATTCAAGATGAACATTACTCAAGGCAATCAAAAACCCTTTTGCTTTTATTCAGTCTCTCTAAGGTAAAACTGTCCTCTGAGATCCATGACGTACAGTCTGCATGTTTTTAAATCAGCACCTTATCAGCAGTTACTATAACATATTTCTATTACCACACGTAATAAACCCAAGAACTTCCCAAGAACTTTGGAAAAGAGGCCGTTCTTGCTGTAATTTGCACAGAAGAAGAGGTGAATACACAATGCAACATAACGGGCCACAGCTGCCATTGCACTGGGGATAAACAGCCAGCCAGGTTTACCACTCTTCCACACACAGGCTCAGGAGGACGAGTAGATTCTAGCTATGCAGGACTTAGGGCTCCAAAGCATGTCAGATTCCAGCTCACATTACTGAGTGTCCTTTAGCTTTTGTGCATTCCTCTCCCAGAAGAGGCCTTTTCCTGGGCCTTGCTTGGTTTCTCAGAAGACAAAACCTGGCACAGGAAGCAGCATATGGAAACAAGAGATGACTGGTCCTTCAGACTTACACTAGAAATCTGTAATTTGTTTTTTCTTCACATTGTAAATGATTCCAATTCTAAACACGTGCTGGAAAAGCTGCTTTTCAAAATCTAAAACTGCTGCAAAGGATCATGTGCCAATATTTAGACCACCGGCTGTGAAGCTGAATTTCCCATTTTCTTTTCTGATGTTTGATAGAGCACCTTTTATATCAAAAAGTGACTCTTCTCAGAGAGGGCCCCATAGTCCACACATATTTTATCAAAATGTATGGAGACTCTACTAGGAGCAATCCCATCTCACGAACTGAGAAATCCCATCTCAGGAACTGAGAAATCTGACCTAGGCAAAACATCAGTCTAAAATATCTCCTTAAAACTGATTCTTCATGATTTGGGCAACAATCTTCACTGAGACAATCTTCACTGAGGAGATGGGAGAAGCCTTTTCTTACCTTTGTCTCTTGCAGTTAAGACTGAGAACCAGCAAAATACTTAAGCACCATGATTCCAAATACTTGTATTTCAATGCTAAAACACTTAGTGTATGCTTAAATACCGTGCTGGATCAGGACTTGAGCACACTTCTGTGTATCCAGTTTAGCAGTGCAAAAAAGCCAGATAAACCCCTCCACTTTCTGAGCACTCTCATAAAATCCCTGTTTATGATGTCAGTCCAGACAGGACTGCTGCTGCCCCTTCTCTTACCCAATACTGATCTACTGGGCCAAAACTCTAGTTCTCGTCTTTCTAAGACTGTGTTTGTGTTGTCTGTTTGCACTAAACTAGTGAATACTGTGCTGGCCAACACTCACATATTTCTACTACCACCTTGCTTGGCGTTCAAACCCCTATGGTACAGCTTTTGCCGTTAAACTGGAGCTAGGGACTTGTACCACTCCCATACACTCCATATGTGATCACTGCATGTCACAGGAACATCCAGTGGTGGCACTCAAATTGAAAATATCCCAGTTATTTTTATGATGACTGTAGCACTTCAAACAATAACCTGCTAAATCTCTGCCATTAAACAACATACTAACTAAGACTAATAAATGAGAGCTAGTGACTGCCCTTCATGGAATCTGGTGCTGCCTTGCAAGGGCGTAAAAGATCACTCCCTTCCTGACCTCGGAAGTTTAGGGGTCAGTGAGTAATTGTTTTCATGCAGGATCAGCTCTGGCCTAGGTGTCGTTACAGAGATGTGCATGACTTCCCTCCATTAGGCAGCATCAAGAGCTGTAGCTAAGTGGGTCACAGATGCAAATAGAGCTCAGTGCAGTTGCTTAAACTCATTGTTCTCTTTCAACTGACCACAGAAAGCACTGACTCCTGTGCACTGCAAAAGCCACTTGACTAGCACTTGTCAAACATCATACGATGAACACATTTAGGGTTCCTCACCCTTAGTACCTCTGAATCTACCCTGAAGGGCCAAGACACCACAGGGAAAATTGCACTCTCAGTATTTTCAATGCATCAATCTCTGCAAGCAAACCTTCCCTCAGGCGTTTCCCAACATGGTTTTTGAGAATTTGCACTTCAGTTTGGAAAGGACACTTGCATTTTAGACAGCATTTCAAAACCACCAAACCTGAAAAATCAAAAAGTACAGGGTTCCAGGTGTCACTTCATAAATTAACTCAAATGTCAAAAATGTCAAAGGAAAGGTTTACTTGCCACAGAAAACACAAAGAACTTAAGATTTCCTGGTATCACAGCATCCAGATTCCAGTACAGTGTTATGGGATCTCAGCAACAATCCTGCAGTCACAGCAATTGATCTGAAGTTCACTGAAATCAGGAGTTGTTTTTCCTCTCCCTTTTTTTTTTTTTTTTTGGTTCTATGTCTAACTTAGAAAGCTTGAAACCCAGAAGACAATTACCTTACATACAAAATCTCTTATTTCCTCATGCCATGCTTCTGCTAATGTCAGTAACACATCACTAAACATAGGTGGACCAAAGCAGTCAATCAATCACCTCATTACACATCTGAATTCTTTTTTCATTATATGAAACACCCATCACTGATACAATGTCAAATGTGAATGAAGTACTTACGATGGGAACTCACAAAAGCGTCCAGCATTTTATATGAGGTATTTATGGAACCGATTCAGCAGAGACTTGAACATGTGTTCAGGACCTAGTAAAATCTATGAGACATGAACACACGGTCTTGCTGTGCAGAAATAGGATGTTGAATCACCACTGTAAAATGGGCTTTCACAGCCAGCAACGACACAGTGATTTAACCGACCTGTATGGTTTGAGTCAAGCATCCCATCCAGAGGTAGCTGAACATAATGTTTTATGATGTGCCATACTTAGTCCTCCTCCCTCTGACTTCCATGGGAGCCAGAGCTTGCAGAGCACTGGCATTTATCCTCCAGCACAACTCCTCTGTGTAAGGTTAATACCGTCAATTTGATTCACAGGGGTTTGTGAGCCAGACAGGCAAACTGAAGAAGAAGAAAAAGCCTCTCTCACAAGGAGACAAGAACACGAAAGAGGTTGCCCAGCAAAGTCATCAAAGCAAACAGCATGAATGAGACAGTGTTGATGAAGACAGAAGTGGCATTGAAGGCTGCAATAACAAAGCAGGGCAGTGACATGAAGATAAGTGGCAAAGTAATTGTCTGCTTGAGCCAAGTGTATCCATACAGTCCGTCTGCCAGCAACCCATGCAAACGGACACCAGATTGAAGATCTAAGTACCGATTTATGTAAATATATTCCAAACGGTGACACAAAAATACATAGGAACAAACACTTAGTAAACACAACTAGAAGTTTTTGAGAGTGTCTGAGCTAATTATTATGAACATTCTTCACATCTACTTCACATGAACGAAGGGTTTTCTTCCTGGGTTTTCTTACTAATTATTCTAAAAAGCCAGAGTTGTGTCCTCTACATTTGATCCTCTAAAAGTTTTTCATATAAAAAAGAGTCTTGATGTTACAAAGGTGCCATATGGCCAGGCCAGTTTTAGCAGCTAAGTGGATTATCAATTTATAAAGAGAGTCCCTAAGAAGAACAAAGTTAATAACATTTTGCAGTAGAGCAAATAACATCCGGAGTCTGGATCTACAGTGCCTTCAGTGCATCCTTAGTGAATTGTAAATAGCTTGGTCAGGCAGAGAATGTCCCATGGCAGGTGAAGGAAAACCCCTTCCCTCCTCTCTGTCTCCCAGTTCAGCAACCTATTCAAGCCTTTGTCTGTATGGATCAGAAAAAAGAAAAAAAAGTTCTTTCTTGTCTTCTTTACTACCACTCATCATAACCTCATATGCCCCAGACGCAAGTAGAGCCAGCATTCTGGGTAAAGTGCAGGGGATCCCCGATGCCTTCCTCCTCCTGCTTTGTGAGAACAGCATC
Source organism: Ifrita kowaldi (assembly GCA_013398055.1). Taxonomy (NCBI): domain Eukaryota; kingdom Metazoa; phylum Chordata; class Aves; order Passeriformes; family Cinclosomatidae; genus Ifrita; species Ifrita kowaldi. The sequence continues at coordinate 431,653 of VZRS01010052.1, read as the reverse complement.
TCACCGTGCACAGGCAGTGACTGCAGAGATTCACTGGCACTTGGGAATTGAACAGCACTTGGCTGAGGGTTGGCACAGAAGAGCCTTCCATTGCACATTATGTATATACCAAAATAAACCATATATCAAATATGGATACCAAAATAAAAAGAACACAATCAGATTTAAAAGAGTGCCTTAGATTAGGTGGTCAATACTTAGTTGCTAACATCTAAACAGCCAATTATTAATTGACAGCCAAAAGCATTTTCTTAGAGCTCAGGTAGTTCAGTTTTGGTGCATAAGGTCATCAGGTCATCCCCAGCTGTCACGTATATCTGAAGCCACAATAGCAAGGGACATACATTAATTTTGGTAAAACATGTGAAATTCATCATCCTGGAGAGAAAAGTTTTACTGCTAGACTTGATGTATGGGTTGAAACTTGTGCTTTCTATAAGTCAGTCCCAACTACGTGCATGATGTTTTAAAGGGCCTTATTTCAATCCTGACAAATGAGCACCAGATGTTTATTTTATTGTAGTTGCATTCTATATGGTCATTCAACATTTTAGGCTCATGTTAAGGTCTGAGAAACTCTCTCTGATCCACCTCTTGCTCCTTAAAAAAAAACAAAGCTGTGAGAGAGAATAAAATAAAGAATAAAATATGATAATTCTGATTAAGTAAATAAATGAAGGAAGAACTGAAGTCTTTACACAGAGAGAAAGAGATGATAGGTAGAAAATAATGTCTGGGTTCAGTTATCATCAAGACCAATTGTTAGAAAATCTCTCATGAAGAAAAATGACTTTTGCTCTTTTTTTGCTTATTTTATTATTCCTTTCAAAACAACTGTGCTCTGAAAGGTTCTCTTTGACCTATACATGCCATAAGTAGGAGGTTAAAAGGTTTGTAATTACATCCAACCATACTGGCTTCTCTGCAGGTGACACTGGGGATGAGGTTCTTTCCACAGGGAAGTGAGTCTAGCTTTTAGGATTTATTTGTTTAATTACTGTTTCATTTTCTTCTTTTCTTCCTAGAAGCAGCTGCTCATTCACTCCAATCTCACTGCCCACCTTATCCATTCCAAAGGAACCTGATCCATTCTGAAGAAAAGTACTCTCCAGGCCAAGCTTTCCCATGACTAGAACCCCACCAGGACACCTTGGGCTGGAACTGCATAGGGCCAGCCAGAGAAAGATTTGGTCCTGCAAGTGCTAAATATTATTTTCATTCCTGTTAGGCCAAGTCTTTGGCAGTTTTGATTTTCCTTTCAAATTTTGTCTGTCCCAAGTACTTTTCCTTGCTTGTTGAACGAATATATATTCGAAATACTTACTTTCTTGTTAGCAAAACAATTGAGTATTTCAGAGTAAACTTAAAGCAATGTCAGTGTGTAGGTACACACTGAGTTAGAGCACATACCAAGAGGCTGAGAAACGGGTTCCATTCCTCAATCTACCACTGACTAAATTCATCACCTTGCTTCAGATTTCACCCATCTGTGAAATGGGATAATGATCCTTTCTTAACTCACAGGGCAAGAATGTAATTAATATTTGGACTTGGCTTCAGATTCTTGAAGAAGAGATTTTCCATTATATCATTTCCCTGTTTTGGCCAGCCCTTGGACTACAGATGTGACTGTAGTTCCAATTCTGTATCCTATAAAGTGTGATGACTGGGTTTGGTGCCATCACTTGCAACAAGCAGTGCCTTTACAATGGATGCTTTTGGAAATAAGACAGGAGCTTTTTTAAAGCAAAGCTTTGATTTGAAACTCTTCAAACTTCAGGAAGGTTTATACTCGACTCCAGATCCCAATTCAGCTGCTTGGAACCATCAAAGAGAAGCCTATCAGCGAACAAGCATATGAAGTTGCAAGATAAGGGAAGAAAGGGGACAGTAGCTGACAAAAAGATATAACAAAGAAATAAGTGAGCAGAGGAAAACCAGCAAAAGCTGAAAGTTCATCAGATCTGCATGCAAGGAACCGGAGTTGTTTCAAAATTGGAACTGAAGACTGTATTAGGATTTGATTTTTTGTGGCTCTTGTCTTTTGCCTCAGCTGCCCCAACAGCGCTACAATGCTGACACGTGCTAAACAAAAAAAGTGTAGGTACTCTGAGCGACTTGATGGAGTAGACACAGATCTGAAATGAATGAGGAAACACTGCAAACGCCATTCCAATTCACTCCCGGGAACACAGTCCCTTAATGATTTCCTTGAGACACAGTATGCAACATAAGCAGAGGATTCTTTGCTCCTGCCACAACTCTTCAGAGTCCCCAGACACAGAAGGATGTGAAATGATCAATTTTTCATTATGAATACCAACCTCCTGGAAAGAGGATGGAGATGCTCTTGCTGCTGCTGCCCCACAACGGGCAGATGGTACATACATACATACATATATATATATATACACACATATATGTAAATCTGCACACAGGCTCTGTGCTGTGTCACAAGTCGCCCTTTGTTTCTGCAGCACCTATGGGTGACTGATCCTACACTGAACCCTAAGATGGAAAAACAAACCCAAAATTGATGGATCAGTCCTGAAAGGAGCCTGGAATTGAATCCAGCTCTCTGCAGGTACAGTTGTATTACACAGTCCCTTTTCTAAACTGTCATGGTCGGACATTAATAACCACAAAAATACATATTCCTGTATTACCCACTTTGGCAAACACCACCACATAACTTAAGTACCATTCTCATCTTCCTCAAACCCACTAGCAAATGAATTATTTAGTGTGGAGCAGGGAGAGAAGTTGACATGTCTGGCATTTGAATGCTGCAGTGTTCATGTACCTGCAGAGCTGGAGCTCCCAGTTAATGATCTAGCCTTCCTGTTTTATGGAAGTTCATGTGTCTTCAAGACCTTAACGAATCAAGGCTTACTTGGCATTCGTCTTGCGTGCGAGGCTGGTGTTGAACTGTGAATGCTGATCCGAACTGGGATTGTAGTAACAGGCCACGATGGCACTCAGCCTGTGTTTTAAAATTGCCTTTCTCTCAATGTGTTCTCTGCAACTGAACTTTGGGCTGGGAAGTGCCTTTTGCAATGTTTATGCGGCATCCAAAGTCTTGACCTAATTCACTTCTACGTGTAAGCACAACATGAGGGTGATCATAATGGTTTTTAATATATCAGGTTTCTTCCCTGTAACATTGTTTTAAAAACTGTCATTTGAACCCAGAGACACTCCTACGGCATTGTTGTCATTAGGGCTGAAATATCCATACAGACACAGTGCTCCAGAACAAGGACAGACATACAGAAACCTCCTCTCAGTTACTATTTCACAGAGGCAATTTATCTGTAAATCAAACATGTGGCACACTTTGCTTCAGATTATCCTCTTGATGCACCAAAGCAGCATCTAATCAGCTTTCACTCTAACAAACACAGATTTGTGCCAGAAGTGATGTAGGAAATAACCTACAATCTCACTCTGCACTCTCACAGGAGAACAGTAACAATCTTTTGCCATGAAAGCCTAAGGTGTTCAATGTACAGAGTAAATACCAGTGCACAGAGAGAACTTTGCATGACATGAAACCTCTGGAGGGATTAGAAACACTTCGTCTGTCAAAGATCATGTTACAATACTGCAGCACTCTATAAAGAACTGCAAAATCAAGCTTGATTATTTGAACATAAGGTGAAAGTATTACATTTTAAGTTCAAATTTAAATGGAAGAATTCTTAGAAGAATCCTGGCAAGAAATAGAAATAGAATAACTTGTTTTACTTGTGGAAAATGTTTACCATTGCATCATTAGTAACAAGAAAATGAGGATTTCTGAAATTCAAGACATTAAAGCCATATGCCTTAAAATCTTCTCAAAGCTCAACCTAATCAGAGAACTAAGGATTCTGTAATTATATGTAAAAGTCTGTAATTATGTGTAAGAGTTTTACCCAGATTTTCATTCTTGACTGCAGAACTGTGTTAAGACACATTCAGAATTCCTGTTTTGGTTGTTACTCTGCTTACTCAGACAAGTTCTATTGATCTCAAAGAGCTTTGTGTACACATAAAAACTGATTAAGAGCTGTGAAAGACCACTGATCCTTTGTCTTTAATTTTAAGCCTCAGGGAATCTGATTTATTCTCCTGAACTTTAATTCTGACATTTTTTTCTACTTCTAACTCAAGGAGAGGCAGCAACTTGAAAAAATTCAGCTTCCAAAACAAAAGTAATACCTTTTTTTCCTGGTCTGACACAGATGATTAGTAGGGAAACTTCCTTTCTGGAGCACAAGGAGTGGCTGAGGGACCTGTGGGGGCTCAGCCTGGAGAAGGCTCAGGGGGGACCTTCTCACTCTCTGTAACTCCCTGACAGGAGAGTGTAGCCAGGTGGGGATCAGGCTCTTCTCCCAGGAAACAGCCTCAAGTTGCGTCAAGGGAGGCTCAGGCTGGACAACAGGAAGAATTTCTTCACAGAAAGGGTGGTCAGGCATTGAAACGAGCTGCCCAGGGAGGTCATGGCGCCACCATCCCTGAAGTGTTCAAGAAATGATTGGATGTGGCACTTTGTGCTCTGGCTTAGTTGACAAGGCGGTCAACTAAGGTTGGACTTTATGATCTTGGACGTCCTTTCCAACTTTAATGATTCTGTGATTCTGTGAAGTTAAAGCCTTCTGTGCCGTGGTGAGAGCCATGGGCAGTGCTGCAGCCCCAGGAGCGTGGGGTCGGTCCGTGCTGCGCTCAGCCTGCCCCTTGCCTCCTCCTCACCTCAGACAACAGGCAGCCAGCTCAGCCTTCCGTCAGGAGCTTCCTACACGGCTGGGCCGGAGGACTTGAACGCACCCCTCAGTCCTTGGTGTGTCCCACAGCTTACACCATGACTGCCATCGCAGCACCGCAGGGCATCACTGGCACTGGTATCACACAGCGAAGATGCTGAGGGCTTCTGACAGCGGCGGCGCCAGCCCCTCACCCGGGGGTCCTGGGGGTGAGCGGGACGGATGAGTGAGAGGCGGCGATGAAGATGTAAGCTGTGGGATACAACTGCGGGGCGCGGGGCCGGGGATTCAGGCCCGCTGTCCCTGAGGGCGCTGAGGATCAGGACGCAAGGCTGGGGGATTCAGCCCCGCTGTCCCTGAGGGTCAGGACGCCAGGCCGGGGATTCAGCCCCGCTGTCCCTGAGGGCGCTGAGGGTCAGGACGCCAGGCCGGGGATTCAGCCCCGCTGTCCCTGAGGGCGCTGAGGGTCAGGACGCCAGGCCGGAGATTCAGCCCCGCTGTCCCTGAGGGCGCTGAGGGTCAGGACGCCAGGCCGGAGATTCAGCCCCGCTGTCCCTGAGGGCGCTGAGGGTCAGGACGCCAGGCCGGAGATTCAGCCCCGCTGTCCCTGAGGGCGCTGCAGGCGGCGCGCGCCGTTCCCGCCGGCGGGAAGTGTCCGCCTGGGCCTCCCGGCCACAGGGCGGCGGTAGAGGGCGCGGGAGCCGGCGGGCGCTGAGGAGTGGCGCTCTCGGTGGTCACTGAGGTCATCAAGCCGCGACGGCGGCAGGAGCTGTGTTCAGCTTCTTCCAGGGCGCTCCCGTCGGGATCGTTTTCAGAAAGACATGACCACACAGGTAATTAAAAACACAGCGTTAGCTAGGCTAACTGCTGGCTTGATGTATATATATATATGTATGTATATATATATATAGAGAGAGAGAGGCTGCTGATGTGTAATATTAATTATTTTTCTTTCTAGTACGGTATTCTCTTCAAGCAAGAGCAAGGTGAGCAAACGCTAACGGGTATTGAGCAATGTTGGTGTTCTGGGATGATGTAAAGTTGATACTGGCAGGTATCCGTGTGAGGAGACCTGGTTGTGTTTATATTAGGCATAAATCTGAGTAACTCAGAGGTAGCTGTGCTGCTTTTTCAGCAGTGACGTTGGTCACACAACACATTGCATGTTTTGGAACAAAGAAAACAGTGACAAGGCTCTCGGAGCACTCAATAGACCTGAGGAGCAGGGGGGTCTATTGCCAACATTGCAATTAGCCATTTCAGCATTACCAAAAGTGAATGTGGTCTTCTATCAAAAGAAAATATTTAGTTTCTGTGCTTATATTCTCTTAGCTCATGATGATGCCATTTGGTCAGTTGCCTGGGGAAAAAATAAAAATGACGGCTCTGAAACAGTGATCTCTGGTTCTTTGGATGATCTGGTGAAGGTCTGGAAGTGGTAAGTGTTCCATGTTAAGCTGTTTTGGGCCTTGGAAGTAGTCAGTGTGGAGCAGTCTTGGATTTCCACAATCTGCAGGGATGTTAGAAGTTACCTCATGGAAGGGGTAGCCTGGCACACAGAGGTGCTTATTTGAGCAAGCTTATCTCCAGTGGTGTGTGCTTTCTCTTGGAGTGGTGGCCTTCTGGTGTGCTTTCATTTCCAAAGAATGAGAATCCTTTTGGAAATGCATGCCAGAGAATACTTGATGTATTTCTAAACCAGAGAATGAGAAGTGCATCTTTTGATGAGACAATGCCCTTGGAGATGTGTGCTGTGAAAGCAGTAATGGGAATAGTGGAAAAGAGGAAAAGACATCTTCCTTTGTTATTGAAGAAAATAATCCTGACAATTATTAAGGAAGTGTGCTTTTGCAAAGAAGTTACTCTGTCTCTTAGGCAAAGCAGTGTGAAGGATGTGCTTCACTTCAGTGACAGGTTTAGCTTGGCTGTGCTGACTGTGAAAATGTCAATCATGGCACTTTGTGCTGAGCTCACAGGTGAACACCAGCTCTGTGAGCACCCACAGACTGGTGTGTGATGGATGTTTTTTGGTGGGATGAAGTACCTGCTTTGCAGGAATATGGTAAATGATTGATTTGTCAGTTCCTTGAGTACAGAGAGTTTGTGTGTAGCCCTTCACATTTCAAGGGTGGACTTGGATTGCCTTGTGTTGATCAGGTGGAGGAATGTGGATTGTTTGTTTTGTGTGAGGTTGGGGATCGGTCAGTACCCCCAGCTGTTCCTAACGAGGCTTTTCTTTCCCTTGCACCAAAGGAATGATGAAAAGCTGGATCTGCAGTGGACTTTGGAGGGTCACCAGCTGGGGGTGGTGTCTGTGGACATCAGCCACACGGGTGCCATTGCAGCATCCAGCTCCCTGGACGCCCACATTCGCCTCTGGGATTTAGAGACTGGCAAACAGATCAAGTCCATAGATGCTGGTCCTGGTAAGATACCAGTGCTGAGCTGGCTCTGCATGAGAACAGTGCTTACTCTTCTTGGCAAATACTGAACAGTGGGGGAGTGGGGAATATGAGGGGATTAAGGTGTTTGGGGGGTTTAATCTTTCTCTATTTGCAAAAATCATAGTGGTTTTATGAACTCAAGACAAAGCAGCATCAGACAGTTTTGCATTTATTTTTACACACTACTTGTGCTTTCTCAGGTACACATAGATTGGCTTTTTGCTGTATGTATAAAGCAGAATGGAAACCAGCTTGCTCTTACACATGTATTGATAAAAGGATATTTGGAAGAAAGAATTCAACTGCTTATTCAGATTGATTCACAAGGAAACTCTGAACATTCTTCATAACACTGCAATGAATTTGAGTCATGCATGTGATCCTTTTTTATCCAGCACATCCAATCCCGAGTGAGCAAGTCAAAACAGTTACCAATGTTAACAGTGCTAATGTTCTCCAAGCTGGAATTCAGAGCCTAAGGTCTCATTCCAAGTATTTCATGAGTACACTGGAAGTCACAAATTTGAGAACAGTCTTGCAGTGTTTTAGGCAATTAATGTTAAGCTTATGGTAAAAAACCTGTGGATTACATCATGCCAGATAAATACATTGCACTGCTATAAAAAACAGTGGGTTTTTACATTCAGTTGCAGGAATGTTATCTGTGTTATGTTTGTATGTCTGCATTTCTCCTGCATCTTCTATGCTTTGCTACACATTGCTTTTTTCAGTAGTTTCACTCTTTTGGTACTAGGAGAAAAGTAAGAATTTAGACTTAACTGATGCTGTCTTAAATTCTAAATTTATTGTTACAGGAGGGTCTCATAAGATCAAGGTCTTACTAGAAAATGTAATCATTTACTAAATGTAAGTAAATGGCTCAAGATAGGCTCCGTTAAGTACATAGAAGGGAGAGTGTGATAAGCTTGTACAGTCCTAGAGGGGTAAATGTCTAAACAGATGCGTACAGAACTGACACTGTTGAATAAGAACTAGAAACAGGATCCAGCTAACTGGTTTTTTCCTTTTAATACAGTTGATGCTTGGTCCCTGGCTTTTTCACCTGATTCCCAGTACCTTGCAACAGGAAGTCATGTGGGGAAAGTAAATATTTTTGGTGTTGAAACTGGAAAGAAGGAATATTCTCTGGACACCAGAGGAAAGTTCATCCTTAGCATTGCATATGTAAGAAGCACAATTGATAATTTCTTATGAGAAATAGCTACTGCTGTAATTTGTTGTAAATAGGTATTTTTGTTTCCATATATCAGTTTATCTCTACAATAGTACTAAGTGACAGCCATAGGTCCAAATACAAATTGTGTGACATTTCCCCCATGAACATCTGGAAAATATATTTTAATCTTGCTTATAGTCTTCAGGATTTTTGGAGCCCAGGTGTCTTGCATAGATCATTACTTGTGAAAAGTTGCCAAGGGAATGTCAGGGGTTACACAGCATAAATGCGCACAGATGTTGAATCTCACTTTTTGTGTTTTATTACAGAGTCCAGATGGAAAATATTTGGCCAGTGGAGCAATAGATGGCATTATCAATATTTTTGATATTGCAACTGGAAAACTTCTGCATACGCTAGAAGGTATGGTTTGGTTATTTGCAACACCCAAATTCTGGCCTCATTTCTGGCAAAATTAAAAGATATAATGCAAGTCAGAATAAGCTGCAACAACCCTGGCATCAGTGAGTTGATGTTTTTGTCCATTAGACAGTATTTAGTTATTTAGTGTGCTCTAACCTAAACCACTTAAAATATTAGAGGCAAACTGTAAACTCAGGCTTGTATCATAAATGCCTTTTTTCAAAAGATCCACTCAGTAATGCTTAACTGAATTATTAAGTTGTAGTTCCATGTATTGCAGAAAAGTACAAGGGAATGAAGCTAAGCCGAATGTGTGCTGCTGTGCATATGGTTTTTCTTATGGTATCTGTTCTATAGCAATTCATTGCTGTTTTAAAAAATAACTGAACATTTTATGTTGTAGAAGACATGCATTTTTCTAACAGATACATGGGCTTCTAATGTTCATGCAGTTTCTGCCAGTTGTAACCAAAACCCCAACCACATAAACATGCAATCATACTATAAAATATGACATAATTTCTAATAAAGATCCACAGCTGAAAAAAATAAGATACTCTTTGTGTTGCAGACATGCCTTAACATTCAAAATTGAGAATTGCTGTCCGTTTCCATTTTCTGTTGTGGGAAGAAGCCTCTAGAGAGAAAGAGGCTTCAGAGGCTGCTTTCTCTGAGCAGGGAGTGCTGTTGCAGCGTAGCTTCCCGAGCACTGGCATTAGTCAGAGTAATCCCACGTCCTAGTTTGTGTCCCTGTGCCTTGCAGGCCACGCGATGCCCATCCGCTCGCTGACGTTCTCCCCAGACTCCCAGTTACTCGTCACCGCGTCCGACGACGGCTACATCAAAATCTACGACGTGTGAGTGGGGACTGTGCCAGCCATGCTGGCAGGAGAACACCTGCTTAGAGAGGCTGATACTGTAAAAGATAGATCAAACCCTCTGCTCTCTACAATTCCTTTCAGCTTTTGGTGACTTTTTATATAATAAATAATTTTAAATGATAAAATACTACATCCTTAGATAGTTTTTTGAAGTGCGTGGGTAGAAGACAGCTGTAACTTGAAAACAAATTACTTTCCTCATATTTGCCTGTAAGCAACAAGGTAATTGTTCTGTGTATCTTTCCTGTGAGCCTGTGTTCGCCCTTCCTAAACATCTGTTCTGTACACAAGAAATTATATTTATGACCTATTTCTGTTGCATCTTGCAATACCTTGGAAGACCCTGGGGAAGAAAAGGCCCTGCTTCAATGGTCTTCACTCCCCTAAACCTGCATTGCTTTGACTTTGGTGAAACTATTTTGTCCTCCAGTGTATCCTCTTAGTGACTTTTTATGTTAACTGTTTGAAATGGAAAAAACATAATCTGCTGGAACACCAGTTCATCTTGGGTGAACAAATGTCCAGAAGTCACCTTCCATTGAACCATTCTTGATTGCACTAGCTGGAGTATATTCCTGTTGCTTTTTCCCTGGAATTCACAAAGCAAATGTTAACTTGTGTTCTTTCCACAGGCAACATGCAAACTTGGCTGGCACATTAAGTGGTCACGGATCCTGGGTTTTAAATGTAGCATTTTGTCCTGATGATACCCATTTTGTTTCCAGGTATTGAGGATTTTTAATTGTTTATGATTACTGAAAAAAAAATTATAAGGGGAGATGGATCATAAAAATTAAATGTGTACAAATTGCAGTGGGATCAATAATGAAATAACATAAAATTTAAAGGCTCAAGAGCCAATCTGTGATGTGATACTAGCTGTAGTGAGAGCATTCTACAGAGTAAGTCATCCCACTGCAGTGTGGTTCCTGACAAGTGAAAAACACCTAAGAGAAGGGCAGTTTGATTCTAAATAGCTGAAAAATTGCTGTTGAATCAAGAAGTATAACCTAATCTAGTAGTATATTAATCTGCTTGAACTTTAGTATTTATTCTTAAAACAGCTGGGGCAGTTGGGGGAGCAAGAAAGAATTTTTTGGCCAAAATGGGGGTCTTCATTTTCACATTGCAGGTGTTGGAACAGTAAATTTATTTTAAAGGTAATGGAACCTGGCAGAAGATGCAGTCCTTTGCTACTTCATCCCTGTATTTGATGGGTGAAAGAAGGTTTTTTGTGTCTACCATATGACGCCTTTTAATGTTTGCATTAAACTTTAGTTAATCTATTAATTTAAACATTAATCAGTATTATTTTTCTTCCAGTTCATCTGATAAAAGTGTAAAAGTTTGGGATGCTGGAACAAGGACCTGTGTCCATACCTTCTTTGACCACCAAGATCAGGTATGGCTGCTATTCCCTAAGTCACCAAGTTCCCGGGAGAGCTTGTGTAGTTGTGCACATTTGTATGTCCCCTCGGTGCTGCAGCTCCAGCATTGCAGTCATGCAGTAACTTCAGCTTGCTGTAATGAAATTTTAGAAGTTGTTTGTGGTTATTTGGCACTTAATATTGAACTAGTATTCCCAAGTGTTTATGCTGATCTCTTCCAAGTAATTAACATTTTTCAGGCCCAAATAAAGGCAAGCCCGAGTGGCCAAAGTCTTACCAAGACTCTGATTGTTACCTTTGTCTCTGGGCTTACTTATTTCTGTCACTTACACAGCATGTGCATGTGTAAGGGTGGAAATACTTATTTAAAAGGATGGAGTTAACAGATGCTTGAAAGCAGCCTTGAAACTTGGGACTTTTTCCTCTTCCAGTGTCTGTAGTACTGTGGGTTTTTTATTTATTGCTCAGTGATAGCTACTTGTGAGGGAAGGAGTTAGGTTTCTACCCTTTTAGTCTTTGTCCAAATGTCAGGTGATAAATAGAACAATGCTATATTTTAATGGATCACTGAGCAAGAAACAAAGGATATTCTTCCAGATTTTATTTGAACTCTTTCTTCTGTAGTACTGTTTTGCTGGTAACCTTCTTTTCAGTTACCTACAGCTTTGGGGGTTTTAATACTGAAGTACCAAGTGGGATTTGATTTCCACTGTTTTAGCTGTTATGTATAATCTTATTAAGTCTGTGGCAAGCAGAGATGTATCAGTTATTGGGAATGCTGGGTTTTGGTATTAATACAAAATATTAATAATACAAGAATGCCCAAAACATACTGTTGTCAATATACCCATTCTGCATTTCACATTAATGTGCTGGGTAGCCTTCACCCTTCCAGATGTCATTCTGATGGAGAAGGGTGTCACTTAAGAGCTTGTGTAACTGTCTTAAATCAGAAGACTGACCTGAATTTTATTAAGTAAGTTTTGCACTGGTAGGGAAATGGCTCTCTGAAAGAGCTCAAGGATAAACCAGATCATTCTTCAGTCTGTCATGTGTCAGTCTGCATGACAAATACTTCCTCTCTTGCTTTCCTGCACTGTAAAATACTATTTTCAGCAAGGGCTGCAGGATGGGCAAGAGTGAAAATGCTTGGGTTGATTTATGCAAACTGGGGCAAGTACTCTTCAGCCCTGACCAAGTATCTGTGGCTTGTGTAATCCCGTCAGTGGGAGTGGGTGTAGGAACTCGTCAGGCTCCTAGATGGCAGTGTCCCGCTCTGGTTCGCAGCCTTAGCTGCTGTTAAAGCAGAAGCCATAATTGCACCAGCTCTCATCAGGTGATCTTTAAAATAATCCTCTTCTGCTTGTAATAAATATGACTACCACAAAGCTTCTTTTTCTTTGTCCTCTCTTGCTAAGCTTGCATATGTCTTATTTACAGGTTTGGGGAGTGAAATACAATGGAAGTGGGTCCAAAATTGTGTCCGTTGGTGATGACCAAGAAATTCATATTTATGACTGTCCAGTTTAAATGTCTTGATTCAGATGCTTCAGTAAACTCTTGTGGCAGTTTCAAGGACTGCTACTGCCCTATGTAATTTTTTAGTATGAAAAAAGCATTTCATACTAAGCTGCAAAACCAGATATGTTTATACCTAATTTTGATTTTGTTTAGCATGAGAGAAAGCCTTACTTTTTTAAAATAAAAGCTACGGCTGCAAGTCCTTGTGTCTAATTCTTGGAAAAAAGTATTTTTGGAAATACGTAGTCAGGGGGTGAAGTAACTGCTCAGTTCATCACCCCTGCCTTTAACTATAAATAGACCAGAGCTGGAAAGCACTGGCCAAGTCTCACAGCAGCTTATTTTAGCAGAAGGAAGGTGACTGAGGCTGTGTTATAAACGTGGGAAATGACAGCCTGGGCTTGTCTTGATGCGATCCCAGTGAGTGCATCAGGAGCACTTAAGCTGAACACCTGTTTCAACAATTGTGTGGTACACGGAGATCATTCATCATGGTTTAATTTCACTAAAGGGGACCAGTTGTTTCTAACCCTGGCTTAGTACAAACACTACTAGAAAATAGGTAAAAGGGAAAAAAGCTTTAATGTTGTCACTGTACTGTGGTATCACGTGTGTTATAAAACAGCAGCAGTATAGCCAATGCATGTGATTTTGGTTTATTCATTTTAGTTAAGGCACAAGTATACAATGCCTAGCAGGAAGTAAAAACCCTTTCTGGGAACGCTGAAATACAAAGCTTGAGCTTCTGAAAGGTCAAACTTTTATTTGGAAGTATTTGCCTGTTTGTAACACATTAGAGGACAGCTTGTAATCTTAAGTCACGCTTACACAGAGAAGCAGCTGAAGGAATGCTACTGTAAACCCACAGAACACAGGAAGAGGGCTATGAGGCAGAGAGGGGGGCATGCACAAAATGCTTCTGAAATACAAAATGACGACAGGTACTAGTGGTGCAACTAACACAAAGTTGAATATTGAGAATAATTTCAACTAGGTGAGATGAGTCTGAGCTTAGAAAAACTTATTAAAATAAAGGGGGTTCTAGAGTGGCTTACAAAGTACAAGAGAAGCATGAGAAAAGGTGAAGTACTATTTATTAGAAGTTATTCTGCTATGTTTTATTCTATGAAATTAATTTTCCAGTATGAAAGTATTTACATAAGACACTCCACTTAGCCTCTATCAATATTGCCGAAGTCTTATAGAAATAGCATAGGTGAAATAAATTGAGAACCTTCACAGCAAAGAAAATGTATACCAAATCAGTTGGTTCTCAGCTGTATGACATCTGCTTTATATAGAAAGACTACAAGAACACAATATAAATTAGTTACAAAAAGGTGATACTGACAGCGCAGCAACTCAATTTGCTGAACACAAAAACCACAAGCAGTGGCTATTACAGCCATGCAGTTTTCATTGTGAAAATTTACATCTTAGATGACATCCACTCCACCTTGCTTTAAGATGTCTGACATTGTACTCCTGTTCTTGGACCCTCGTCATCTTCTTCATAGGCTTCTCCCGCACTGTTACGGTAGGTTTGCTCGTTTGGATCAAAATCTTCAAGGTCTACCTGATCCATCTCATCTGTAACCATAACATCTTCTCGTGAAGGAAGCAGAGCCTCCAGCAGAGACAGTTTCTCCCTTGGGAGCCAGTAGTGCTCTGGAAACTGGACCTACAATTTTACGCATTTTTTTTAATGAGTATTTATTCATGTGCAAACACGAGTATATTGGGTACAGAAAAGCATGCAGCTTACCAAAAATTGTATAATCAGGCTGCCTTTGTCCATTGGAGATTTGTAGACAGGCATCCCTTCGTTGTAGATACACTTTAGGTCACCATGTTTTATCACTTCACCTATGGAGGCAAGAGCTGTAAGTAAGCTGATGTGATGTGACAGGCATTTCACAGCCACACGAGGCAGGGCTGTACACAAGCAGTGTTCCCATGGCACCTCAGGGGGATTGTAACCAATTCACAGAAAAGAGCTAAACCCAAGCTGTACAGAACTAAGGCCATTTAGACTATTTCCCCTGCCATAAAAGAAATCAGCTTTTCTTGACTGATAATTTAGTAGAATTTAAGATTCTTGCCTCTTAAATTTATTTTCCTGGCTATCCACCAACTGGGGCTGAGGTTTATTAAGATGTATTTGACAGATTTTAGCTGTAACTCTGCATGTTTTAGAAAGAGCAACAACAAAGAACCAACTAAATTAAGTGTCTACCTCATGAATCTGTTGTATCATCTAGTTAGGAAAAACCCCCAAACAGAACCATCTCCCCCAAAAACGCCAGTCTAGGCACAATTGATCAGGCAAGTAGTTGATGTAGTCTACATAGTATTAGAACTCTTTAAGACCTACCTGGCCTAGTAGATATGACAAGAACTCTATTGTCCAGAGTTTCAATTGTCTTTCTGAAACCACATAAAGCCTCCGAGAGTTGAATTCTCATTTTTGTGATTAAGTCATGCCCTCGTCTCTGAAAAACACTGTGATCCTTTTGATCAAGCACAATTATAACATCACCAGGCTCCAAATCAGGCTCCTGGTCACCTTCTCCATGAAATACTATCTTCTGACCATCTTTCATACCTGAAGAAAAGAAACCCATTTATTCTCTGCAGAACTATAGACTATTATTACAGAACCAGTACAAATATACAATTCTTACCTTTATCAACATGAACTTCTATGATCTTTTTCTCTCTTACAACCTTACAGCCATTGCAGTTGTCACATCTGTCCTTTGGATTTATTCTTTCACCTTGGCCTTTGCATTCTGGACACACAGTCTGGATTTGCTGCACCATGCCAGGTCCAATCTGCTGAACTATAACTTGCATCCCTCTTCCTTTACACACAGGACATTTTTCTACTGCCCCTCTCTTTCCGCCATAACCTTTGACAAAAGAGTTAAACTGGATCTCAGTCTCAAAACATTACAGTAGTCAGGCTGGAAGTTCAGGAATGGAACTTAGTTGCCATCACAAAGCATGCCCCACAAGCTGGATGTTTCTACAAACAAAATGTTTATACAGCTTGTTGTATTAGCCTCTGCCCCACCCCCCAGTAAATGCTGGTTTCCAAGGAACTGTCAGCATACCAAATTCAAGACATAAACATTCCATTAATACTTGGAAAAGAATCTGCTTACTAAATATTTAACAAAGTACTAAGATACAAGACCTTATTAAAATTTACCTCAAAGAGAACCAGTCATTAGGGAATACTTAATAACCATAAAATTAGTAGCGTAACACAAGCTAGACTTCCACCCACAGCAATTTAAAAAGTTTTACAGAATAGACATTTACATCCAAGTTCTGGGTGAAGGTAGTTTTAGGTACCCTGACTGTAACTCACAGTGAGTTTTAGTCTGCCATTAGAACAATCACTTTGTAACACTGTGGTCGAGAGACTTACTCTTGGATAAGCGTAAGTAGAACTAAATACCCTGGCAGACTTTCAGGGATCAGGCAAAGAAAAAGGAGAGAGAAAAGTAAGAAAACCTCCAGACTTTTTTCTCAGCCCCAGACAATCCACACGAAAAAAACTTAAAAGAGGGGTTTGAAACCACTACTTGTTTTTTTACCTTCACACTTTGCACAAATGACATTCTTTTGCAGTGCCAGTTTCCTTGTAATACCATTATATAGGTCTTCAAGAGATACACCTAACTGGTGCACAACATTTTTGCCTTTAAAAAAAAAAGGAAATTTTAGTACTTGTTCAGCTGTTGTGAAGACAAATGTTCATGCACAGTCTCAATGAAGAAATGCAGAGTTCATTTCAAACTTTGAACACAACTCAGCCCCCTTAAAAGAATGTGCAGTTCCATCAGCTTCCACTAAGCTCCACCCATTTATGTCCAAACAAAAAAGTTGAGCTGTAATTAAGCAAAGCATCATTAAAGCCACCCTATCCCTGCTCCTACTCCTAATTTTATAAGCTTAACTGAAACAGCAAGATGCAAGGACACTACCAGCTTCAGATCTGTCAATTTAGAAGCTGCTATTATGCCTGCCTATGAATTTCCATGCTACTTCATAGCATAATTTCAGTGATTTTACAGCAAGTTACTACTTGCTCCTTTAACAGGCATTGGGCATGGGAAAGACAAAAATCATACTGTGCTTTGGCAGCACACTTGTACTCAGTTTCACATTATTTTTCCCAAATATTTTCACGAGATTTAAAATTACTGATGTTTAAGTTGATGGTGTCCTTTGAAGCAAGTTGCCCAAAAGCATATGAGCAAGTGTGGCACAGATTTGGAAAAAAGGTAACTTAAACACGTCTAATTCAACTGCTGACTTACTAATGTTTCCCCCTCCCCTACAGGCTACCCAGTCCCCCTTCAACAAAAAATAAACAGAACTTAGCAGAAAGATGGCTACAGCTAAGCCATGTTATCCACTTTATTAGACTCTTAATGCTAGAGTAACTAGAAAAATCATAGTTTACTTATTCTATTGTTGCAACAAGTAATATCCACACTCTGTGCACTTAGCAGAACAACAGTACCATAGCACAGGTGTTTTATGCTTAAGTGCATGGTTAGAGTTTCTAGAACTTGTTTAGAACTGTGTACCTCTTCTCTCTCTATTCATTCGGCCTCCACCACCAAAGAACATGTCAAAGATGTCCATGGGTGAAGAGAAGCTGCCGCCACTCAGGCCTCCTTCTTTAATAGCCTGCTCCCCACCCTGGTCATAGAGGTCCCTTTTCTTTGGGTCCGACAGAACTTCATATGCCTGGGATATAAGTTTAAACTAAAAAGAAAAAAGAAGCTCTGAACAACTATGACCAAGAGGAAAAGTAGCCCTCTCATATACAACTCCATCTACAGATCGAGCCACTACAGCACCCTCTTGAAGCATTTGTCTGTTTCCAAAAGGAAACTCCCTAAACAAATGGGTAACCAACTATAATAGTACACTTTTGTCCAGGAAAACCACCCCTTTCCTCCCTCTCCCCCCTCCTCCCATGTTTTAAGTGGGCTTAATTCAGAGTGACATCCACCTTACAGGTATATGCCAACTACATTTTGTTGACTGTGGTAGTTGCAACGACCATTATAACCTCTAACAAATCCATTTAGACAGGAATATGGTACTATCCCTGAAGTCCCCAGTTGCTCATGGCCACAGCAGTGCTAGTCAGCCTAGAGCTACACAGGGATCCTCCATGCCTGCTGAGCTGGTACATCCAGCTACAACAGAGATTTATGTGACCAGACACTGGTGTTGCTTACTCATCACAAACACAAGGACTTAAATACAAATCAAAAAACACACTTTAACAAAACAATTAAGTAATCTTAAATAGCTATAAAGAATTTCCTATTACTAAGATTACCGACTGAATTTTTAAACATAACTTGCTATTACTGGAATGACCACTTCCATTTTAAACTTCATTTACTCATGACCATGTAAAGTGGTGTAAGCAAAAAAAGCAGGCCCAAAATAAAAGCAGAAAAGGTTACCTTTGACTAGGCTACTGTTTGTCTTGAGTTCTGTAAATTAGTATTCTAGAGACATAAGTATGGATCTTCTATTCCTATATTAAGGTATTAGCAGGCCAGCTTTTAGATAAACAATCCCATCATTTGTGTTTTCCATAGTTCTCCAATTGTGGTGCTCGTTTATCATCCAAGCCAACACAGGGAGCTGAGTGGTTCTGTGCTGATAGCTTGTAAAATAATTCTGTTGTAAGCAGTCCACCCATGTGCAGCCCAGTGATTCCCTGGGGATAGTTACCTCGGACATCTGCATTAGCATTTTTCTCTGAAGAAAACCCATCCAGTTCAGGAACACAAATCCATCCAGCACAATAGTGCTGGCAGCTGGATCCACTACCAGCCTTTTCAACGTCTGACAGCACAGTGGCCACTGGAGCACTAGAAATCCTTCCAGCTTTGCCTCTTTTAACCAGCACCTCTAAGGATAATTTTTCTACTGCAGCTACAGGAAAACTGGTAAGCACTACATCCAAAAATAAGAAGTGCCGCATCCCCTTTGCCACAGCTGGGCAGTCAGGCCTGCTGCCAGGCTCACAGGTCTGAATAGAGACCTGGAAGTAGGGGAGCCTTCACGTACTGGCACTACGCCGCGGGAAGGGCAAAGCGAAATTTGAACTACGATTGCGTGCACGCTGGATGTAACAACAGCCTATCTATGGGGGACCCGCGGTGCCCCCCGTGGGCGGCCCTGTGCCAGTTCCCGGTTCTCCCTGCAGGGCCGCCCATCCCGCGGCCCGGCGGCGCCTGCAGTGAGCCCGGCTCAGCCCCGGCCCGNGCTGGGGTTCTTGTCGGGGTGGTACTTCAGCGCCAGCTTGCGGTAGGCCCGCTTGATCTCTTCGGAGGAGGCATTTGGCTTCACCTGCAGGATGTCGTAGTACTCCGTCTCCTTCACCATGGTGGGTGCCTGTGGGAGGATGTGCCGCGTTACCCTCGGGTTACCCCCGCACTACCCCGCCCGGCGCCCCGCCAAGGCCCCGCAGGCCGCGCTCACCGCTGCAGTCCCTCCGGTACCACTGCTGCTGCCGCCGCCCGCTCACTGATCCCGGCGGCCCCGCCTCTTCCGCGGGCTTTATACGGGCCCCGGCCGAATCTTCTGGAATGACGCCGCGCGTGACGTCACGGGGCTGGAACGGTCTAGAACTGCGGCGCGTGACGTCACCGCCGGTGCGCGCGGGGGGAGGAGCCGCGGGCCGGCCCCGGGGCTCGCGCTTGGTGTTTGATTCGGGGTTTTACGGCCGGGGGTCTTGGTTGTCTTTAAGCCCACAGTCTGTAGAGCTGAGGCTCCCCAGGGGTCGTGCCTGGCCTTCCCTGAGTAAAGCTCACACAGACCGGTACTCGGGCCGTGGAGTTGGCATTAAATGTGAGCTGTGGTCAGGCGGGTCTATTCTTACCTCTTCTTTATTGCTTTTAGACTTTTGTGCAATACCACTTCTCAATAATTTGTTATAGGGAAGCTTTAGATGTGCTTTCCATTAGGGATAAAATGTGGCTATTCTATGGGGTTAAAAATATATAAAAAACCACCCCGTATTTCATACCTTTGTATTGTAGAAACAATCTTCTCGGTCTAATTTAGAAAGCTTCCACCTGTGTCAGCTTTAGACAAATCTAAAACAACGCGGGCCTGGCTGGGGTGAGGGGTCCCTCCTGAGGGGACCCTCCTGAGGTACCGGGGTTTAGCGTGAGGGGGCCCTCGTTGGCGCCGCCTCAGCTGGCGCGGGTTTCTCTCCCTGCTCTGTGAAATCCATTAATTCACCCTCAGAGGGCCTGGCGAGCACCCTGGAACGACCTGCCCCGCGCTGTGTGTTAGATCTTGTTCTGGTTAATTAATAGGTGGCTTTCTTGATGCCTTACTCCTCAGTGTTTTGGGCCTTTTAAATTAATTGGGCTAATGCTGTGTCCCTGCTCTGTTTGTTACTTGCCCTTTCGTCAAGCCGGCCTGCCTAGAGCAGACTTGGAAGCCGGGATAGTTTGCATCTTTCTCCAGGTAACCGAAGGTTCTCAATTAATTATTTACTGCTCAGGGGAAAGGAGATAACTGGTACTGGTGTGGACCTAAGCAAAAGCGTATTTTCATAGAAGATGGCAACTTAATGCTGAAAAATCTCAAGTGAAAAATACAGGAAAGCTGCATGAACTGAGAACAGATTTTGTTCAAACTTGAGTAGAAATGCTTACAGTTCGTTTTTCCTAGAAATAGTTTATGAAACCAGAGCACCTCCTGTGATTATGATAACCCAAAGGTTCCAGTGTCCTGCCCTGCCAGCCACAGCCCAAGTAAAGAGTCAGGATGACTCTGAAGGAGAGGGCCCTGATGTGTTGTTTAACAGTGGGAAATGGGGAAAAAGAAAAAGGGGGAGGAAAAGCAGCAGTGTGGGATTTGAATGAAAATGTTTCACCTTTCAGAGCTCTGGTGCCATTACAATGAACTTCCTACTGTATTTCGGGTAAATACTATTAGAAGATTGAATTAATACAATCTGCTTATATTAAGCATGTAAACTTACTGAAGGAGGGGGAGCTAATTACAGGAAATCAACAGAAAATATCAATGAGAGGAACAGTTCAAAACCCCAAGAAAAAAATCAGTGTTGGTAATCATTATTTTTTCTAAGCATAATTATCAGCAGCTGAACATGTAAATCTGTGTTTTGCAATTGTGAAATTATATTGACAAGTAAATACAGAAACTATTTTCTAAAAATAACTATGGTGAGTTACTCTGTAAACTTGTAGGCCAAGAACTAAATATCTCCTTTTTAAGGCGAAACCAGGTTTATTCTCATAATGGTCTTCACCTTAAAGATAGATGAGCTATAATCTGTAGTTCTGAACGTAGTATTTCTATTTAAGAAGAAGCAATAAATCTGTTTATAGCTTTGTAACAGCTGAATGTTTCAGCAGATGAGAAGCTTTCAAAGCACATAATGAATTTTAGAGATCAATTTTTAGTATGTTATAAAAAGAGTATATTCTTTCTGTGAGTAGAAATCCTCATGTAGGTGTGTGTAGATATTGGTAAATATAATAACTCACACTGGTGGGTGGTTTCTTACTGTTAACATTTGTTACTAGTAATAACAGCCAAAAGCTTGGTTGGTATGGATCTTTGCTTAAGAGGATTGAGCCTCCTGCTTCATTTACTTTCACTTTATTAGGGAGACCTATCAGGTTATATTTACTTTAATATGCAGTATTTTTTTTCTCCATCTTTGGTTCCAGGGCAATCAAAGTCCTTATTTATTCAGAGAATTAGTGGGAAAAGTAGTAAGGGTTGGTGCTTGGGGTTAGAAAAACAGGAGAGATACCAGGCCGTGTGTATGATTTGCATCATCATGCACATCTACATCACTCTAGTCTGAGTGATGCAGTCGTTCTGATACCTGAGGGGAATATAGTCCTATAGGTGTCTGAAGCAAAACATTTCCTATTTCTCAATATTGTATTTATGGAACAGAGTTAGAATCCCCAGCAGCTGATTTTGTCATAATTAGTAGTAAATGTTATACAGCCTTTACACATGCAGACATATTTCTCAGCAGCTACAGTGATGGTTCCTGTACTCAACCAGCCTGGTGATCAAGGGTGTATACGCCCAGCTGTGTTTCTTTTGGTGCATGCCTTGCCTCCTTAAGTCTGTGGTTGTTGCTAACCAGCAGTTGCTTACCCATTTTTGAGATGAACAGCTAATTTCTTTTACTGTTTTTTTCCTTTCTTCCCTCCTGCCACATGTAACATGAATCACCTTGTCACTTTTTACTTGCACAGTATCAAACTTGTGTGTGGGTGTCAACAAGAAGACAAGCAGAGAATTTCTGTTCTCTGCAAGGAGGCAGGACTGGACTGGGAATGGGGAGTAATTGGATCTGGTGCCCGTTTCATTTAACCACCAGAGGACTCTGGTTCTGAAACAGGCATTGCACTGTTAGCACAAAACAAGAGTTAAAGCTGCTTCCCCCTGACCTTGGAACCATGCAGTATCTTTATATGCTACAAGAATTCGGCATGTATCTTTTAATCCCGTTGTATAAACCACTGCTAGAATATCCTTGTTTGCATTTCTCTCTTTTATATTACTGTTTCTCATTCTTGTTGAAAGCAGCATTCTGGAGACACAAGTAAGAGTACAATCTGCTGAACTGCAGCTGCATCTTTTGCAGCACCCTTGATTTTTGTAAAGAAGTATCAAGAATAACTTTTATTACAAACACTGGAAAAAAGTCAGGAATCTGAGGGATTGAAACTTGTGTCTCTTTTCAGTCACACTAAATTTGCATAAAGAGCTTCAGTAGTTCCTCTATAAAGTGAAATTAGAATCACAGCAGACTTTCCTTGGTGCTGAGGTGGATTCTTTCAAGCACCCAGACCTCAAAAGTTATCACAATTTCTACAAACCTCTTAGGAAAATACCTTTTAAATAATATTTTTAGGTTATGATTTTTAGTCTTTTAAAAAATACATGTTAAACAGTAAAGTATGACAGTTTAATTTAATGAACCTTTAATGGTCCTAGGCCCATAACTGATATATAAAAAGGGTATTTTGTACAGAAACAAGCTCTTAGGAAAATCTTTTTGCTACAGATGGAAAGTAAAAGATCTGTATCTGCAGGAAAATTTAAATGATGGCATTTGTTTTGAGCTATTTTAGGGTAGTGTATAGTGAGTGACTAGCAGTCAAGGCTTTCTCTAATCTGAATTCCTTCAATAGAAATGAATTAGTATAAAAAAGCATATGTGAGTTCAAAAAGTTGTTGCTTGTCTGGAGCTTTTAATTCTGGAATCTGCCCTCAGCATCATCTCCTTGGCCCAAGGTAGCATAAATTGGTTGATGCTTAAGGTATGTGTTGAGACTCACTTGTTTAGTAAGACTTAATGGAGGCTTTGCCACAGTAATATTTGAAGATATGTTTGGATTTAGAATTTTGCGCAAACCCGGAAACCTACTCTCAGTTAGTAGTATCTGTGGAGTTTAATTTTTTTTTACGTTAGCTAAAATGTTTTAGACACCAAGTGAAGTCTTTAATTTTATGAGAAAGTGGGAAAAAGAGAGCTGTATATAATCACAGTAAATGCAGTTAACAGAACATAGCAGGCAGAGGGCTGCAATTAGTAGCAAGTTGAAAAATTCACAAGAAAACTGATTTGAAATAATTAAAAAAATATTAGAAGTGGTGCCATTTATGTGAAGATATGTAACAAAGCCTTTGAAATAGGAAACATAAAGTTTATTAGATGTTTTGTTGTTGGTTGTTGTGGGGTAAGGCTTTTTTTGTTTTTGTTTAGACTCAGTGCTGAAAGATAGGAATAACAATAGGACTACCAGTTTAATGTCATGTTCGTACCAAAAAGTATTGTTTTACACTATTTCTTACCAGTTAAGTGACTAGAAAAAGAAAAAAGGGGGCCTATCGTACAGTTGCTTAAACTAATTGGAATGAGTAGCAAGGAGCATCCAGAATTAGTACACTCATCCATTCATTTTAAGTAAATACAAGTGTTGTGGTGAAACATTCACTTTCTTGCCTTACGCGTAAAGAGATGGGGGAGCACACAGCCCTGGGTTGTTTCATGTTGCTGTAATGTTACTGTGAATTAAACCTGAAACGTCCTGTCCCAAACATGCTCCACCCACGCCGAGGCCGGTCTGCCTTGCGGTTCTATTGGTTACTGACCTTAGTAACAACAAGGCTTTGTTTTAACCTCTCTGATATTTCTGTTTGGGATCTTGTGACAGTGCAAATTTGTAGTGACAGTGTCTTCAATTCTGAGGTATCAGTTACAAATTTCTGAAAGATACCAGTCCTAATTGCGGAGCAAAGGATGTGAGTAGTATGTGAACTTTATTTGGCTTTTCTGTTCCTTCATAGTTTTGTGAGCCTGTCAACACCCAGAACTCTTAACTTGTAGATGCAAAAAGCAGCCCATCCCACCACAAAAATTCAGTCTGAGTCTAGTACAGTCTTGTGCAACTTGCATGCCAGTAGATCTAGGCATAAAAGAAAAGGATCATAGCATCTTATAAGGTGCAGCATGTAAAAATAATTTCAAGATGAAGGTCTTTTCTGCTGAACTCTGTATAAGTTGCCCGCCTCAAACTTGAAGACAACCTAGAAATGTACTAGAACTACAAAGGCAGGTTCTGTGTAGAACTATTACAGCTTGACATTCATGAGCCTACTGTTAAAGTGGCAAGACTGTAGCTGACAGTTGCAGGAAACACAGTTTATCACAATCATGTGAGTTTTCTGTTACAGTCACACAGTGAAGAGTCCAAAAGCAACTCTTCTCCACCAACTCCCCCTGGTAGATTCCCCTTGCTTCACAGCCTGGCTTCCCTGCAGCTGCCCTTGTTACTGGGGGAGTGATTTATCATTGGAAAATGCTTGATTGTGTCAAAATAATTTGCTGACCATCAGTAAGTTTAAGGAAAATTATAGGAAAAACAAAAAACCCCTTCATAAACACAGTTTGTATAGAAGACGTGTATTTGAGGTTTTCTGTTTATTTACTGTAAGTTCACGTCTTAGAGACTGAGCAGCCATTTCCTTCCATGAGACCAGCCTATTATCCAACCACTAAACACCCAAGATGCAGCTCAGGCAAAGTAATCAGCAGTTCTCTAGTTGGATTCTTTCATATAGCATCTAAAACATTTTAGATGACCTGAAGAAGAAAAAGAATAGTTTTCTTGCAGCAGAGTTTTCTTTATTCTATTACTGGAAAGTTGGCTGCAAGGAAGAGACCTTGTAGCTTTCTGGAAAGAATCTTTGGAACAAAGAGTTTGGAGAATTATCCCAAAATGAGGGAGCTAAATAAATCCTGACAAATACGGAGTTTTGCTGCATGTGATGACCTATTTTTACCATTGAAATATCCTCCATTTTGTGTTCAGGTATTTTCAAATCTAGTTTCTGGTGTTGAGAATAGATCCCTTAGAATTTGACTTCAAAGTTTTCTTTCATTTCAAATTGCATTGTCTACAATTACACATTTAGATACAGTGCAAGGCACTCTGGAATAAAATCCACACTTTCTGTGAAGTTAATATTTGCTGATCTTACATGCTCCTGATCACTATGGCTGTCTTTGTACCAGTAAGCAAAACATTTTAGATTACGTTCTCTGGCTCTGAAGTCTATGGCACGGCACAGCTTGCATCTCTCTTGCTCCTCCAGACAGGGTAGTCATTAATATCATCTCCAGTGACAGCCTCTGGCCTGGGTTGTCCCAGGGAAATGCCAGTTCATACAGATCAAAACCATGCCAGGGAAGGTGCTCACAGTGGGTGGCTTGAGCCATTCTCTGGATCTTGTTTACCAGTACAGAAGTAGCCTAAGTAGCTGAACTGGACTCTCTTACATCATGGGAAGTAATTTGTTCAGTCATGTGTAGAAACTTTCACATTATACCATAGGCCTGCTCTGGTGAGGTGCAGGAAGTGCTGCTGTAGTTGTGGTGCTGGAGGAGGTGCTTGGCTGTTGCAGTACTGGGTTTCGTAGGTATAATTGACTGGAAGGCATTTCCTAGTGTAATTAATCTGTGTTTTATTTAAGAAAATAGCTTCATTGAATGTTCTTTTTTGAAACTAGACTTAGTAAAGTTAGAATTGCTTCAACTTGTGTGAACAAATTTGTTGAAATCTTGGCAAAAGAAAAGATTTGCATCTTAAAGCGTTGTAAACTCATTAAAATTCTTCTCATGGATAATTAAAGAAAAGTGAATTAAAAGGAAAGTTTAACAGTAAGCAGCTCACAGGCACTGCGACATTTCAAGCATGTTAAAATCAGAAAGAAATAGCTTTTGTAGCAGTAGTCTCCTCCTCTTGTATTACGTGTTGTTTTTTCTAACAAATAACAAGTTACTGTGGGTTTCTTTGGTCTCCAAGTAGCTCATTTATGCCTGACCTGCACAGTTCTTTAGCATATTTGTGACCAGCTTTGGAGGGTTTGTCAGCATGCCTAACAGTGGAGAGACTCTCACGAAACAATTGCAGGATGAAAATGCAAGGAATGTTTCAGGAAGCTGTGAAAATGGGTAAAGTAGCTTGAGCATTTGTTTTAACAAACTGATCTACCAATTTTTCATAGCTTAATTTTGTCCTGTACTACTGTGCAGATGCACAAGAATTTTGTCTGGTGTCTCTACTGTCTAATGAAGAATAAGGCATATCTTTTGAGGCTAGAATGAGAGAAAATTGTTGATTCTAAATAGGTTTATTCTCCTATGCTAAATTCTGCTTTGACTCTAAACCTAATAGCATCATTGAGTAGCGATTGTGTTGCTTGTATCTTATTGGTATAGAGGATACACCTGTATAGTGTTTATTTTATAGCACAGAGGCTATTTAGCCTCTTCTGGATTTGGGGGAGTAATCCTTAGATAATAAATGATCCTTGTGATAGACCATCTTCTTCCTATCAAAGGCAACAGAACTTAACCAGGTAACCCATCTCTTAGAGACGGGAGTGGGGAAGTGAATTTTAGAAGAGTGTATTTTAATGTTTATGTTACATTTTACTTGTAAAATAATCCCACTGGCTGCTCTCTCCTTTCTGCCCCAGGCAGCACAAAAAGAACACGTTATATCTTCTACCTGTTGGTCTATCACTGGAATGCTATCTTCTGATAGAGAAATCTCCCCATCTCTAGAGTTTTTGGAAGTACTTAAGATTAGAACAAGACATCTCACAGGAAATATTTTAGCTTCTGATTGTTAGAAGTTTGTCAGTTTTGCTAAGTACTAATATCCTTTTCCAGAGACCGAACTATTGTCTGATATTTAGTCTGTTAAGTTAAATCTAACTTCACATTTGTTTAGGGAGCAACTTGCATGTTAGTCTCTTGGAAGATTTGCTTGATCCCTTCAGGTAAAGGTTTGGTTGGGATAATTTCTGCCATAATGGTTTCTTCTGTTCTGGGCTTTGTAATCCTGGATAAGAATCATGAGGAGCAATCCAAAGACTTAAGGTTTTCAAAACAGGAAGAAGTTTAAGAAATCTTTGAAAATTTTTGAGTGTATTGTTGTTGCTTCTGGAATCCTAATGTAGTTAGTAGTAGAATTGTCACTTTTTGGTTTAATCTGTCCAAAGATCATAAAACACTATTTGATTTATGATCAGTATAGGTATATGTACACTCTGACTCATGAAAGTTAGGTTTTGCTAAGTTAGTAATAATGCCTCTCTTTTAGTCTGTGTATGCTTCTCTTTGTGACATGCTTAAGTATATAAAAAAAAAAAGTTCCCGTGTTCTCTTCATTAAAGAAAAAAGTTGAAGGAGAATTTAAAAGTACAGTGGTTTGCATCCACTGCAAACAGGAAGTTTAAGCTTAAACTTCCTGTATTAGAAAGATGTTTTTTTCTGAATTTCAAATGAAAGAATATCAGACCCTAGAACTCTAAATGCTTTTGATGCATTCAAAGTCCTTGGCATAAAACTTGGCATAAAACTGTTTGTTTGGGTTTTTTTGAAGTAGCCAGTGCATGTTGTCCTGTTAAATGCTGTTGTTTAGCTGATGTGATTTGAAGTCAGGTAACAAACTTACATACCTTTTTTAGTATGCTAGAAGTAGGATTCCGGGTAGAAAGGACTAGATAAAGAAAATAAAATTGTATCAAATGGAAATCGGAAAAAAAGACCTTTTATGAGGCTGAAATTGAATCACTGTGACCTAAAAAATGAGGAAGAGATGAAATAATGAGTTCTGTGTGACCCAACTTTGCTGCATTCCCTGCAAATAGCCATACAGAGCCAACTACTGGAAGATTTCTGCTCCAGGTCTGTGTTTTTGCTGTGCAGGGGAGAACAGAGCCAGAAAATCTGTACCAAGGTCAGGGCAGGGTTGTAGTTTGCTCCCAACTGCTGAATAGAGCCTTTTTGGGGGGAGAATAAAAAAGGCTCGTTACATTGTTCATTTCTTCCCATTCAACCATGTAGTTCTCAGCTACCCGTAAAACTGGTCTGCTCACCAAAATAAATGACCTGATTTTTGAGAATATTTATTCTTAACAAGAGAAAAAAATACTTCAGTTCTATTTTTTGCAAGTAAAGAGATAGGTTTTGCTAGAAGGTGTGTGCCAACCGTGTTATATGGTAAAATAGATGTCAGCTGTTAACTTTATCACTAGTACTTTGTTCTTTATTATTTATTAAAGCATTTGTTTAGCTTTTAAATAAATCTTTGCCAGAGGAAAAGTTGTATGAGTAATTTGACAAAGACTGGTTTCTTGTGCACTGTGAAAAGCAAAGCAATTGTCGAATCAGCTGGGCCTTCTTGCAAGAGTAGGAACATATCTGGGCTGATCTGTGGCCCTGTTTTTAAGTCTCATGAGGGCATGGAAACCAATTAACAGCTAAATCTAACCTGTTCTTCAAGGGCAAAGGGGAACTTTTGAATAGAATTAATAAGGAATATATTATCATATTGCCCTCATTTGAATAGAGGAGTAATTAGTAAATAAGATGACCAGTCATAATAGACAGCAATGTCCTCTAAAGGGCCATGGAGAACTCCTGTGGCTCTCTACTCATTATAGGAAAAATATTACATGACAGAAAATGAGGATTTAAAGAACTGATGTGGTGCATCATTACTGTGTGTTTTTTTCTGTTATGTCATAAAAAATGAGAAAACATCTTCGGAATGCCTTGGGTAACAGTTGACAGCACCTCAGAGTCTGGAGATGCAGTATTTGCTTGGCTGTTTCTGTGCCAGTCACACATTTCTGTTTAGCTGCTGAGCTATCAAAGTTGTAGTGCTATGTTGATTTAAGTGAGTGACTTTGTCTTTGTCTAGAACTCTACGATACATTTGTGATTCTAAATTTATTGTCTTGTGCTCATTCCTACAATCTGCCCCCAGAGTTCTGTTTTAAAATACTGGATTTGGCTGTTGCAGGATGTATGGGGTTTTGGGAAAGGATTTCTCATGAATGGGATCCAGATGATGATATTTAGTTTCTTAAGTTGCTAGGCAAAATGCCAGAATCATTACAGTTTTCAGAGGTTACCTCTAGGTAATTTGAGCCATTGCTTTTTGCTGCCAGAAGAGTTGTCAGGTGAATACTTAATGATTTCATCTTGGATTCAAATGCCACAATGAGCTGTTGAAAATGTCTAACACCCAATGAAAAGTTTTTAAGAATGTGCAGATGTAGACCCAAAGCAGCTCTAATGGAGAGTGATGCTGTTGGAATGTATATAGCTGGGTTGGCCTGGAGAACATGCAACAAAAGCTTGGAGGGGGGAATTTCTCAGTGTTGGAACAGAGATCAATATTTAGGACACTTGTCACCAAGACTAAAACAGCAAAAGATGGACACTTGATTGGAAGAAGAATGTTTTATCATCCACTTTATAATGGATTCCGTAAATAATCAAACCACCAAGGTGTAGGAGTTTAGAGAAGGAACTCATTAAGTTGTCCTTGTGAGAAGCAAGTAGTGAAAGATAAAAACAAAATTTATGAAGAAGTTCTGTCTTGGAAAAATGCATATTTTCCACTTCAGCCTATTTTTTTGTGTGTATTAAATAGGATTAGTATTTAATAGTTAGGAAAGCCAGTTCAACAAAGAAGTGTTTGAGAAAAAACTACTTGTGCATATGGGGATCTGCACACATTGCTCCCTAAGATAAACACCTGTGCCTTACAAAATACTTCTTTGGGCAAGGCAAGCAGAGAAAGGAGTTTAATTAAAAGGTGGGGACTGTGTTGTAAGAAGTATGAAGTAACATGCCTACTGCCACATGAATGCAGCCTGGTGGTGGGTGAGCTTGTAGGTGATATGCTCGGAGGAACAGCAAGGCAGAGGAAGGAGCTGCACGGCTTTGGATCATCACGGTGAGGGTAGAACAGCAGTGAGCCTTCCTGAGAGCCACTGAGGCTGGAAGCAGTGCCATGAGAGCACTCCCAGGAGCAGCTGAACGGGATTGCTTTTTGGAAAAAGCGTGTAAGTGACAGAGAAATTGTATTCACTCAGCAGACACTGTAACTGAGCATCCCCTCCTTATTGGCTGTGTTCTCTGTTGCAGACATTCTGCAGGATAATTTGTTTTGAAAGGACGGAAGCAGAAAAATAATGCAATAGTTTTATAATAAAAGCTCTGGAAGTTAAGTGGACCTGAACTGCAGTAACATGGTTGACCACAGCCAAAGCTTTGCACCTTGAACATACTATTCTTCTAAAATTAGGCATCACATAAACCTCATCTTCTCTAATAATGTGTATTATGAATGCAGTATCTTCAAAAATGAATATGTCTCATACAGTAAACCAGAATATAAATATAAATAATTAATTAATAAAAATATTTTTGCTGTATGGTGATCTCACACATGTGGTACAACAGTATCCAGGAGCATGATGGGAGTGGAGAAGCTGTGTAATGGAGAAGCCTCTGCAACGGGAATACCAAGAAAGGGAGGAGGAGATGGTATCTTCGTTGCAAATCTGACAGCACAGGTCTGGAAGCTCAGAATATGGCTGTGGTTGAATGTGTGGTCTGAACTACCTACTGGTTTCATGGCAAAAAAAATGTTTGTTTGAGTCTTCTTTGTGAGCAGTTGTGAATGTGATTTCCAGACTTCAAAGTACTGTGGCTTGCTATATGCTTGTAGAGGGTTATGAGTAAATATCCTGAAGTCTAAAGGAATACCTTGTCCTGAATAATGTACTAACAATTCATGTATGTAATTATTTGTTAAACTGCTTATTTTTCCAACTTCATAGAAAGCCTCTCTCTCTATAGAAAGGTTGATCTTTTGAAATTTTTAATAATCCCTGTAAAGAGCCAAGTGGTAAAAACTTAACATTGACAAGGTTACAGGAATTGGAAAACAGTGATCAGGAGTAGGAATACCAAAAGAATGAGATGTCTTTTTATTTGTTCCCATACATAATCTGTTTAATGAATAGGTTCCCCTTAAATTTCATAATAATATGATGGCTGCATAACAGTGTTCATATTCTCTTGGTCCAGTTTGTGATAGTAGAAATCACTCTGCAGAAACAAGGCCAAAATGTGTCCTGGAACACAAATTTCATAGCTTTTAAATTTGAGAGAAAATCTACTAACCTAATTATACAGGACAATCAGTGTGTCCTGTAGGACTCACTCAAGTGAGAATTTCTGTAAAATGTTTTCCCCGTGGAAGAAAATGGTTTATTATCATATTAAAGACTGACTTCATAGATTCTCTTCAGTTTTATTGTTTGTATTTTCACCCGATTTTACTATGAGGAAATAATTTAGAGGACAGCAAATATATGACTGTATTTGGCCTAGAGTATGAGGTGTAAGCAGAAATTCTAATTGCCAGACCAGGAAACAGAGCCTGTGGAAGTAAAAGGCTAATTCCAAAGTCCCTTAAAACAACAACAAAAAATTATGGAAATTAGTATCACAGTAAGTGGTGCCATTAATCACTAAGCATCATTATGGTAACAGAACAAACAGTTTTTCTAGTGTGCAATTAGCAAAAGAGCACTGTCATTTTGCAATGATAAAAGCAGAGAGATTTAGCTGTGGCATTTAGTTTCTGTAGCTAGAAATGATACTGTATTCAGTGGTTGCTATCGAATACACTCAGATAAAACCAGTAATTGCTATGCCAGCAAATCCAGATTGGATGCTTCTCCTCTGGTGACTCTCGCCCAGCAGGAAGGGCTGTCAGTTACATCAGTCATTATTTTACCTCACACACATATTGCTTCCACTGGGTTGCAAAGATAAATCTCACTAGAGCTGTTACAATCATGGAAACACAGATGGAAAGGAAGTTCTCCCTTTGTTAATCTAGTATAGAGAACGTTCAGATTCTTGCTTTTCAGGTTGGCCTGGTGTGTGAGAACAGCTTCAGTGTGAAATGGTATCCAAGGGGCACAGGGGAGTGGTGGGAGCTGCGGGTGGGTTGGGGAGTGGTGGGAGCTGTGGGTGGGTTGGGCAGTGTTGGACTTTGCCCCAGACCTTTGGATAAGCCAGTCAGCCGAAGCTGTGCTTCTGCCTCAGCTGAGGGCAGTGTGTTGAATTCAGGCAGCAGATGAGGTCATGTTTGCTAGAATGGTACCTTGAAATTAAAGCCCAAGTTACATCAGGAAATACTGTCATTCAAAAATCACCCATGCTAATGGAGTTATATAGAAATATGCTTTGGTTAGTTCCAGCTGGTCAACATTTTGTAACATGATCTCTGTTTGTTCTAATTGACTTGTTGAAGTGACCTCTACTGTTAAATTCTCGCTGTGTGTGATTCATAGAGGTTTTTGCATATTACCTTTGGAACTGTAAACTTGCAAGAATCAGACATAGAAAATTCATTTTTAAATTGGTAGTTGGATTTTGGAAGATGCTGGCCCTGCACTAATAACACTGAATAATTTATGCAGAACCTCAGTCTTAATAAAAAATTTAAGAGCCAAAATCCAGATCTCCAAAGCATTTTGGTTTTGCTGGGGCATCTTGGCACCACGCCGTGGTTCTGCAGTGCCTTTTCTCCTTGCTGCAGTATATGCTCAGTAAGCTCTTGATCAGGCAGTCCCACTAAATTCTGCTCAGTTCAGTCTTGAACAATTCCACATACCATAGCCATTCATGGATATTTACTTAGTTTTTAAAGGAATGATTCCTAATAGAAGGTAAAAGTAAGGACATCAAAATCACATTCTTTCAGTCAGAAGCGATGGTTCTGAATATACACTGAAATTGTTGGAAGAGAAAATTTCTTCATTGTACTTTCAGGGCAAAAAACTTCATGCTCAAATGAGCTGCTTAATTCATGGGGACAGGTAACGACTGCATTGCATGGAGTGTTACCAACTTTAACACTCATGAAGATACTGAACATGGTAGGGCTCCTCATAGAACTTTTGCACACTGAAGCATTACCAGAGGAAGTCCAGAAGTTCAGGTGTTGGTTGGCTGGTTTTCTATAAAGGGAACATTATGTAAGCTGAACCAGTATCCTATAACAGATAAGACTAAAGCAAACTAAAGAGGTAATAATCTGGGAAATGTCATTAATGATGTTTATTAAAGCTTTGAGTATCTTCAAATGAGGCTCTTCTGATACATTGCTAATCAGAGTTGTTTTATTCTGAAGGCTTTTCTGCTCTTTGTTTTCATCAAAAGGGATGTTCAGTTATCTTTAGACCAAAACTTTGGTTTATTTGTTTCGTAAAATAATAAAATTTAAAAGGCTTTATTATTCACAAGATATTTAAAGAAAAAGATTCCACTAGATTACTAAACATCAAATGTAGGTTTTCTTTAAAATAGGAAAAGAATCAAGAATTATATCAAGTGCTTTGAGATGGCAGACAAACACATGTTGTTAAGTTATTTCAGATGTTTTGTTTTGGTTTTATTCCCAAATAAGCCTTCCTGGTCTGTCATTCTGTCTTTGCAATCCCACTTCATTAAGTCACCATTTCTTCCACATGTCAAACACAGGCTTGCCTTTCAAAATGCAGGATGATCCCCTTCTATATTTAAATTACTCAGTTTCTCATCAGCATCCGCCTTCACCAAGCCAGTGACTATTTTCAGAGCCTCATTTTGCTTATCAGACAAGCCCTTTCATGTTTTGTCCCATTATGCCATTAACAAGAGAGGAAATATCCTCACAGGCAAGATTAGTGATGACTCCTTGTTTTCCTTCAGCAGCTTTTGTGACCTGTGCCCTCCTTCGAGAGGACCTGCGGGGAGGAGCGAGGCAGGAAAAGAGCTGTGGTTGTCACTTCTGAGGGGTGAAGAGTTACGCAGTCTGCTGCATTATTGTAAAAGGGATACAACTTGCTTAGGGCTTTTTGCAGTTTTATTTCATCGTGACTAACAATAATAAATTCTAGGAGTGTCCCACATATGAGTATTTTACAAGTGTAGTTGTTAATATGAAATAGGAAATAGTGTCTGATGTAGTGTTTGGTCCTGCCGATTGCTCCCTGTCACCACTGTGTGAAAAACTGCTTTTGAGGTTGTTATTTATTTGAAAGCTGTGAAGAGCATTGTTTCAACTTTCTTTTTCTACATTTTGAGTTAATTTATTACACTGTGGAGGGGAAGGACTTTCTGAGCTTCACTCAGGACTCTTCTGTTGTACTTATGGAGAAGGAATGAAGGAAATCTTAACTTCTTAGCCTCTAAAGGCTGCTGATTCCCACTTGTTCTATGAAATGGAATTAGTTAAATTAAAAAATCTTTATGCTGCTATTCATGAATAATCTGCAGTGCATTGCTATATGCAGTCATTTCTAAATGCTGATTGTTAGATATTTTGCTGATGGAATTCTTTGCAGGCTGTCACCTTACAGTCTTTTTGGGTTGAAGTTTTTTTTTGTGCTTTAAACTTGGTCTGTTTACTTTTAGCCAGGAAAAGTTAATTTCATCCATGTGTTAATGATAATTTGTTGTGCTGGTGAAATTTTGGAGAAACTTCATTATTATTATTATTATTGTTATTGTTATTAACTAAATTGCCTTCTCTTCCTGGCCTAAAATAACCCCCCTGACTTCAGAGCTTCAACAGTTATCAACAGTGGCAATTTACAAGGTGTTGTGGTATTAGCAGGGGCAGTATGATCAGGGTTAAGATTGGTAACTCATTTTTCGTACTTGTATCATTCATGGCCTCTTTGTGAGGTTCAAAGTTAGTGTCTTCATCTGGTATGTTCCATGATGTTAAAACCAAAAGTGTGAAATAAAGAATGTCATCCTTAGAGTGAAGGCATTTCCATTTAACTGGGTTGTAGTGGAGTTTGCAACAGAATGAAAATGTGTTTGATAGCTCTGAGCTTTCTAATTCCACCTGCTTGAATTTCAAAGTGCTTGCAAGCTGTGTTTTTGTTTCCCTTTTGATACTTATATTGCATATTGTGTGTTGATTGTAGTAGATCCTACTCCTGGATAACATCTTAATAGTTCTGTTTCCTCTTAGAACCTTTGTAGATGCACAGACTGTCTGCAGAGATCTGCTGCCTCATTTGGAGGAGACCCAGGGTGAAGGCATAGAGCCAGCAGGTAAGCATGTAGAAGGTGATCCTTGGAAATTCGAGCTCTTCTTAGAAATTTTTTTTAATGTAATTTTTATGTCTGTTCTAACATGTTATGACTAACAATTTCTCAGATAATGTAAGACAAAACTGAAGTGAGTCAGGGCAGCTGAAAAAATTTCAGGAGTTATCTGTAAATTTGCATGGATTTAGTAGTTTCTGCCAGTGTTTGTATTTGAGATGATGACTAGATAAAAATGAAAAATAACTTGATCCCATTGGGAATCATGCAAATTGTTGGGTTACCTTTGGCATCACAACCTACTCACCAGCTGTCAGCTGGGGAGGATTTGGTGTGCAGTGTAATGACTGGAGGCTTTGAAGGAATATCTGTGCTTTGGTCAGTTCTGTGTTGCATTAGAGCATGTGCACAGTGGTGTCATTTAATCCAACTGCAGCAGTGAATGACTTGCCTGAATGTGCTACCACGTGGCTTAAAGGACGTTTGCTCGCAGAACTTTCTGAGGTTCTTTGGAAGGTTTGCAGCCCTAAGGGAGCTCCCTGTTGCCTTGGTGAGGCTGCTACTTTTATCTCAATGTGCTCACTGAAACAGAATATTTGTTCTAGGAGAAAACTGAAGCAATGAGTGCATAGATATCAGATCTATGTAGGAGTCTTGCATGCAGACTTTATACATGTGTATAAATCTATATCTGTGTGGTTATATAGTTGCTTTTCAAAAGGCAGTTCTTTGATACACGGTAGGGTTCTTTCCAAGAAGTGAACTGCTAGCTGTATGCTTTCAGTGAGCAGGAAATAAATGTGGATATAAATGAATAAAGGTGATAACAAACTCCTGTTTTCAAATTTTCAGGCTATCTTATTGAACTATTTGAGCCACACGTTCTATATGTAGATTATCACTGAGACTGTGATTCTGCAGAGTACTTGCTTGTGTGCTTGTGAAGGCTCTGACCTATTTTTCTAAGAATTTATCTGGGACTGTGGTTAATGCTGTCAGCTCCCTACCTGCTTCTCTCCCAGAGGTTGCTGC
The DNA here is from genome assembly GCA_013398055.1 of Ifrita kowaldi. Taxonomy (NCBI): domain Eukaryota; kingdom Metazoa; phylum Chordata; class Aves; order Passeriformes; family Cinclosomatidae; genus Ifrita; species Ifrita kowaldi. The sequence goes on along the minus strand of VZRS01010052.1, from coordinate 395,496 downwards.
TGGCTGCAGGTTAGAGAAGTAAGCTGGGTTGTAAAGCAGTGCTCAGGAAGGAATGCACATGCCATTCAGCCACTCCTGCAGAGGTGACCACAGCCTCTGCCACAAAGGTGAGGTGAACAGCTAAGGGTAGAAGCCATTCCAGCTGTTCCATCATAATTTTCCTGCAAACACAAGTCACACCTCATACATTTTAATTAAGCAATTCCTTTATTGGTGTTTAGATATGTTTCTAAGTTGATGAGTCAGGAGCTTACAATTTGTTAGACTTTGTCTTCTATTTGGCTTTGGGAATCTGTGGCACTACTTGTTATCCATTTAAATGAGAAGCAGTGTTTAACTTGGAAACATCACACTGCTATGCAGATGCTGAATGGTAAAGTGAGGGCTGAATTTCAAAAACTCCTCCCAAAAAATCATCTATGAGAAGGAAGTTCAGTGCCTGGTTGCAGGGGGTCTACATTGTATATAAAGAATAAAGGAGGAGATTCTGGTATTTTTTAGTTGTGCAGAACTGTCTTCCTCACTTTATAATTGATACATTCTGCAACCTCAGGAGTAAATTTTTCTAATGAGGACCAAAGGTTTTTCTGGAATTTTTTCCTCATTCCTTTCCACCAATGTATAGAAGCTCATTCCTGTGGAAGCAAGCCAGATTTTGTCGTTTCTAATGGATATGTAAATCCAGAGTACCCTTACTGTTGGCAGCAAGCCAACAGTAAGGGTACTCTGGACCAGTGTTAAGTTAGAAGAGAATTCATCCATGCTGGTTTTATACTGATGGAATCAACAAAATAATTTATGTTGGGAAAGACCACTGGAGGGCAACTAGGACATCTTTCTGCTCATAGGAAGCCTTGTGGCTTTGTTCAGCTGAGTTTTGAAAACCTCTGGGGATGGATATTGTACAGTCTCTCAGTCCCTCTTCTTAGGCTGAGTCACCTACATTGTGAAATTCTTGATCCAGCAAGAATTTTCCTTGCTGCAGCTCATGTCCATTGCCTCTTGTTCTTCTGCTGTGTGCCTTTGAGAAGAATCTGTTTTGCTTGTAGCACCTGCTTCAGTCTTTGGCAAACTGCAGGTAGGTTCATACTTTGTCTCCTCCAGACTGGAGAAACACAGTTCCTGCATGGGCTTCTCGTACCTGGTATGCACCAGGCTCCTGACTGCCTGAGAGTCCCTCTTCTGGGCTTGTGCCAGTTTGTTTGTCAAGATCTTTCTCTTGCACTGGGGCTGCCAAAGCTGCATACTGCTTCAGGTGCAGCCTCAGGAGCACTAAGTAGGGGCAAATAATCACTTTCCTTGGTCTGCTGGCTATAATCTTGTCAATGCAGCCAGGGGTGTAGTTAGCCTTCATCTCCATTGGGGCATACAACTGACTCGCAGCCAACCTGTCCACCATGAGCTTCAGGGGCTTTTCTGCTGAGCCAGCTGGCATCCAGCCCATGTTGGGCCATGGGGTTATCCTCCTCAGAGTGCAAGGCTTGGCTGCACGTTTGTTGAGCTTTCAGGTCATGTCAGCCCATTCTTCCAGTGTGCTGAGGTCCATCCGGATGGCCGCCCTGCCTTTTGTCCTGTTGGTCACTTCCTCAAGTTTGGCATCATCACTGAAGCTGGTGAGGGTGCATTCTATTGTCCAGGACAACAGTGCCGTCATTGAACAGTGTCATTCTCACAAGTAACCCCTGAAGAATGTCACTTGGACTTGACTGCTAACTAGACTTAGAATTGTTGACCGCTGTTCTCAAAGACTACTTATCTGGTCAATTCTTTGTCCCCCTGTTCCTCCAATTCCAGCTGCTTCAAACCTTCCAAGGATGCTGAGCTATGTAGAACTTGTCAAAGACCTTGTTAAAGGTAAAGTAAGCAATGTGCCATTGCTCTCACCATGTCAGAGCCATGATGGAAGGCAGGTGAGTTAGATTTACCAGGGCCAGGTCAAGTGTGTCCATTCTGGCTGTTGTCAGTCACCATTTTATGACTCAAAATGATTTCTAGAAGAGTTTGTCCTATAGCATTTCCATGGACTGAGGTGAGGCTGATTGGCCCTTAGTTGTCTGAATCCTCTTTCTTCTGCTTTTTGAAGACAGGTGTGACATTTGCCTTTGTTCTTGTGATGGGGACCTTAGCAGATTGCAGTGCTTTCTCAAAGATGACAGAGAACAGCCTTGCGATGGCTTTGACCTGGTTTCTTAGTGTCCACTCTGAAGGACCCCATCTGGTCCCATCAACTCTTTTGTATGTGTCTCACATGCCACTAGGCATGCTAAACTCAGGAAGCCTGACCTTGCCAGTAAATACCAAGGTGAAAAAGGCACTGAGAGCCCTTTGCATGTCCTGTGTCAGTGAGTTGCCCACAATATCACTGGTTATCCTTTTGGCTGCCACTGTACCTGTAGAAGCCCTTCTTGTGCCTTTTCACATTGCTCACCAATTTCAATTCTAAGTTTTGATTTTCTATTCCTGNAAGTTTGGCATCATCACTGAAGCTGGTGAGGGTGCATTCTATTGTCCAGGACAACAGTGCCGTCATTGAACAGTGTCATTCTCACAAGTAACCCCTGAAGAATGTCACTTGGACTTGACTGCTAACTAGACTTAGAATTGTTGACCGCTGTTCTCAAAGACTACTTATCTGGTCAATTCTTTGTCCCCCTGTTCCTCCAATTCCAGCTGCTTCAAACCTTCCAAGGATGCTGAGCTATGTAGAACTTGTCAAAGACCTTGTTAAAGGTAAAGTAAGCAATGTGCCATTGCTCTCACCATGTCAGAGCCATGATGGAAGGCAGGTGAGTTAGATTTACCAGGGCCAGGTCAAGTGTGTCCATTCTGGCTGTTGTCAGTCACCATTTTATGACTCAAAATGATTTCTAGAAGAGTTTGTCCTATAGCATTTCCATGGACTGAGGTGAGGCTGATTGGCCCTTAGTTGTCTGAATCCTCTTTCTTCTGCTTTTTGAAGACAGGTGTGACATTTGCCTTTGTTCTTGTGATGGGGACCTTAGCAGATTGCAGTGCTTTCTCAAAGATGACAGAGAACAGCCTTGCGATGGCTTTGACCTGGTTTCTTAGTGTCCACTCTGAAGGACCCCATCTGGTCCCATCAACTCTTTTGTATGTGTCTCACATGCCACTAGGCATGCTAAACTCAGGAAGCCTGACCTTGCCAGTAAATACCAAGGTGAAAAAGGCACTGAGAGCCCTTTGCATGTCCTGTGTCAGTGAGTTGCCCACAATATCACTGGTTATCCTTTTGGCTGCCACTGTACCTGTAGAAGCCCTTCTTGTGCCTTTTCACATTGCTCACCAATTTCAATTCTAAGTTTTGATTTTCTATTCCTGCATGCCTGGGCAATGTTTCTGTAGTGATGTTTCCTCCTGATTACACCCTCCGCACACTTTCATTTTGGTGCGTCCTAATCAGTTTTAGAAGCGTCTGTATTGTTATGAAGCTTATTTTGTACTTGTCCTGGTGCACCACTCCCTCCACGTCAGCTCGTGAAGGCATTCTTTGGATGATACCTTATTTCTCTGATCCACACTGGTAGGGGTTTACTGGTGTGAAGAGCAGAATATTTTATTGCAATTAATAATTGTTCCCTTTTCCTCCAGTGGAAAAAGTATAAGTTTCCATTAAGTGAAATATTTTCGTGTGTTTTGACTAATTTAAAAAGATTTCCTCTATTTATTGTCTTTTCTGTTACAGAGGGTAAAATTACATGTTTATCGTGGAAAACTGGTAATATAGCAGAAAACACTTTTCCTCCCTAAGCTGTGGCAAGGCAAGCCACAGGAGCTGGTTTGTGTATTTTATTGGAAGAGTCACCATGTGTTTAGGCTGGCTGAGACTTTCAGGTTCACTTGAAATTCCAAAGTTCTGTGCTTTTGTTTGATCTGCTTCTTGGCAGGAGGAGTTTGACACAGATACCGAGCTCTCAGACTCTGAAGCAGTGTATACTCAGTTCCAACTTCTATTAAAAAGAAGTTAATCTTTCAGGGTCCCAGACATCTTGAAGAAAAGTAAAAAATAGTGGGTGAGAGGAGGAATTATGTATTTCTGTTGTCAGCAGAATGTGATGGCGTCATAACTGTGGAATCTTGGATGATGACTGTCTGTCAGGAACGCCTCCAGCAAACAGCTAAATTCCTTCTCTCATCATTAGGGCAGAGTGATGTTTTGCAGCATCTGGCATATAATCAGGACACTATTTTGTGAGTTAAATCTGATTCATTTTCAAGCAGAAGTTAAATTACTGGTTTAGTTCTTGCTTCGCAGGGCACATCTATGGAATATCACTTGGAGTTGCTCAGGTCACGCAGCAGGGCCATTCCACAATCAGCCTGTCTGTTTGTTTATCTGTCTGAAAGGTGACCTTGTTCTTTTGCATTTTATATGACTCTCAAAGCTGTTCCTCCATAAACATCTGAATTCATTTACATTCTCAAATCCTTTCTGGCAGTCACCAGAATACTTGTGGGTCAGATAGTGAACAGAGAAAAGGTTTCACTGATTAGATGAGCTTTAAGCTGCAGGGTTAGTGTATTTCTCTTGTCTTTGTTTTTTAACTGCTACAGAGTCTCCTTCATATATCCCAGATGTCCAGCAGTTTCAGCCAGACTGTGTATTCATGAACAAAACCCAAAAACCAACCAAACAAAAAACCAAACAAAAACCCTGAACAAACTAACAAAAAACCCCCAAAACCCAAACAAATAACAATTCCTTTATTTGTTTCAAGTAATTTTTTATATCTGGGCTTGTACTATGTCAGAACTTCCCATTGTACATGGTGGAAGGAATAAACTGGCTGTTAAAAATGCAAAGTGTGTAATGTGTTTTATGTTGTGTATCATTTCAAACTTGATAGAAAATATTTGAGTAACAAATGTACTTTTATAAATCAGTATTCACATGTAAATGGTTCCTAAGTTTAGGATTATATTGTAAAAGATCAGTTGAAAACTGCAAGTGTGTCTTTCAAGTGGTTCTTAACTACTTTTTTCCTCCTGCTAAGTTCCTTGTTGAAAATTTACGCCTTAGTTTTCACCTTACGGGGAAAACTGCACGCCTAAAATCCCAGGTATTTAGATCAGCTTTTCTTAGAACAGTTCCCAAGACAAGCTGCAGTACAATCATCCTGATATAACTTATGTATGAGACTACTGTGAGCCATCTCTTCCTTCAGCAGTGAATGAAGACAGTGAAACATGGAAAATGTGGTCGGATCATGGAGTTTTTGGCCTTGGAGGAGAATGACATGGGGAAAAAAATGTGCTTCAAGGGTCTCAAACAGTGACAGTCAACATTTTATTACCTGAATAAAATCTCTGCTCTTTTTGTTTTACCTGACAATATATCCTTCTTTAAGCAGAAATCTTTTTGCAACATACCTGCCCTTCAGAATTCATGTGAAGGACGTGAGCCAAGGTCACGTAGTAGTGGATGGAAAAGCATTTGGGGTCTGAAGTTAATGCAGGTAGCAGGAGTTAGTGGAAGAAAGAGGAAAGGAACAACTTTCATGCATACAGAAAACTTTCAGTGGCATTGAGTGCTTTGAGCTGGAATGCTGGCTTTTTTCCTTGTACTCTGTGAAGCTACAGTTGTATAATGAACCAATGCTAATAGTGTATTTAGAGGGGTCTTCTTCTGATTTCCACTTTGGTTTCAGGAGGTACTGAGTTGATTTCCAGCCTGGACATTGCAGTTTAACTTTCAGATGTTACTGAGGCAGAGCACCTGTTTTGCTTCTCCCAACATTTTTAATTGATGCATTTAGTATTTAGCCAGGCATTCCTTCCCAGGCACTTTCTGCAAAGAATGAGCTCTCTGCTCAAAATCCCTCTGCAAACTGACAGAGGAATATATTGTTCATGTTGTTTTTACTAGCTCTGGGCACAGGCTAATTAGATTTTTAGAATTATTTGGCTTATCGAGATCTCAGAACTGTTTTTGAGATTTAAGTTCTACCTGCAAAAACATGCAAAAGTGGACACTGAATGGACATTCAAGTTTATATTTGTTTGTGCTGTATCTTGAGTGTTATTAAGGTGATGCATGAAGTCTCTGAAACTGATTCTGTTCTTTGTCTTTGATATGAATCAAAGATGCCTTTTTAACACCAGAAAAACCTGAATAAGGAAAACAAAAGGAAACCCAGTTTTCAAGTACATTTTTGGTTTCTATGTATATTTCAGGGATTTGATTGATTTTCATTCTTCTCTGGGAACTGTGCTGTTACCTGCTGCACATCTGAGATGAAAATCACTATTAATACAATTTCTGTAACGTTATTGTAAGGATGTTGCTAATATTTTGTGTTTCCTTCAAGAGAGGTACCCTTTATTCAGGAGCATTTTTAATACATGGACCAGAATGTTTTATTTTAGTTCTGTATGGTATGATTTTGTTTTGAACAGAGCAGTCACCCACCTGTGTCCAAGCACACCTGCAATCCCTGACACCTTTGTTGTTTTAGAAGTCAGAACATCTATAAATAGAGTTTTTCATCTGGGCTTTGGTGTGTCACTGGAGACAATAAACATTTGGATTAACAATAGCTTCTGTGTGTGACAGGTCTTACCTCTCAACCTTTTCACACCTGCATTGGGGTTAAGTGCACAAACACCTGCTTTGCCTTCTCAACTCGTAAAGTATTTATTGGGTGCTACTGCTTACACTTTGATAAAGTCTGTTACCTAATATCCTTCAGAACTATTTGTTTTCTGAACTGTCTGGATTTATGATGCCCTTTCTCCACTGACCTAAGCACAGCTCCACACCTATGTTTTGAAAACCATTATGTGCAATTTACACATGAGAAAATGAAGGCACATAGAGATGAGGCAGCTTTATTTGTACTTATTGTTGTCATTAGCACCTTCTGTTTGTCAAGAGAACAATGCAAATCTGCCAGCCAGGAGCAGGAATGGAGTGAAATGTTTGTGAGCTTACAGCAGTTTGCTGTGCCTCTAGCTCTTGGTGCAGACTGCTAGCCTGACTTGAGGGAGGCTGCAAGTGTGTTCTAAAGCACTGGTGTGGCTCCAGCTATGGCTGATGTATTCATATATTGTCAGAAGTGCTCAGAGAGGCAGTTCCCAGACTTCTGAAGCAACTAGAATAGCATTGGAGAGGGATGTGATGCATGCTGTACTTTTAAGACGCCAAAACTGCTCTTTTTCAGCCACTAAGATGGCAGGAAACAGCACAGATACTAACTGAGCTTGCTTTACAGCTTTTGCTTTCTACAAGTGTAGTAAAAGGCAGTCATGCTTATTAACTTGTATTAGGAACTTCAAAAAGTGCTGGTTTTTGTTGCTCTTAATTCTGACAAACCCAAGCACTTTGGTCTAAAATTTTTTCACCAGCTCACTGTAGAGTATATATATTTTTTATGTCTATGCTAAAAATATTGCTTCATTTATGAAAGCAAATCTAAGGAAGAAAATGTTCTTAAAATGTTCTTGTACTGTTTTGTTCATAAGTATCGGAACTGTTTGGCCGGGGAGTTATGGGGGGGGGTTGTGTTTTCCATGTGAGAATTCACCTGAATTTTGCCAACTTTATAACCCCTAGGTTCTCTAAGGAATGTTTTCATACTCAGCCTCTTGCAGGGTTTGCAAGAGCCAAGGAGAGACTTCGAGACACACATTTCTTGTAAATGCCAGGGACTGTCCCAGTCCTTGGCACCAGTGGTGAGAGCCAAGTGACATTTGTTGGTGCTCTGCATCTTTGTCCTGTCAAGGAAGGGGAGAAAGAATACAGGGAGAAAAAAGAGGATGGTATAAAGACAGGGTGAGGAAGACAAGAACAGAAGATGGAAATGGAAACATGGAACCAGAGTGAGACAGGAGTGAGTAGAATGGACCCATTAGAACGTGGGGCAGGTGATCGAGGGAAAAACTGTGGGAAGCAGTGAGGAACAGGGACAGGATGAAGGAGAATAGCTGGAGGGGCAGGAGGGAGGGAAGAGTTATAACAAGCAAAAGGAGCTTGGATACTGAGCAGGGGCGGAGGTTTCATGTCTTTTGGATATCTTTAGCCTCCTGATTCACCAGCTACTCCATTGGCACAAGGGGGAGTGCAGAGCTGAGTACAGGCAAACAGATTCTTCTGGATCTGGTGATGTGTCTGTAACACACAGAATCATCAACATAATTCTGTATGGCACTTTTATGCAGAACAAAGTATAAGAAATTAAGATTTCTCATTCTACATGGTATATTTGATAATAAAAAATTGGAAAGCCCTTTTCTCAGGAAGGAACTCTGGGAAGTGCCAGAGTTGTGCTTAGTCCTGTGGTCTTTGTTCAATCCTCTTGTCTTTTGGTACACAGTCCAGTAGTTTTCAATTATAGATTACCTTGACAATGGTGCTTTACCTTCCAGAGTCCCTGTGGACTTCGTGTGCTGATGGCAGAGTCAGGCTGAGAATAGATAACTCATGCCCACAGACTCCCATAACAGTTCATCAGATGTTCAAGGAGAGCCTGGAAAAATATGGATCCCTTAATGCTTTGGCCAGCAAAAAGAATGGAAAATGGGAGAAAATAACTTTTTCAGAATATTATTCCCTCTCTAGGAAAGCGGCCAAGAGTTTCTTGAAGGTAGGTACAGGAAACAAAACCAATTCCTTTAATCCTTTTGTCTCCTTTAAAAACCAAAAAAACAAGACCCAACCTCAAAACCCTCAATGTAAGAGGCTTTTTGCATTACTTGAAGATCAGTAGTCATATTCTTTATTGAAATTATAATAATGAAAGTGAGTTTTGGTCAGAGGTAACACTGCTGTCAGGGAACGTTGACTGCAAGTGAGGAGCTGCTGCGTTCCACTTTCTCAGTGGGACATGGGTGCAGAGCTCAGCATGAGGCCTTGAGATTAAAAAGAAAAATAGGGGAAAACTACTATCATGAATTTGGTGAGATAAAGACAATCTTTAAAACATTCTAAACATAGGGTGGTATTAGTAGTCATTATGCTCTTATTCATGTTGAAATATTCTGGGTTTTAGGCCTTTCTGGGCAGCAGAGTTCAACCAGACAGGAGAAGGTAGTGGAAAATTCACATCCTGTTAATTGCTGATAAATACCATGTTTGTTATGGATACCAAAACGTGCCTTCACATGCCTTGTCAATACTGTAATAATAAATCAAAAGTTTCCATGGTTTGTATTTGTGGGTATGTTTCTCTCCAGTGTGCCTGTATTATATAACCTTATGTGTATTGTTTTTAAGCTTGGTCTTGAACGATTCCATAGTGTAGCAATCCTTGGATTTAATTCTCCAGAATGGTTCATCTCAGCTGTTGGAGCTGTTTTTGCTGGGTAAGACATTTTTGGGGGGGTTAATTTTCGAGGGGGATTTGGGGATTTCTGTTTTGCTAGGTCTGGAAATGTAGCAAATCAGTATTATGTGTCATATCTTGGAAGCTGTGTTGCTACTGATTAACATATTCAGCAACCTTCTGGAGTCTCATATCCCAAATAGTCCAGGCACTCATAAATGGCTCCTGTTTGCCATGGGCTTAACCGTGACAGTTACAGAGAAGCTGTTGTTCAGGATCTTATCAATGGAGGATGTGGGAAACAGATGAGAATCACAGTTTTATATTAATGATACTTGTCTACAGTAAGCAGATGAAGTAGCATATGAATACTAACTACCCTGATTTCTTCTGTTCTGATACCTGTTAATTTGGATTTTAGTTCTTAAGCTGTTCTGTACCAATGAAATCCAAATTGGTATCTGTGTACAGCTTGAACAAAAAAAAAGGACGTAAGTGGGGATTTTTTTGCCACTTCCTGAGCTAACTCCTGTGTAACCTTAAGTGAGTTAAAACACTGTGTCCTAGCCTACAGCATCTTCTGATGAATAGTTCAGAGATTAGTTTTTGCAATGTGCATAAATCAGAGATTCGTGTATATCTGAATACGTGAAACAAACATTAGAGGTGTCCTGCTGTTTGCTTCCACATCTTCATACCCCTTCAGGTTTCATCTGATCTTTGATTATTATTCTCTTTTGATACTACCTGCATGTGTATGTGTGTGTATGTATATAAATATATGTTCTTACGTATATAAATTTTCTGATGCAGAGGAATTGTCACAGGAATATATACAACCAATTCTCCAGAGGCCTGTCACTACATAGCTCATGACAGCAAGACTGATATCATGGTTGTGGAAAATCAGAAACAGCTGGACAAGATAATGCAGGTAACGAGGTGGCTGAATGGTTACTGAAAAGCCACATTTTTTTCATTTCTCGATGCTGTATTGGTCCCAAATACCATGTACACTCTCTGTATCACAAAAGCTTTCTTAGTGAAGTGTGTGTTGTTACTCAGAAATCTGGTATCTGGTGTTAAAGCTTGTGGGTAGCTCTGACCTTCTACAGTGTCTGTGGCACCAGCAGAGAGCTCACTGGATGGTTCACTGCAGGCTTACCTGAAAAAACCCCACATTTTAATCCCATGTTTTTACTGTCACCACGTGATTCTGTTTGGAAAAGCACAGTCCACTTGAATGGAAGAGATTATGCTGATGCAGGTTTGTAAAGGTCTGCCATTTAAATATTAAGGATGTTAGTGTTCAGAATTTCCTCTTTCCGAAGTATTATCTTTTCCTGCTTGTAATATCAGCCATTAAGGCTCTTGAGTTTACTGCACTTTGATAGCATGATTGTTAATGTCAGATAGACCTCAGTGAGAAAGGAGGAGCCTCCTGAAGTGAACAGCCACAATTCTGACAAAACTCTTGGGCAGCTGGGACTGCCATTCAGCAATAGTGCCAGATGGAAAGACCAATTTGATGGAAAGATGACTTGGGAGAGGGGCACAGGCAGGTCCATGGGAAGGGCTTGTCTGTCTGTCAGATACTGAGGGAGACCTGTGGCCTCACCAAACTTGCACCAAATGGCACCGTTTGCTGAAGCAAGAGGGCCCTCCATGATGAAGTTTTCTGCCAAAACCACAAACCTGCCAGAGAGAAAATATGCAGTGTTTTTTTCCAAATGTATTTCATATAAGTTGGTCATTAATTACTTTGTATTTTGTAATTTTGCTTTATATGCTATATGGAGGAAGAGGGGTTTTTTTTAACTATTCTATAAAAACACACCATCAGACAAGCCTTCTTATAGTGTCATTGACACAATACTAGGCTATGCTGTTGTGAACATGGAGAGAAGAATCCAAATGGAAGGACTCGAGGGGTTTGGTTCATACTCATTATGTAGAAAAAGAGAGCTCTGGCCAGCACTGCTTTATCCAGCAGAGGATTTTTTGTAACTTTTTTTTCTGGGACCCAAGACTGAAATAATAACATTTCAATTGCTGTCCTTCTAATAATATGTACATAATGGCTACCATCAAGCCACTGCTTTTGTATTGGCAAAATTGAGTTCAAAATGTGATCAATTAAAAGGCGTCTGTGAGGCACTGGGTCCCCCAGTATTGAGTGAAATCAATGCTTTCTGCAGGCCATGCAAAGCACACAAAGAGCTGCTGAAAGCAGCTGCCACTTCTGTCTGCCTGTAAGCGTGCAGCTTTATATTTTTATTTATCCTTTCAATGTGCATTCAGCTTCCTTTTCTGTTTTCCTTAAGGGAGTAGAACTTTTCTTAGCACTTGGATGTCAGTTTTTGCTGAGGAACTTTATTGCTATTGGTAATCACAGCCAGGCTCAGCTTCTAGCTTGACCTGCACTGTTCGTTGATGTGCCCTTTTGTGCATTATGAGAAAGGATGCTGAGGAGCCATTTCTGGTGTATTTTTCATTTTTTTTAAACCTTTTGACTGAAACCAGATTTCCTAGAGCAGTCTGTGTAGATTGTGTAGTTCCCACCTCCTTCCTCCCTCCTCTAGTTGAGCTAGGTGGTGATGAGTTTAGGGGAAAATATTTGGGGGTGGAGGGAAACGGGAGGTTTTTTGTGCCTGTCAAGCCATTATAGTTTTGGCAGCATTTGTGTGGATAAAAGCCCACACGAGGTATGAATAGTAAATTACAACTTTGCTTTAAAAAATCCAACAGATCTGGAATCGTTTGCCACACTTGAAGGCCGTGGTGCTGTATAAGGACTCCATTGCAGAGAGACATCCAAATTTGTACACGGTGAGTGAATACTAGAACAGAGGCATAACCAAATAATACATGGGGTTATACCCGTGTATTAGCAGTTAATACATGGGGTATTAATTATTTGATAAATTTCTACTGTGAGTATCTACCATTTAGAATGCATTGCTGTGTTCCAGCAAACATGTTCAAAAGTTTCATCAGCTTTTTTTGTTTAATTTACCTTTGATTCTTCACATTTAAAAAAAGAGCTACCTTGCTTAACTGTCTTGTGTCTTCCTGATCTTCGACTTGACTGGGCTATTAAAACACCTGTAGGTTTTAGGTGGGAATGTGTACTCTCAAATGGTTAAAAGTTAAAGTTGTCCTCTGGTGCCTGTGAATTAGGAAATGTTTTGTGAATTCAGTATTTTAGCTGAACTACAGATTATCAGATTTTAGGCGGAAAAACTTCAACTGCAGAAAAAATATATTGAAGAGACATGTGATGTATTCAGTATATGAAAATATAATGAAGGAGGAGTGAACAGCATATAAATATCTTAAAATACTTGCAATTTTTATAATCTGATAAGTAAAAAGTTTTCTGTGCTTTTTTTTCGTATCATGCATATAACTTAATAATAAACCATTACTGTTCTGATACTGTACATATTGGTATAGAGCATGCCTTGCATCTTGTACAATAAAAATATTAGTACAAAGATGATCTTAGTATTTAAAAAGATTAAATGCTAGCATTTAATTCTTGAACAACCTGCAGTTACTGAAATCTAAATGTCTGAGAATTGCTATATTTTTAAACACTGGTTTGGTGTTCAGGTGTCATGTTGGACATTTTCTCAGAGGAGCAGGGTAGCTGTGAGTGTCTGACAGTTGCCACAGTTTGTCATGTAAAGAAAAAATTAGAGATCAGATCACCAAAGGCAGAAATGATTGTTGATAAGGTGTGATGTAGAGCGAACCACCAGCCCACATGGTGTTTGATAAAAGGGATTTGTGCCGTGTAATGAGCGGCTGCAGGGACAGAGCTGGCTGAGCAGTGCATGTTTCCAGAAGGCAAATGCAAAGTCAGGAGAGTGGTGTGACTGTTCTGTACCTTCCACACTTGCTGGAAGGCCAACACCATCTGTTGCAGGTGCTGTTCAGTAAACAAGGCCTGGGCAGCAGAATCTCAGTGATCAATGCATTCCACTGTGTGAATACAGTAAGGTCAGGAAAACAGGAACGACTGCTTACTGGCATACAAACAATTACATCCTTGACACCTCCAGGCTTTCCAGGAGCTTGTGAAATTGATGCAGCCAGATTCTGTGGGAAGGGATAGAATGTGACAAATCCTCTACTTGCTACAGAGCTGTGTCGTGCCTCTTTTCAGAGGTGTGGTTTGTTGGAAGAAAGTATAAAACTGATGAATAATCCTTAGGACAGCCTTGCCACCCAAGAAAAGGAAGTTAAGGTGCCCCAGAGGCTGACTATTGTAATCTTAGTAGCCAAGTGGCAATGCCAGAGGTCTAAAAGAAGCAGTGAACTACCCTCAAGCAGAGACTCTTTTTTACCTCTGTCTTTCTTATCATGCCCATTACTGCTTTATGGTCCTAGATATAGCCCCAAGAAATCACTGAAAAATGAAGGTGCTGCACCTTGCATTTAAACAACACACTTCTGTAGCACAGTATGAATCACATGATTGCAATGGGAAACTGACAGTTTGGTTATCAATTTTCTTCCAGTTAGCATTGAAATCAGTGGTACGCTTGGCAGCATATCAGGGGTGTGCAACAGAAGTATCTGGGAGCAACCAATATAATACAGAGGATCAGGTTCAGGATTCTTCTGGGCCAATTTGTGTGGCACAAGAGTCCAGTGTCATAAAAGTTTTATCTCACACTAGAATGAGCCAAATTTGAATGAAAGTTGTGACCAGCATCATATGCTGTTTCCTATAAAATAACACATGTTTTGGGCAAACATTCACACATCTAGATAATGATGCTTTTGCAAAGAAGCTTTCATTCAATTGCTTTATAGTTGTATTTATATAGTGTACAATGAATTATAGATGAGCTGTCACAAGTGTACTCTTAAAAATGATGCGTCCAGATTCCTTTAAACAGACACAAAATCCTTCTTGGATTTTGTGTGGGATAGTAACAGAATTTTAGCCTCCATGACTTACCCATAGGATCCACGTTGGAGGAGGAACAATGTTACTATTCCCTTCTTAGGCACTGAAAAGACTCCTGGCAGCACAATTTTAGATAGTCTGTTTGCAACTCACACATTAAGCTCTAAGATAGACTTACCATATTTCTTACATAGCCAAGGTCTGGGGAAACTTGCCTTGGATACATGTTCAGAACAAGGCACGGAAATGTTGTAACATTTTTGTGACAGGAAAGATGCAGTACTGAGTCAATTTGTAAGAAGCCATTTGATATCCTGTATTTTCTGTTCCATGCTCTAGATGGAAGAGTTTCTGGAGCTGGGAGGTGACATCTCTGACAGTTCCTTGGATGACATTATTAACTCCCAAAAGCCGAATCAGTGCTGTGTTCTGATATACACCTCCGGAACAACTGGGAAGCCAAAAGGAGCGATGCTGAGTCACGACAATGTAGGTACTTTAGGCTTTTCCTGTAGCAGAGAAACAGCGAAGTGTGAGGGTATTTATTCCTGTGGTTTGAAATGGCTGGTACATCCTAGAGCACTGAAATGCTTTTGCTTTTACAGCATGGATAGTGTACTGCAAAGCAATGTCCAAGTGCAGTTGGCTGCTTCTGGTGAAGTACAAGCAAGGTAAAGAATGAAACTCCATTGAAACAGCACTTCACAAAATTGAACAGTTCTTTATGAATATGAAATTTTTATTCACTGTATTTCTTGTGAGATCTAATGCATGTATTCATAAATATAAATCACAAATTGCCATAAAGTCTTGCAAGTGATGTCATAGGTCACTGTAAAATGAAGAAATCATACCCATCAGCCAGCTGCTATCAAAACAGCCTGATGGACTGCTTTTGCAGATTTTATTAAAAGTGGGGGTCGATGTGTGGGTTTTTTAATTTGGTGGTTTTTGTTCCTGGACTTGTGTGCAGTTTTCTACATCTATCACTGGAGAATAATACAGCTCCAGTGCTCAGTGCTTATGGATGCTGAAAAAGCTTTAGCAGAGAAATTTTCCAGCTCTCTGCAGCGTTTTGTGAGAGCTCTGTCTTTCCCATGCAAATTATCTAAAACAGTGTTACAGTTTTGTAAACTCCTTGCCCCTGCAGGTTGTTTTGAAGGATTGTTATGGTTTAACTACAAAAATACTTAGAAATGGATGTCTAAGAACTTGGCCAATCCCCTCAAGGGGTGGCTGGCTAAAGAACTAATTACCTTATGCCATTTAACACACTTATTGAGAACTAACATACAACAAGCTTTTGGTCAGTTCAATAAAGTGCTCCCATATATCCTGGAGCCTAGACTCTGTGTCATTTCTCTACCCGTCTACTCCGTGCAGTGACAAGTGCTGGTACTTGCAGTAGCCCTACCTGCATCGTTGCAAACAGAAAATTTCCAGTTATAGAGAAAAGCAAAGTTGTTTGCTAAAAGGACTTCTCAAGAGATTTGCTAGGAAAGATACGTGGTTGGTGGCTGAGCAGGAGTGGGAGGTGGTGGGGAGACTTTGTGAAAATACAGAGAATCTGTGAAAGGGATGGTCTAAGTTGAGGCCTCACCCCTTAAAGCAGAAATTATTGCAGACATGCACACTGTGAACAGCAATTCACCCAAATGTAGGGAATTAGTGCAGAGATACCTGGAAGCAGAACATAATGAACTTGGGAGACAAAAAGACTGATCTGATGTGCAAATCTGTGCTCTTCTATCTCAAAGGAGTCTGGTGTCATTTCCATGCCAGCTGCCAAACTATTCTTGGCTGCTGATCACAAACAGGCTATTTTTATGTTGACAAACAGTGGAAAGCATGCCATGCCTGTAGCTCTGCTGCTGCCTTCTTTAGTCAAAGATGTTTGCCACTGTTCGTGTGCAAAACCAGTGCTGAATCAGTCCTGTATGACCCACACAGATCTGCTGAGAGTGTGCCTGTGTGCTGTGAGGCCTGGAGTACAAGCAATGAATACAGACACATCTTAAATACATCCCATTCTTCCTACTGTGTAAATCTCCCATAGCCACTTGTCCAGTGCTGCCACCTAAACTTGGAGTGGCCTGGCCTGGCAGCACGCTGCTCCTTAAAACCCTCTCATGAGAATCTCTGTTTCCTTAGGCCAAGCCTACACTTGTACCTTCTAATTTATTACAAAGCAGCTGGCAGGAACATACTGTGATAACAGGAATACGTGTGATTTGTGTCCGTGCTCTGCCATCTTGAATACGCTCATTTCTGTGTCCTGCACTACCCAGTTTAGAATACAGACTCCTCTGAGAAAGAGCTGTTTCTTTTTGTTGCTTGGGATTTTTTTGGGAGGTGTTGTTTGTTTTGGCTTTTATTTTCGTGCACATATATCTTTTCCATTTCCGCTCACACCATCACATATATTTATGGGTCTTCCCTGTGCCGTGTACTGATAATGAAGCTATGCATATTTAACATCCTTGAATTGCATCTTCTGAGATAAAGTGGGAAATGGGACGAAGGAGGGGGGAACATCATCCAGATTCACTAAGAAGTCAAGCAACACAACTTCAAAACTATTCATGTGTGTGCTACCTCTCATGAGGAGTGTGTGTGCATGTGTCACTAAAAACCACTGCAGTGAATATCCC
Source organism: Ifrita kowaldi (assembly GCA_013398055.1). Taxonomy (NCBI): domain Eukaryota; kingdom Metazoa; phylum Chordata; class Aves; order Passeriformes; family Cinclosomatidae; genus Ifrita; species Ifrita kowaldi. The sequence goes on along the minus strand of VZRS01010052.1, from coordinate 378,646 downwards.
AGAGGAGCAGAGTACTGCTCGTATCTTCCTCCTTAGCGCTTAGCCAGGGGATGATCAGTACAAGGCAATGAGCTTGTGGCTGATACTAAATGTCCTTTGAGCTCACTGACCGCTGAATATTTATTGTTCTTTTTCTAACTTGTAGATACAGCACTGGTGGAAGGTGCCAGTGTAATAGAAAGCCTGCAGAGCAGGAGAGTTGCAAAGGAGGGGGCAGATCAATTTGTTGCTTTTCCATCCAGCCCATGGCTGCTCAGTGTGTCACTAGGGTGTGGGGAGCTGCTAGCATTCATAGCCCAGTCAGGCAGCACAAATGCTGCATTTACTTATGTTACCTGCACTTCTGTATTGCAGCAAAGGTCATCTGGCTTTTGGCAGAGTGTCCCCAGGGAACTGACAGTCTGGTGTGTTGTCAATATTGCAATATCTTCAGCAATTTCTGTGAGCACAGATTTTTCGCAGTTTCATTAACATAGCAAGAGGATCCGTAGTTTGTGTTAAGGGGAAAAAAGGAAAAAAAAAACCAGACCAAAATCCCCACCATACCTAATGTGTTTTATTATTTCTTTAAACAGATAACTTGGACATCAGCCCATTGCAGCAGAGCAGGAGATATGCAACCTGCAGAGGTCCAGCAGGAGTCTATAGTCAGTTATCTCCCACTCAGCCACATAGCTGCACAGATCTATGACCTGTGGACTGGAATCAAATGGGGAGAGCAAGTTTACTTTGCTGAACCAGATGCTCTAAAGGTACCTTGTCTTGCATTACATCTAATTAAGATTGCACTTCTTTCTCTTAGAAAACATCCCAAGGAGGGAATATGATATTTGAAAAGTTGTAGAGGATAAAGATTGAGAGACCATTATTGTAAGAGTTACGGAAAAATAAAGTTCATTATATTTGTGATCCAGTGCTCTAGATTCCAGTTAAAATATATAATTCATATCCATAAGGTTCTTTCAAGGCAAAAAAAGTATAAGCAGTTTTTGGAGGAAAGGGACGCAGGAGGAACTAAACCATGTGTGTTTTTCCTCCTTGTGTACGTACCTCCCCCGAAGTGTCAGACCTGACACATGTTAGTGCATATGGCTGACTGAAGTGGGCCTAGCAGCCCTTCTGTATATCCTACATGTTTAGTGATGTAGAAAATCACTAAAGATGCAGGTTTTACTTCACCAAACTTCTTCATCTCTGCTGTGTGCGTTTTGTTCAAATTATTTTATGGTTATAACAGGGCAGCTTGATCAACACACTAAAAGAAGTGCAGCCAACATCTCACATGGGAGTTCCCCGAGTATGGGAGAAAATAATGGAGAAGTTAAAGGATGCTTCTGCTCAGTCAGGATTTATGAAGAAGAAGATGCTGTCATGGGCTATGTCACTTAGCTTAGAGAGGAACCTGAACGGCTCAAGCAGGTATGTAGTACAATGAGTGAGATTTCCAGCAACCTGGAAGTAGCAATTTGCTTGTAATAAACTATGAATCCTCAGTGAGACTCTTTGTATAAGTGGGTAAAATTTGGCTTGGCAACACAGCAAATATAGTGCAAGGGGGAGGGTTTAGTTATCAATTATTATTGATGTCAGTTATTTCACAATGAAGTGTAAAAATTTCTTATGCAGAATGGTATTCCAAAAGATCATTCCATGATATTGCTTTGCTTGTCTGATCATTCAGCTTCTCAGATAGATCTTGCAAATTTCAGATTTCAATGATGTAGGTTCTCAGAGTCACATTTAACTGATAAAAAATCAGGAGTACAAGAGCTGTGTTGTATACAACATGTTTTTATAGATTCTTTATGTATTTGTTGAATTCAGATACCTCAAGAGTTGGAGATAGGAAAGCTGGAGAAATGACAGAAACGAATAAATGAAGAAAGGATGAATGTGTCACCTTACTTATGTTCAAACTTCTGTCAACACCCAAAACCAAATGACAAATACATCTCTAAGCAAAATCTGTGCCTGATTTTGTTTTGAAAATTTCCTAGGTTGCTCTGACTTACTTGTATGTTTTGTACTCAGCAGTGATCTAAAGCAGTTCTGGACAAGATTAGCAGACTACTTAGTGCTTGCAAAAATCCGCAATGCACTGGGGTTTTCTTCCTGTCAGAAGCACTTTTCTGGTGCTGCTCCTCTCAATACAGAAACACTGTATTTCTTCCTGGGTCTGAACATCACCCTGTATGAGGCCTATGGGATGAGTGAGACCACAGGCCCACATTGCCTTTCTGGGCCTTATATTTACAGGCAGCACAGGTAATTTTGCTCTTCTTTATTGCTATTTTTTTAATATTATCTGTTTCATTTTGTCTGTGAAAAGAGTGTTTACGAAGGTCAGCAAAGATACTACAGCTTATTTTATTTTCTCTGAGTGCATTGCCACTCTGTTGTGACTTTGGGAGTCAGAATAATTTTCAAGTCAGAATTTGAACATGTTGACTCCATAGCACGCCGTGCCAGGAGCACTGAAACTGAGCTACAGCATTCTAGGCAAACACAGTGACTGCATCTGACACATACTCTAGCACTTGCCCAGGGGAGGAATGCAAGACCTCAAAGACAACGGTGGTTTTATGGCTGAAGATCCAGGGGGGAAACAAGCAGCAAGCACAGGGCAAGACAGACTGCCAGAAAGTGCTCAGACACCCTGACAAATCTGCCCGAGTGAGCGAATATTCCGTAGCTGTCGGACCGTTACAGCACAGTGATATTTGCAGTCACGGATACTCTGACAGTTTCAGGGATTTGGCATGTTGGCCAGCTTATCAGTATTATGTTTGATGTTTCTGTGATCCTGTGGGGTTTTTCTGCTCTTCTCTGGTAGCTGTGGTAAACCAGCACCTGGATGCAGAGTGAAACTGGTGGACAAAGATACGGAAGGCAATGGAGAAATCTGTTTCTGGGGAAGGACTGTTTTCATGGGTTATTTAAATATGGAAGACAGAACAAAAGAAGCCTTTGATGAGGAGGGGTGGCTGCATTCTGGAGATTTAGGAAAGCTAGACAAGGATGGCTTTCTCTATGTCACTGGAAGAATTAAAGGTAATAGGCAAAATCTTGCTGTATGTTTATGGTAAATGTTCAGCACTACTCAGTCATCTCTCAGATGTGGTCCACCTAATGAAGTGTCTTTCCTCTAATGCCAGCAGCATTGCCCTAACAGAAAGGTAAAATAAACTTTCCTATGAGAAAACCACAGTGTGCCCTTTGTTCAGGGAAGGTTTCCCTCTCATCTGTAATAGGGGTGGAGATGATTCAGTTCCTACAATGAGGCCTTTTATCTCCCAGACCTTTACTCAGTATCAATTACAATTAGCAATATAAACTACTAACACAGATTTAATGTGTCTTGTTTTATTTGAATGATAACATTAAGCTGTCCAGTCTCCCTCTGAATCTTGTCAAATTGTCTTAATTGCACATCAGAATGTTAAGACAGTAAGGAGACGCATCCTCTGTTATACAGACATTGTTGCTGTAGGTCAGAGGTAGGTTCCTCTGGTGCCTTAGGTGAAGTGTTTGCAGAGACCAGAGCTGAAGCTTGAGAGCAGAAGGGAAAGCTGAAGCTAAAGCCATGCACTTAGGCGTTATTACAGGACATTGGGTGAAGTCTCACGAGACTGAGACTGGTCACTTGCTTACTTGGAGGCTTTTTTCATGATATGTATTCAGACAGTGGGATTGGTCACAGGCAAGATGTAACTGAGGAAGATTTAAGAACTGAGTAAATATCTTAGAACGTAAGATGAATCACTAGGGAGATAACACAGAGGAGTGAATTTGTCCCAGGTGGCATCATGTCCTGCTGGGAGTCAGGACTGAAGTTGGTACTATTAATAGCCTGCACCAAATGCAGCTGTCTTGCTTTTAACTTGTTCTTGTGTCTGATTCACTTTCCTTTAGCACAGCAGTAACAACCCCTTGTCTCAATCCATCTGAACATCTGTGTTTCTCTTATATCTGTCTTGATTGCTGAACTAATAGCAATTACTCTAAATTACAGGAAAGGTAGACAATCTGGAATAAAATGACCATATGTCCAGTTTCATTGAAGTTTTAAATTCAAGTCCAAATAAGGACAGTGAAAAACTAAGGGCCAGAGAGATTGGTAGAGGATCTGAGACAAAGACAGGACTATTGCCAAAGGAGGGTGGAATGAAAGGGAAAGTTAGACCTAGAAAAGTGTATCTGTGTTATTTGTTGAAGCATGTTCTGAAATGCTGCAAAGATGATTATTTGAGGACAATGAGAAGTCACCAATGTAACAAAAGCAAAGAACTGGAATTTACTTAGAGAATACTCAAGTTTGTAATAATTTCATTGAATATATGTATTTCACTTCAGAACAAATGTTGCTTTTGTGGAGGCTTCCTGCAGTAGTAACTTATTTTTGTCTGACCCCTCTTGGTGGATTTAAGAATTGGTTTTACTCATGATGTTAACAATGAACTTGCTTTTTGGTGAGATAGCAACGATAGAATAGAGGGTGAATCCTTTGCTAATTTGGAAGAGATGATCTCTCACAGAAAAACTCCAGTTACATAACAGTCCCTTGAGGTTAACCTGTTACTGGATTATGTAAAAAATACCTGGAGCAGATATAATGAAGGAGATCTGAGAACTTGAGTACGTTTGAAAAATAGTAGCAGTTTTATTTTGAAGGTAATTAATAGGATTGGTGGTCTTTGGAAAATACTATCTTGGAAAAAAAATCTCTTGTTTTTTGTGTCAGAATAAGAAAAGCAGGTTGAGCCAGACATTAACCTGATCTTTGGAATTTGTTTGAATTCAACTAATAACCTTTCTTTTTTTGCCTAGATTTGATTATTACAGCTGGAGGTGAAAACGTGCCTCCAATTCCAATTGAAGATGCTGTTAAAAAAGAACTCCCAATTGTTAGTAATGCTATGGTGATTGGAGATAAAAAGAAGTTTTTGTCAATGTTCCTGACCCTAAAGGTAAACCAGTTTTAATATTGCCTTCAGTGAAGTTATACACATGCACCTAAAGAAAGAATAATAACTTTGAACCATTTGTAAAAAGACCTAAAATTAGATAGGAGGATGTTTTGTTAGGGGGAAAAAACGTATAGCAACTACAGACCAAATCCTGCTGGGTCTAAACTCAGGGTTACCTGATCTGCTAACCATCAACATATTTACTGCTGTTTCTCCTACATATACAATAAGAGCTATTTTCCATTCAAATGCAAATTTTTATGTAAGAAATGCTGGAATATTGAGAAGTTTCTGTAACAGAACACAATAAAAGGTTTTATGCTTACAGAAGAGCAAAACCAACAAATGTTTCTGTTATGGGCAAACACAGAAACTTTCCAACAGAAACATTTCTCTACAATTTGTTATTTTTACTACACAAGAAGGATGACTGTGGAACAAAATAATTAATAGCCTTGCTGTGGTATAAGCTTCAATTGAGAAATCACTGTTTTCCTAAAACATTTGCGCTTCAGTTCTGTGTACATACCAAGAGAATGCCACTTTAGGTGTTTTCAAGTTGTTTACCTCTATGACTGATACTCCCTTATCTTCAGGTACAATAGAAATACTAATTTAAGAAGTCTAAGGAACACTTCTATCTCAAGCTGTTTACGTTACACTATAGTAATTCCACTGAATGATGAGCTAAATATTTCCCTGTAACAATGGAGTCATTTGGAAAATATGGCAGAAATTCAAGGTCAGAAATGGACTCTATTGCTTAATTCATTCACGTTTTAAGTCTGTTCATGACATCTGCCGAAAATATTTGCATTTGGTATCCAAGTGGAAAGAAAAGCCCTTTATGTCTGTACATATTTCTGCTTTTTAAGGCTTACAGAATGTTTGCGTATTTATCCTGAGCCTTCTTACTAAGGGCGAGGGCCTGGTCAGAGAACCTGTTAATGCCTTTTAGGAGTGAGCATTTGATGATTCACTTCATTTGATATTTTAGAGTGTGCTGGACCCAGATACATCTGATCCCACTGACATTCTCACAGAGCAAGCTAGAGACTTCTGCCAGAGGAGTGGCAGTAAAGCCACGAAAGTGTCCGAGATTGTAGCTACGAGAGACCAGGCAATCTACAGGGCCATCCAGGAGGGAATCAACAGAGTCAACAGCAATGCTACCAACAGGGTTCATTGCATTCAAAAATGGATAGTCCTGCCAAGAGATTTTTCCATTTCTGGGGGAGAACTAGGTAAGACTTACTGATTTATCTTGAGGTACATAAAGTTAAGAGGCTGCTGATCTAATATTCAGTACAGGGAAAGGAAAAATGGTTATGCAGTGTGTGGTAATGAATACAAAAATTGGAGTTTTAGCTGTGCATGCATTTATGAATCTGTGCTCCTTTGCAAGTAGAGCTCGTAAATTTCAGATTGCTTTGGGTAATTAATCAATTTTGGTTAATTCCTTGAGCATTATAGTATTAATAACTTCCAGTAATAATACTGAAAGTTTCTCTTTTAAAAAAGCCAGACACAGCAAGATAGTGAAAGCCTCGTAATGGAGCACAAAGCACATTACCAGGTTCTTTGAATAAACTGGGAATTGTTTAAAAGCTTTCAAAAACATACTTTTATGAAAAAAGCAGTAGCCAGTTACTACCCTCTTATGTGCAGCTCCCTTTGAAGTCCTCATGCTTATGTGGAGGCAACCTCACATACCACGCTTGCTTCTCACTTTTAGCATTTATCTATGCTTAGAGTGGGGCATGTTCTTTCCAACAGGCTCTTCAATAAAAAACTTAGGTACCAAAGCTCAAACTGAGTAGGAATTTTTGTTCCTATTTCTGGAATTGACTCTCCCTCTTTTAAGGTCCCACAATGAAGCTGAAGCGGCTCACCGTGCTTGAGAAATACCGAAATGAAGTAGACTCCTTCTATAAAGAATAAGAAGTGTTTCCTCCAAGTATTAAGAAAGATCTGTGAGCAAAAGGAAGTGCTTTCTAATCAAAAGCGTTAATGCAGATTTATGCTTTGAGGTTGTAATCTATTGAACCAAACCACTAGAAAGCTGCTGTCAATTTAGTTGTTCCTGATACTCACCTAATCATTTGTCCTCTTTTTACAGAAGCATCTACAGTGTGTCCATTTTCTAATGCTGCTTTTACTTTATGACCTAAATGACTTAGAAATCCTTCTGTTTTATATAAAGCAGATGTAACTAGTTCCTCTAGACTAAAACATAAAATTTTTATACAGTGCTCTTCCATTTTTTTTTCTTTTGTTCTACAGGATGTTTCCTGTAGCTCATGGTATATTTTGGTACATAGCAGTACTGCTTAGTGAAACTGCTATACCACTCCAGTGATAATTATTTTAAAAAATATAAAAATCAAAAGGGCTGGGATTTTTTTCCCCTCCCAAAGAACAACTTTCTTGTTCACTAACATATTTGAGAACCTGAATACACTCCTCTCCTATTTTTGTAGTGCCTAGAATTCAGACTTCTCTGAAAACAGCAGTTCATTTCTTAAGTCCATGTTGGAATAAGCATTACTATTTCTCCTAAAAACAAATAATCAGAAAAAGCAGGGGAACAGCTCCCTAAGACTGAGAGACACAAAGCAGTAACCACAGGAGCTCTCCCATGAAAATGCTATTACAGAAAATTCTTTTAAATGGTTTACAGTGCTTTTCTTTGAGCAGTGTTTGTCAGCGTATATCTGCATGTTTCCGTATTCACACTGCACTAATTCTAACAAATGTGGGCTGCATTTTTTCTTACCCATATGCAAAATAAATCACATTATGTGAAGGAAATGCTTGGCACAAAGTTGTCTAAAGGCTGTGCTGTAAGTGATCTTTGGCAGACAGCTCTAGTAGCTCACACAGGCAGGCAGGCCACAGCCACTGTTATTGAGACAAAAGAAATGATGAAGAACAGGGTAAGGTTTCCATAAAAGTTCCATTACCAGTCTCACACATCTTACAGACTTAGGATATGTTGCAAGTACCAATAATCAGCTCAACACGTAAGACAAAGCAGCAGCCTAGGATTATAAAAACAAAACAAGCAATAGGACTTTGAAAAGTTTATTCTTCCCCATTTTGTGCGCAATGGTAATTCAGAATTTCTTTAACAATATTAATCTGAAGGAAACAAGGAAGCAGCGGCTTGTAAAACACGGAAAGAAATGTTGCCCTATTCACCAAAAGCGGAGTGTGGGAGGAATAAAGCTCCTCCAGCATGTTGTTAGACTGTATAAAAAAGCTGGGGTGCTTACTTTAGAGTGACATGAGAAGTTGTTACTCTTGTTTTACTTCTGAAACAACCAGCCCAAAACAGTCTTAACACATATTACTCCACTTAGTTACTTTCTATGAATAGAATTAAGCTGTAAGAAGCCTGCTTCTGGCAGTAGGGATAATCCTGTGCTATACTAACGAGTTTGAAAATACCTATTTTCTTGTCAGGTGCAGGAATGGAAGCAATACCTTGATACCTACAGATCAGAACAACTCGAGTGACGATCTGCATCTGATGGGGAGGGGAGGGCAAAGAGTTGCTTTTGCACCCATTAAGCTTAGTAAGCAAGGAAAAAATAGATTCAGATCCCCTTGAATAGGGATGAAATGTATTTCTGGAACACAGGCACCAGAGCCAAACCGCTGATCTGTCTTAATCCATTTAGGACTAGTCCCTGACATTCAGAGTTTCTAGAATAAAATTACTAGTCAATACAGGAAGACACGCTGAACAGACTGTGCAGAAAACTACAACACAAAAAGCACTCTAGCAGAAGTCATTAAATATTTAGTATAAATTTGCAAAGTTAATACTTTCCCCTCACAATTTATGGCAGAAGTAATTTTGTATAGTTTGCCCTCATTAGAACTCTATGGTAAAGTGTGTTTCAGAGAGGAAAACTGGTAAGAATTATTTTGGTATATAGATTTGAAAAATAACTTTGCTTCAGCATTAATTCTCACCCCTTGTTAATAGTTGTAGGTTTTTTTAAAATACAGAAATAGATTAAATCTCTAGAATTTTGTATTTCTTAATTCATGCCTTTGGTGGGCAGGGCTGTATTTCATGAATCACCAGAATATCTAAAGTGGTTTTCTCATTGCTTCTAACACGAAATTGCTATTTTAAATTATTTTATACCCGTCTCTGTTTGTGAAGATCATCTTGTGCTACTCTTAGGCTGAAAACCTATGTTTTTCAATTTCAGCAAGATCAATAAAGTAGGTTTTAAACATTAAGGTGCTTTTATAGTTCACTAATTCTGTTACTGGTTTGTTTGCATAATTTTTCTATTTGGAAAGTAAAACCCTCTAATTGAAATGGAAAAGATTAGACAGTTACAGTGCCAATAAAAGAATTCACTTACATAAAAATGTTCACCAGATAGAAAAAAAATAAATAAGACAAAGCACTTGGAAAAGTCCACCGAAAGCAGGCACAAGCATCATTTGTAGCCATTTGGACTAGATTTATTAATGGAGAGGCCTCAGCTAAAACGTTTGCTCTCAAGAGATAAGCAAACTATATGCATGTAGATATCAGGTTACATGTATTGTACTCTGTGTGACGTGTCCTTCCAGAGTTATCAGCAGGAGTATGAGGGGAGTTTAGTCTTTGTCCCGTACTCGGCGGCAGATCTCCTCTGTGAATTCCGAACACTTGGCATTGCCTCCCAAGTCTTTTGTCAAGACCTGAAAGAAAGATAGAAAAAATAATATTACTAAATTGTATTATGGGGCCAGTCTTGTCTCTGAACAGTTCTAGATGATCTCGGGGTATCTTGTGTATGGATAGTAAATAAGGTGAGCAGGAATACATCAAGTTTGAGTTCTGAATCCCATAGAGACTTCATCAATAAGGACTGTGCGGGTAGAGAAGACCTGAGTATGCATGAAGTACTTCTAATGTTATCAGATTTGAACATGATTTTACCATGATTTTGTCTTAACTACAGGAAGAAAGTGTGTGTGGTCAAAGCTCTACGAAGTCCTTCAATGGTGTACTTAATGGTTAAGTATTTACATCTTCAGTAAGAAGTTTGTCCTTTGGAAGTAAAATTCATATATGAAGGCTCAGCACAAGGACAACTAATAGAGAGTCATTTTTTTAAGGAAACCCACACAGAACAAGCACACATAACTGTTAATGCTACACATTAGCAATTCTCAAAGTTTGCTTAGTTTAGTTAAGAGATGGAAAATGTAGAATTAAAAATCTCTGTCATCAAGTACAACTCCTGTCTGGCATCATGAAGACAGTAAAATAAAAATTAAAAAGTGGGCAACATTGCTTGTCCAACCTATCTAGGTTAAAGCACTCTGGGAGATAATTAAAATCATTAGCTTCCCCCCCTACATGGCACACACACAGATCTTAATTACTGGTGGAGCAGAAGGGAGGAATAGCAAGCAATCAAGGTTACTGTTTTAGGATCTTGTAACTTAAATTGCATTGTGGGGTGTTTTCAATTAAAAATATTCTCTCCATTGTGAGCATGTAACATTATAAGTAACTAGTAAACAATTAGCCATGTCACAAAACTTGCACTGTTATCTTCCATGGAACTACTGACCTGCAGATGGAGGATTTCAATTCCAGAGCAGTGAATGGGAACTTTACTGGAGCACCTCTTTATTCAGTTGTAAGTTTAGATTTTTTTTTAACTAGCTCCTATACACAGCAAGATAGCTGCAAACTTACAAAATTATGACAACTTTTGGTTTCAGCCTTCTTGTTACTTTTAATTACAAAGTAGCCTCTCATGGTCCTGTGTAACAACTGAAACAGCATGACTGGCTGCTAATCCTCTTTAACTGCAATCTTCAGGATCTTTCCAACTATGTTTTCAAGAGATGGACATCAATGTAGAGAAGTGAACCAATAATAGTAAGACCACAAATCTGTCAAATTTCAGAGCATAAGCCCCCCTCCCTCCAATATCCCATTTGAGTCATGAATCTGAAGTCACTCACTTCCAAAAGGAAACATATATAATCTTAAGAGAAAAAGTTAATACTGGATAAAAACTGTTCTTGTATAGTCAAAAATGAGTGAAAGCAGTTAAGAATTAAAAAAGAAGATAACTGAGCTGAAAAAACAGAAACAGAAATATTACAGTCAGGACTGAAATGCTATGAGCAAAGTAGATGATTTAGCTTGTGAAAGGCAAATGAGTGTCCTTCACTTCAGGATCCAGACTTCAATATATATGCTTTGTATGTTTTATAAACTTCATAAGTGAAATACTAGTAGTTCCTTAAAACTATCATTCCCTTCCTGAAAAACAGCCATCCAGTTCACTATTTTGGAGTTCATAAAGCTGTGGAAATGTAAGATGAGCATTGCTGATTCAAAAGGAATGCTACAGCCTGTCCCCTTATTACTGAGCTGGGCAGATTTAATATCATCAAAGCTAATATAATTATTATCAGAGAAGGACAGTGACACTGCTCATGCAACAGGCCAGCTCAGCAGGCTGTCCCTCATTCTGGTGTGAATCTTCCAAGTTAATTCTTGCTTTGATACAATATGATTTTAATTCACTGCATTTCTTTGCACACCCTCATGTTACCTTTCCATCTTTAATTGTATCGAAGCAAGCTGACTCAATTTTTGTGGCATGTTTGTGTAGTCCCATGTGGCGCAGCATCATCACAGCACTCAGAAGGAGGGCAGTTGGATTTGCCATGTCTTTTCCTGCAATGTCTGGTGCTGTTCCATGAACCTAGAAATGAGAATTAACCCATGTGTTATGATGTCACTAGGTTGATTAAAATGTCATAGGCAGTTCAAGTGTGTGCAAGCAACCTGAACCATAGGTCTTCATGCAGCAGCATGTTAAAACAGGACTTACTTTGCTGTGATACAGTCAGTGGAAAGGAGATACCAAGGACCAAAACAATTCAGTTCAAAGACATCAGAAAGGGAAAACTAGGTCACTTAATATATTAAATTGTGCCCCTCAAGTTCTATTTCATAGGGAGTATTTATCTTATGAAAAAGTGGGAAAATAAAGTATCTGTCAAAAAAAGGACATGCAAAAAACCTACATGTAATATTTACTTCAACCAGTCTCTCAAGCTAAAGCTTGAGCATCTTCCCAGTAAAAAAGAGTTGTACGAAGAACTTTGTTAGATAAATGCCCCATTGTATGACATGGAAAAGTTTTAGATTCTCAAGTTGAGACAAAGTTATTACTGCTCTGCCTTGTGTAACAAGACTTACCGATTCAAAAATGGCCACTCCATTGGCACCAATGTTTCCACTGGGTGTTACTCCAAGACCCCCGATAAGTCCAGCACATAAATCACTGAAAAAAACCCAACCATCAAATAAAGAAAAACACAAGTTTTTTCATATACAGTTGCCTCTCTGCAAGGTATTTAAATATTTTTGTTTATCAATCAACTGAAACTATAACTTAACTTATACACCTGCACAGTCTGAGAATAATATGGAGAAAAAACAGATGCTGTTAGCCACCTGTACCCCATCAGAACACTGAAAATTCTTAGAACTACTAGCAGAAGACAATGTAATAAAGGAAAATTTAACGGAAATGCCAAATACTAGAATAAACCTGATAAGACACAGGCACAACAAGAAGTACTAGAAGCACAGAATATGTGTAGAAGTCTCAAAAACTAATTGTTACGTACAGTTCTCTGTAACTATACAAAAATCTTAGTTCCTCTGAAGGGGTCCAGAACTACTTTTCATATGTAAAGTCCTTCTAAAAAATGTGGAAGAATTTTGCTCAGGTAGGTGAGTTACTGGTGGTTTTGTAGTGTATTATGTGCAGCTTAAGGAACATTTTCCAAGTGACACTAGACTAGCCTTTTCCCCCTCTCTTTACACAACAGCCTGCAGGTCACAAATCTGACATTAGCAGATCAGCAGATATAAGCAATCTGCATTGGGTTTCCACCAAAACTACCATGGGGAAGGACAGACCAACTGTGCCTGTTGTCATCATATTGTCCCCTCAGAGCTGAACACACTGATGAACAAAGCTGGTATATTCAAAACTCTGGTATTTTCACATCCATACATCATTATTGCCTACAATTTAGCTCATACTAAACTAAGTTAATCCTTATCTTAGGACTACCAATGAGAAAAGTTGGGATGACTTTGCAGAATAATATTTTAAGCTAAAATAAACCAATTATCTTAAGTTGCATAGAGCCTGGGGAAAAATTGCATACAGTCTGCATTTGTCACTCTAAGTATTTAATGCTTGAAGAGTAGAGATTGTCTTCTGCCTATTCAGACCTATTCAGTCTAAAGAACCAGCTTGGCATTTTGTTCATACTTCTAGAGCAGCAGGTGAGACCTCACCTAGTGGTGACAGTGCCCTCTTCAAGAACAGACTCAAATTTATTAAAAATTTTAGAATGATGAAATTTTTTACAGAATTTCTATGACAACTTTAAAATGGGTGATAATGAATTTGGTGAAATGGTATTGATGATGAGACTCCTCTGATTTGACCCCTTTTAGTTAACAGTGTAAGAGCTGCTGTGAGGGCCCTGTTCACTCCTTTACCAATTCTTAAAGCAAGAAACATTAGTTAGAATCTGATTTTTTTAGAGTGGATAGACAGCCTTATCACAGAGAGAGTGCTGTTTTAAAAGAAGTTTAAGAACCATTTCTTCCTATACATAAGTTACCTTTAAATTTATTATCTGTACAAAACTAGGAGATGGATTCTAAGAGGTAAATAGTCAAACATTTAAATAAAAATTCCGATTCAGGCTCTTTTCTCAATCTCTCCTTAGAGGTGTGAGGAGAAACTACGTTACATTTTACACCTACGAGTTCGGATCAAAACACTTCATTTTACAAGTGTTTAATGGAATTGACACTCTACCTAATGATTTTACAGAATGGAAAATGCGTGTTGATGGGTTTTGCCTTCAAGACATAAAGTACCTCTAGTATCAATGTTATTTAAATATAAAATTTAATTTGAAGGTAAGAAAAAGTAATACATAAACCAAGAGCTAGCAGAATATTAAGAGGCCACATATTTATTTCTTCAGTGACTATGCAGACTCATTTAACTGGATGATGAGCTCCCCGTGTACATCATGGTCCCACAGTCACCCTACACAATGTATTTTAGTGCTGAGGATGAGAAAGTTTTTCCCTAATATCTAACCAGGCATTCATTCTCTATTACAATGTAAGCCATTATATTCTTCACACATTTGGAGAAATTTCTCTTCTGCCCCATCTGAACAATATTCATAGCCTCCATAAGCAGAAACAGATTTTTTTTTCAATAATAAGTACATTCTCATTATATAGCCCCTCCCATCAGTATATTAATAATTGAAGTGTAATAATGCCATCCTTTCTGCTCAGCTAGTATCTGATTTATGCAGTTTTAAAAAGTCTGAATGCATAAGATGATCACCCATTTGGCTTGCATATGACCTCAATGACTGTTGGGAAAGTATTAGTATTTTATATGTTGGGAGTTTAAATGAAAATCTCCATACCTGAGGATGTCACCGTACAAATTTGGCATAACAAGCACATCAAATTGAGATGGATCTTGAACCATCTAGAAGGAAGTATATTTTCATTAAGGTTAAGAATTTAAACAAAAAAAACCCCACAACTAAAACATATAAATACTCACATTCAGACATACAGTATCCAGATACATTTCATTAAATTTAATATCTTTACAGTTTTCTGCTGCCTCTCTGCATTTTCTCAAGAAAAGCCCATCAGACATTCTCCTGCAATTAGATAAGCAAGAGAATATTGCAGTTATTGTAAGGAAGCAGTACCGAAGATAAAACTGCATGCAACAGAGGTGTAATTAGAGTTCAGAAACTTAATTTGTGACCATTCATCCCTCCTAAAATATTTCTGTATCAGTGGTTTAACAGGCATACAGTAATTCTCAGAATGAGTTCTATTCATTTATGAAAGGTTTACTGAATTTGTGAAGGTGGTGTCACGTAAGATCACACATGTTATAACTCAGTTCATATAAAGTGGCGTGGTAACTGCAAAAGACAGCAGCCACTTTCATCCTCAGTTTTAAAATTCATTTTCCTTATTTAAAAGCTTCTAAAATAAGAGCTTTGGAAGGAAGAATTACTAGAAACTTACTAGTAAGAACATTGGTACATAATTATCTCAGCCCTCTCAATACCAGGTCAGTACTGCCCGTTCTACTTAGGAGGCATTTACTTGACTTTTTTCCCATTTTACTGACTCCCGGTGCTATCAACAGAGGTTTCACATTTGAGTAAGACTTAAGAAGTTATTTGTAATTAAATGTTCAGGGATTTTTGTTTTGTTTTGTTTTTCTCAAAAGAAGTGTCAACATACATAATATTTGCCTTGTGCACAGCAGTCACGTGGCTTCTCTGATTGTTTCTGGCATATTCAAAAGCAAACTCTGCAATGCGCTTGCTGGCTTCCTCTGTGATCAGCTTGATGCTTTGCACAACCCCATCAACAATCTGAAAGACAGGAGTTGCATTGACAGTGTAAGTGTAAGTTCATTCTTCCCATTTGGAACCAAGCAGCAGAATTCTGAGTGAGGCAGAATGCATTTCACAACAAAGGAACTTTTTTATGGGTGCCAAATGTAAAAATCCCACTGAACCCCAGTGAGACGGGCAAAGCTAGCAGTGCTGAAGCAGAAAAGGCAGCAGGAAGGCAGCAGCTGAGGCACCTACCACGTGCTCGATGCCGCTGTACTCGCCCTCGGTGTTCTCGCGGATGGTGACGATGTTCACGTCCGTGTAGGGGGTTTTGTAGCCCTCGATGGACACGCAGGGACGCACGTTGGCATAAAGGTCAAAGGTTCTACGCAGCAGCAGATTCATCGACGGGTGCCCTGCAGCAATTGGGGTCTTCAAAGGCCCTAGAGAAAAAAAATATACACGAGGATGGACAAGAAAATAAACCCCTCCATGGATCTGAGAGCTGAAACTCTAGGTTAAGTGGGACTCCTACAGAGGATCTCCAAATTCCTGTTTAACCCTTATGCTGGAATGCCATGGGAATTCTCCGTGCTGTCAAATACTGCACAGCTGGTTAAAGGCCTTACACAGAAGAGATTTTACAAAATGTTTTCATTAAACACATATAAAGATACTAGTCATTATAGGAATATAGTTATTGCATACTATTGTGTACCTTAGAAATGCCTTCTGCAGAGTCCAAAGGTTGGTATGTACTCACCTTCAACTACAAAAACTATCAAACTTACGGCTTGGAAATGAAGGACTGTTTCAAGATTACAGACAACTACCTGACAGGCTGTCCCCTATAATTACCCATTTTATTGTGCTACAGATGAAGAACTTGGCCTTTACATCAGACTCATGATAAACACAACAGTATTTAATATCTCTGTATTAACCCCTAAAATACCTTTTAATCCCATTTTGTTTTTATCCATGGATTCTTTGGCATCTGGAGGTATCATCCACTTCCCTCCTGGTCCTTGGATAGCCGTAACATTCCTCTCTTCCCACTGAATAGGTGCCTAAACACACACACTCTATGTTAACTTAAACATCATGGTTTTGCTTCAAGTTTTAACTTTCTTTTCACAAAAAGGTGTGTAAGGAATTTTGTCCAGGCCTTCCTGGATTTTCTCTGGTGAGCGAGGGTAAGTATGAGATGTTTGAATTAAAGTAATTTTTGAAAAACGTAATTAAGTGAAAATGAAATTGTGTGAGCAGAAAAATATCATAAACTTGAATACCACAATGCCACCCTAGATGTCATACACACAGAGTTTGTTAGAATTGCAACACGTCCTATTTCTTTCAAGGTTTTAGAGCTGTTGAGCTCCTTGTATACAAGATCCAACATTTTAAAGCTGAATTCATTGAAAACTCATCATCCCTACTGCCTGGAAGACAGTACATGACATAGATATGTATCTGTTATCTTACTGAAAATCTGCACATGCTCCACAATGCTTTCTGAATTTGCATTCACCACAGGAATCTAAGTGGAGACTGCTACCCATTCATTTCATCAGGAATGATCATAAAGGAAAAGATACAACATAATTAAAGAGAACTTCACGTTTTGAAATCCAAGTTGGATAGTTGTAATAAAAAGGGAATATGCCTGGGTGCTGTTACTTATGTGGAACAATTTAACAGGCATCTTGCCTGAAGAGCTCTATTTCCTTTCACGGAAACTTGACAAGTTCTGGTGAAGTTTCTCAGATAGGTAAGAGAACAGTTCTTGGGTACAGTCAGTTTTCATATCACTGAAGTTAACGTGTTTGGCAGCACAGCAGTTGGATTGCTAAAATGAGCCAGTCCTTTCACACACACTTCTGACCTGCACTGGAAGTCATAATGAATGAAAGAACATCCTCTATCAGTTGCTCAGGATTACTACATCAACAAGGTGATCTCACATGACATTGAGTTCGTATTTCCAAAATTTAACACAGCATTTGCTCTCAAGTCTCTACTCTTCTGTCAGCTAACAGTTTCAAGCCCTGCCTTGGTATCACATTCCTGTCTTTTATTAGCTGAAGCTTCAAACTCTTTCTACTGGAAAGAAGTTTTAATAGCTTAAATATGACTTAATCTCTTGGAAGCTAAAGAGAAAGCTTTTTTTAATACGCCTAATTAATATTTGTTGTTGTAGTTAAATTTACAATGCTTATAGCAAGACAAATATGACTTACTTTGGCAGCATCAAAGATCTTCATGACAGCAGCAGAAATCTCGGGTCCTATGCCATCTCCTGGGATTAAAGTTACTGTTTGTACCTAGATGAAGAAATATCAGTAGTACAACAAATGAATGTTTGTTTTCTACACAGAAAACATTTTCATGTGTTGTAGGAACAAAGTAACTATTAGAAAACAAAAAAACCTTTCCTTTTCCAAATATTCACTATGAAGAACAGCAGTCCTGGACAGAAGTGAGAAGGACTAGCTTGCTTTCCAAAGGAGTGTGCAAATGTTTTGAGAGAATTGTTTAAAAATTTGCCTACTACCTATTCCTACTTCAAAACAGAGGCTGAATATGAAAGGCAGATTCCTGCTTAGTACTCCTTGAAATTAATGAACTTAGCATCCTTTCCTCTGGAAATCTAGAGAGAAAGTTCCATTACCTAGTTATGGCTCCGTTCCACATATGTCTACAATATTATCAACATGCCACATAACACTGGCACATGCTAGAAATTATTATGTGTATGAAAAGCTACATTCACCTTAAAAAAAAGGTCATGCCAAGCTAAACTTCTCAAGTGACCTCCTAAAAATCTCAGACACGTTTTTAACAATACTAGTTTAGTTTCCTCTCATAATGTCCTTGGTCTTGTTTCTTTTATCAACATCAAACAGGTAAAAAAAAAATGCCCAGGCTCAACGAATAGCAGGGGAAGAATGTATTCTGAAGAAAAAAAAAAAAAAAGATCACTGCTTTAAGGGTATGTGCTCCAGCTCATTTTGTTTTATTTAAAGAGTTCCAACAGTTTTTAAGGGCTCATTATTACCTACAAAAAAGCAGCTCACCTACATTATTTGAAAAACCCCCAATAGAACCAACTCACAAGGCAGAATTTCAATATATATTGACTGATTTTTTAACTTTTGAACCAAAGAAATTCACTGTGCACAACAAAAAACCAGAACTTCAGATAAAAGAACACTGCTGCTGAGCAAGCTGTCACTGACAGAATGCCTCCAGAGTAGTTTTGTGCTGTCTGACAGCACTGCAGGGCTCCTCCTGAGTGTGAAACAGTTGTGTTATAAACAGAACCCAGGGGTGCCTCACCTTCTGATTTTTATACTGTATAAGTGACCCTTCAGTTTCTTTTCTAACTGTTGTACCTGCTGTTCTACAAAACTTACAATTGAAAAGCCACGGTTCCTCCTTAAGTCCTGCTTAGGGGTGCTGAGCCCTGCTTCTGCCCTCATTGAAAAGAAGGCCCATGGGCACTTCAGACACATACACATAAAGCAGGTAAAACATCTACAGGGAAATACACAGTCAACGTCTAAGATAGTTTAAAGAGGACCTTGAAAAGGCAGGATTTTAGATGCAGGGAATTCTAAAAGCAGCAGTAAAGTAAATCTAGTGCTTAGAAGGAAGTCTGCAAAAGAAAGAAAATGAGAAGCTTCTCAACAATTTTTCTACTTCGCCCAATATTTGCCCATTCCCAGATGAATTTCAGAAGACTGGCTTATGTCCATATTTTGTGAAAACTTTCCATGCCACTTCTATCTTTTGCTAGAGCCTTTTGTATTCCCACATTGATATGCAATTGCCAATGACAGTGATTAACTGATATAAATCCAGGATGGCATTAAGAGCATGCATGTTCACTTGTTTGGCCCTTATTTTTTGGGAATATAAGAATAACAACAGTGATCTTATAAATTTCCAAACCCGTTTATTGAGAAACTTCTTAAAAGAAAAAAATGGGACTATTATACTCACAGCATTACCAAAACTTCTGGTCACCTTTTTTTGGTTTTTGAAAGCACCTAGCAATCGAGAAACCTGCAAAAGTACAAACCAAAAAGATGCTGTTTTACTGCACAAATGGGATTTTAAAAGTTTAACAGTGTTGCAACAAATCTGCTTTTAAAGTCATATTGCTTTAAATCTCCTATCTCAAACTAGTATAAAAATCCAAATGAAACCAGACTACCCAGTGCTTTGCCAAGTTGCAGTGCAACATCGCCTCGTGGGTATTCTTAGCACAAGGTGAGCCCAGGACAGCGTTCCCGTCCTGCCTGGGGGTCACTGCACCCTACCTGGAGTCCTCACACACACCATGTTGGAAGCCAGGCTGCAGGAACTCTAACTAAATACACGATACACTATGGATGAAGATTTGTGGAAAGCAAAGTGAAAAATTAAACACTTTGTTGGTAGCAGTTGGGTGGACAGCATCTTTACACATTTTCCAAAACTACATTAGTGTCACTTCTTCCATTCAAACTGTGGTGAATTTTGTTCTTCTACCTTTTATATCTGTAGGTGTTCTACTGTTGCTTTCTGCTTGCCTGACAGTTTTTTAAAAGTGGAATTGAAATGCATATTAAAATTCACCATAGCAACAAGTCTACACAGCATAGTCAAAGAATTACATTTTCTGACTATTCTGAACTGGCATTAAGCTTCAAAACTGGGATGTTATTTAAGCTTGGGCTCTTGCCCAGCTGAGCACCATGGACAAAATCCCTAATCTGCAGAAAAATCACAGCCTCCCAATATTACCCTCCTCTCTAGGAATATTGATGCCTCTGTGACTTAAGAGCCAGAAGACTTCTAACTGCAGAGAATTACACTACTTCAATTCTGCCATACTCACATATGCAGGCTGTCTGCAGCTATCAGGCTAGAAATGACTTTGACAATTTGCATTCCTATCCTGTCCCACTTGTATTTGTTATTTCTTATCTTTACTGATGTATGGTGTATGGCAAAAGGAACAAATTATGTTGGCACCAACAGAAACAACTAGAAACAATATAATTCTCATGTATATTGTAATGAACGCTGGGGGAGAAGTAATCTAAGATAGATCTATTTTTACTTGTAGCCCCACACGAGATGTACAAGGTCACTGCAACAGGCAAGCAGTGTTTACCAAAGCAAGCCATATAGCTGAGGATAAAGGCAGAGTAATCAAACGGAAATGTGAAGTTGACTGTAGAGTGTAAGTGTTCTCATGGTACAGTTCCTGCATATAGAATCAGGATTCACATTCCAGAGTAGCCCTGGAAAGGGCACAGTCTGTCTTGTCAGAAATCATGGGCCTAGTACGTGATACTGAAGTTCAACAGTGGTAACACCAAGGAAGAATCCACCTAAGGAAAACTGATCCATTCTGACCTTAAAGTCACGTGTTGTGATTAGCTCTTCACAGTTCTTCCTTATTTTAGCAGATAGGTTAAATGGGGCGGCCTGAATGACTTTGCCTCTAGCGGGCTATTATTTAAAGGTGCAAAAAAAATTTGATTGACTCAAAGCAAAAAGCAGCATTTCCGTGACAGCCCCGGGATAAGGCCTGCATTTCTGAATGGTTCAGAGCAGTAAATCCCAGAGGACAGGTGTGGGGGCTAGAAAGCCGCCAGCCACAGCCCGGTAGCAGTTCTTCCCATCCGGCTCTGCAGTGCCTGGTACCGCGGGCTCTTTGCGGGAATGGCGTTTCCAGGCTGCGCTGTCAGCCGCGCATCGGGAGCTGCCCGCAGCCGCGGTGGTCCCGCCGCTGCTGTGACCTCTACGGCGCGACCTCCCCGCAGGCCGCTCCGAGGGATGGCGCGGCGCCCCCCCGGCCCGGCCGGCCCGCTCCAGTAACGGCCCCCACGGCCCCTTCCCGCCGCCGCCCCGGGGAGGAGGAAGAGAGAGAACCCGCGAGCGCCGCGGGGCCGCCATTCGGCCCGAGCCCCGCGGCCCTTCGCCCTCGGAGCGCTGCCAG